>SJYT01084795.1:168036-211389 GCA_006410635.1 Cephalophus harveyi | reverse complement strand
ATCAGCCCTGGGATTTCTTTGGAAGGAATGATGCTAAAGCTGAAACTCCAGTACTTTGGCCACCTCATGCGAAGAGTTGACTCATTGGAAAAGACTCTGATGCTGGGAGGGATTGGGGGCAGGAGGAGAAGGGGACGAGAGAGGATGAGATGCCTGGATGGCATCACTGACTTGATGAACGTGAGTCTGAGTGAACTCCGGGAGATGGTGATGGATAGGGAGGTCTGGCGTGCTGCGATTCATGGGGTCGCAGAGAGTCGGACATGACTGAGCGACTGAACTGAACTGAACTGAAAATTGATCAGATATCTGTTGATACATAGTAAATGACGTCTGGTCATACTTGAACTCAAGATTTGGGGTTTTAAAAATTGTGTCTATCTATGTTTTTTTATATAAGAAGAACTTTAGTACAATAAAAAGGACAAAATTGGATAAGATTATTCTGAGCCTAAGAAGAATTAATAACTCAAGAATGCCTAAATGAAGGGAATATTAAATCAGACTTATATTGGATTATGTTCCTTTTAAATTTATTAGACAATTGAAATATGAGTGAGTATAGCTGCATATATGAAATGGGAATATGATTGGCAATGTTAACAATTTTAGTTAAAACAAACTTAATGGATAAAGCAGAAAAAAAAAAGAAAGCAGAACATTTGCTGAAGACCACATAGAAAATTGTATACTCTTATTGAAGCCTGACAATTTATCCCTGCTTCAGGAGGTTGGACCTTCCTTGATTACACATTCAAATTAAGATAGAACCCAGATATACCTGTCTGTCCCTTTCACAAAGCATTCAGAGAGTCTCCCAGTAACTTCTACTAGGATCTATTGGCCAGAAATAGGTCACATTGCCACCTTAGCTGCAAAGGGTCTGGGAAAATAGTACTGTTAACTAATGTACTACTTCCCCTAAGGGGTTGGGGGGAAATAAAGCTCTGTTTTTAAGAAAGAAGGGGAGGGAGTTCTCTGGTGGACCGGTGGTTAGGACTTGGCACTTTCACTGCTGTGACTGGTTTCAAACCCTGGTCAGGGAACTAAGATCCTGCAAGTGATGTGGCATGGCTAAAAAAAGAAGGGGAGAAAGGATATGGGAAGAAAGTTAGAAATATATGTCACCAGTGTTTACTGTACGTTAGAGTGTCTATTGGAATATGTCTATGTGTATTAATTTGGATGCTTGTGCGAGCCTAACATATGAGTTAAGATCAACAGAACTGATTATAAATTCACCCAATAAATATTCGCTTCTTGGCATAAAAAGCACGTGAAGATGAGTGAGCCACTATTACTGCCCTTGAGGAGCTCATGATCTAGCTGGAGAATCAGGCACGTATGTAACTCTAAATGGAACCTTTGCACCATCTGCCCTGTCCCCACTTACCCTTAAGTGCTCCATCTCATCGCATGGTGGTAGCGATTTTGTACCATGTGATCTTGCCTACCCACCATCCACTCCACCCAGACACTCCTGACATCAAAGCTGGGTCAACTAGTTCCTTCCCCCTCAAAAGAGAGAGATGATCACTCTTTGTGTGGTTACGCCTCTAACAGATAAACTCAGTAGCTGAGGGACAGCCATGTTTTTACCATAGAGACCAGGGAGCAAAAGAGAATTGATCTTCAGCAGGTGAATGAATCACCTTCGGACAAGAACAGAGAGATAGTTGGAGAGAAGAATCTTTACACTTCCCAGATGGGTCCCTTTCTCAGGCCCAGTTGCCTGCTTGCCCTTAGGTCCCAGGGGTTACTTTCAGTTCAGTTCAGTTCAGTCGCTAAGTCGTGTCCGACTCTTTGAGACCCCATGAATCGCAGCACGCCAGGCCTCCCTGTTCATCACCATCTCTCGGAGTTCACTCAGACTCATGTCCATCGAGTCCATGATGCCATCCAGCCATCTCATCCTCGGTCGTCCCCTTCTCCTGCCCCCAATCCCTCCCAGCATCAGAGTCTGTTCCAATGAGTCAGCTCTTCGCATGAGGTGGCCAAAGTACTGGAGTTTCCAGCTTTAGCATCATTCCTTCCAAAGAAATCCCAGGGTTGATCTCCTTCAAAATGGACTGGTTGGATCTCCTTGCAGTCCAAGGGACTCTCAAGAGTCTTCTCCAACACCATAGCTCAAAAGCATCAATTCTTTGGCGATCAGCCTTCTTCACAGTCCAACTCTCACATCCATACATGACCACAGGAAAAACCATAGCCTTGACTAGACGGACCTTAGTCGGCAAAGTAATGTCTCTGCTTTTGAATATACTATCTAGGTTGGTCATAACTTTTCTTCCAAGGAGTAAGCGTCTTCTAATTTCATGGCGCAGTCACCATCTGCAGTGATTTTGGAGCCCAAAAATATAAAGTCTGACACTGTCTCCACTGTTTCCCCATCTATTTCCCATGGTGATGGGACCGGATACCACGATCTTCGTCTTCTGAATGTTGAGCTTTAAGCCAACTTTTTCACTCTCCTCTTTCACTTTCATCAAGAGGCTTTTTAGCTCCTCTTCACTTTCTGCCATAAGGGTGGTGTCATCTGCATATCTGAGGTTATTGATATTTCTCCCGCCAATCTTGATTCCAGCTTGTGTTTCTTCCAGTCCAACGTTTCTCATGATGTACTCTGCATAGAAGTTAAATAAGGGGTTACTTTATTATCTTTCAAATCTACATTCTATTAGGGCTTTCCAATAGCTCAGTTGGTAAAGAATCTGCTATTAAGCTAGTTTTTTAAATCTGTGATCTTTAAAATTTTTTGGCTGTGCAGTGAGGCTTGTGGGGATCTTAGTTCCACAAACAAGGATTGAACCTGGGCCCCAGCAATGAAAGCACTAAGTCCTAACCTCTGAGCCACCAGAGAATTCCCTTTATTAAGCTAGTTTAAGCTACCCTTTGTTTCAACCAAATAATCCTTATTAATACTCCAGAAAACTATAGGATGCAATGAATGGACAGCTCAGGACAGATCAGGTGGATCATGACGAAGAATTCAATCTTTACTAAGGCCCGGTAGCAAATCAGAGCTATTTCTTAAAAGGAGAGTAGTTATCTACAGAGGATAGCACAGCTTTGCTCCAAAATCCTAAAGGTCTATGCTATGTTTTGTCTATAGGAAATCTGCCAAAGGCTTCATGCAGTATTTCTATCTGCCCACAGACACTTCCAACACCATCATAGTTGCTAGGTCTTATGACAGGGAGCAGAGCAGCTTGCGTGGCAGCCTGGACTGACTGCAGAACCTTCTCTAATTCTGAGTCCCACTCAAAACTAGCAGTTTTTTAGGTCACTCAATAAATGAGCCAAAGTAACACTCTTAGATGAGGTATATGTTGCCTCCAAAATCTAAGGCGGTCCACTAGGCACTGTGTCACTCTCAGAGATAGGAGAGACCAGGTGGACAAACTGTTCATTATCATGAAAGGGTTAATTCAAATGTTCCAAACCACTGCACCCCCAGACATTTTACTTTGGAGAGCTCCTGAATTTCGGTGGAACTTATTTCCGACACTTTGGCACACATGTCTATTGCCAATATGTCTACTTGGTTATTACTTCCTGCTCATTGGTTCCAATTAACATGATATCATTAATGTAATGGACCTGCACAATCTTCTGTGGCATGAAAAGGTGATCAAGGTCCCTGAATATAGATCATGACGTAGTGCTGGACAACTGATACATCCCAGACGCAGAACAGTGAAGATGTATACTAGTCAGTGCCTGATAGCATATGACTTCTGATGGCCTTTAATAGAGAAAAAGGCATTCAGCAGCCCAGTAGCTACCTACCAGGTGCTGGGGGACAGGTTGATTCACTCCAGCAAAAAAAACCACAGCTGGAACAGCTGCCACAGTTAAAGTCACCATACGATTAAGTTTACATGAAACTGCTTCCATGCTTTTTCACTTGTCTTCATAGGCCAAATAAGCAAATTGAATAGGGATGTATTAGGACACTAATACATACTCAGTGAGGCTTCCTGGGTGGCGCTAGTGGTAAAGAATCTGTCTGCCAATGCAGGAGGCATAAGAGTTGTGGGTTGAATCCCTGGGTTGGGAAGATCCCCTGAAGAAGGGAATGGGTACTCACTCCAGTTTCCTTGCCTGGAGAATTCCATGGACAGAGGAGCCTGGCAGACTGCAGTTCATGGCATCACAAAGAGTCAGACACAACTGAGAGACTAACACTTTTACACTTTCAGTTTCAGAGATGTGGAGTTGCCTTTTTTTTGTTACTGTACTGGTAGGTAGAAGCCATTCGAAAGGCTTCCACTTGGCCTTTCCTAGCATAATTAGCCCTTAGTCCATGAATTAAGAAACCAATGTGGTGATTCCACCAAGTTGCTGAGGATGTCTGTGCCAATTTTCCATTAGAGAACTGGGAAAATAACCAGAAGGTAGTTGTGGGAACCCAACAGGCCCACTGAGAGATAAACCAGAGGCAGAACTCTATTAATCACTTGAAAACCATAAACCTCTATTCTGACCTTTGGACCACTTGGACATTTTGGGTCTTTAGGAATTACTTCAGAGCCAGTGTCCGGTTTTCCTGAAGCCATATATTTCCCCTTTACCAATGCCCCAGTGTCTCAGCAGTAAAAGAATCTGCCAGGAATGCAGGAGCTGCAGGAAATGGAGGTTTGATCCCTGGGTCAGGAAGAACCTCTGCAGGAGGGCATGGCAACCCACTCTTGTTTTCTTGCCTGGAGAATCCCATGGACAGAGGAGCCTGGCAGGCTACAGTCCGTAGAGTTGCAAAGAGTTGGGCAAGACTCAAGCGACTGAGCACGCATGCAACAACGCACAGTCATCCAGGAAAACGGTGGCAGTTCCAATTAGAGATGCCATATATTTCCCCTTTACCAATGCCCCAGTGTCTCAGCAGTAAAAGAATCTGCCAGGAATGCAGGAGCTGCAGGAAATGGAGGTTTGATCCCTGGGTCAGGAAGAACCTCTGCAGGAGGGCATGGCAACCCACTCTTGTTTTCTTGCCTGGAGAATCCCATGGACAGAGGAGCCTGGCAGGCTACAGTCCGTAGAGTTGCAAAGAGTTGGGCAAGACTCAAGCGACTGAGCACGCATGCAACAACGCACAGTCATCCAGGAAAACGGCGGCAGTTCCAATTAGAGAAGTCTAGGAGGATTCACAGTATACAAGTTGTGATTGTGTGATGGGTTCCTTCTTCAAAGGGACCTGGACTCCCCTTCATGCCAAGGGTTCTGGGTCTATGAATTTGTTTGTCCGGGAATTGGTTGAAGGGCTAAGATTTTCTGTTGTGGTAATTTCATGCCAGAATCCTGTTCACTGGATCCTAAGCTTTCCCACTTACACAGATAAAGTAGACCGGTAGGCTGCCCATCAGTTTCAGTTCTAGGAGCACTGTGATCAACTGGCCAGTGCCAACAGTCTCTGTGGGTCCAACCCTTCTGAATATTACTTTGGTTCTGCTGACCATTTCAGTAACCACATTATCTTTGATAACTAGGTGCTACCAATTGTTTCTTGCCACCCTGAGGATCCCATTTGCCCACCGAATTCAGGGAACCCAGTTTAGTGATAACCTGGCCTCCAGAGAAGAGCCACCATAGCGTTATTTAAGGAAGCTGGACCTCTCCAAACAAATATATTTTTCATTGTCCCAGGGGACAGAGTCATGGGTAGGTGAGCACACCTTGCATAATAAATCTACTTTAGCCTTCCAATTTTCCCTAAGCCTTAGGGAACTTTCCTCTACAGCCATGGTTCTCAACTGAGGGCAATTTTGCCCTCATGAGACATCTGGCAATGTCTAGAGACAATTTTGGTTGTCATAAAATGTACTGGTATCTAGTGGATAGGGGCCAGAAATACTCCTAGACAGGGCCAGGACTAGGAGGAGGTGAATGATGATCCCAGGGCCCAAAACTAGTTGCTCTCTCATTTCACCCTGGTCTTGGCTTTGCTCTTAGAAATCCCACTATGTACCAGGCAGTGCTCCACAAAACAGAATTACTCAGCTGAAAATGTTAATACCGCCAAGGTGGAGAAGCCCTGCTCTATAGTTCACAAGGGAAAATTCAGTCAGTCCATTCAGGAACTTAAGTCCTGGGCCATCTTAAGTTCCATATTTAAGTTAAGTAACCAAACAAACTCTAAGAGCCGTTTCCAGCAGCTTGAGCTAACATATTAAATCAGAATCTCTACTTTGGGAGCTCATATCAAGAAGTTCGGCCTGGTTCAACTTCATATTTCTTTCATCCTGATCCCATACTCTTAGGATTTATTCCTATATATGTTTCTTGTGTTGATACAAAATGGTAAATTCACTCAAGAGGCTCAGAGTCTGTGAACTTTTTCCAGTTTGGGAATTAGTTGACGTAAATTGATAAGTTAATGTAATCCTTTAGAGTGTATCTCACTTCTTCACAGGTTAGTCTCTGTACCTGTGAAGACACGCTATGACCTAAATCTTTTAGGTCTACAAACAACAAGAAGTAATGGGAGTGGGATCTTAGGAGGAAATCCTCATTTCCTGCAGTCACTTGCAAGGTAAAGGCCATTATGAGTTCTTCAAGCAAGGGGAGTCTATAGCAAATTCTTACTGGAACGGTATAGAAAAGAATAAAATATTGAAGTATAATTGAACTTTGCGTTTCAAGTGTTATCCGTTCTTTCACATATGATTTCATTACATTAAAACAGATGGAATTAAATTTTTTTTAAAAGAGAGCTTGGATATAAATTGGATTTCATAGACTATATTCATTTTATTTTGAAATCCACGTATCTGTGACAGCAGGTACTAGGGTACAGATCACCACTGGCAGTTTTGACTACTTTTAATCTTAGATTTTCTGTCACCTTGATTCAAGTAGAGTCGTGACTCACCTTTTCAAGCTGGTGTGTGTGTAATATGTATGTATAATAGGGTACAGGACTTCCCATGTGGCTCAGAATCCACATGCCAATGCAGGAGACTCAAGAGATGCAGATCCCTGAGCTGGGAAAATCTGCTGGAGTAGGAAATGGTAACCTACTCCAATATTCTTGCCTGGGAAATTCCATGGAGAGAGGAGCCTGGTGGGCTACAGTCCATGGCGTCACAAAGGCACTCACCTTGGATAAAAATCTGTGATATTAGGTTTAAACTATTGAACCTGTGAAAAAAATTTGCATCCTTGTATCCAGAATGAAGTTATGCTTATAGGAGTGTTCAAACACAGTATAACAAGCATCCTGTGAGCACTCATACATTGAGTATTGTGCTGAATGCTGAGGTACAAATATGAAAAGATACGGCCTTAGGCAAACATTTAGAAGCACATAATCTAGCTGCAAGCTCAGCTAAATTGTTCAGATTTGAAACAATTTGTCTCTGTTTTACTAATAAATACAAAAAGGAAATTTGAAAAGAATCAAGATAATTCTGGAAATAACATCCCAGCACTTCCTTCCAAATAAAAAACACTTCAAACTGCTACACAATTAAGAAACATTCATTGCAAAAAATCCAAACAATAAAAAGGAAGAAAATAAAAATCATCTGTAAGCCCACTATCTTCCAGGATTTTCTCTGGGCATATGAATGCACAAACACAAATTGATATTTTTTCGCAAGAATAAGTTTGATATTTAATGTTTTCCAGAGACCTAGGCAGCATCATGGAGAGTATCTAGAATTTCTAAAGAACAAGAGAAAGATTTCTGTAATTATTTTTTGAACCAGCCCCTGGTAATCCTGCTAATTTTACTTGGGTAGCTATTTTGAGGTTAATTCTTAGTGAGTGCTAAAATTGTTTCTGAGTGTTCACCTTGATGTAGATCTTGATGTTTGTCAGAACATTTTGCTTAGTGATTTGAAAGAGAGGTGAAATCTAAAAATCACAGAAAAGGGAAAAAGTGACCTTAAAGCAATCTTGAGTTTATCCTAAGAAGCAGCAAAGGCAAAGAAACACTTGGTTAAAAATTTAAAAGTGGTCAGTTTTGCCTGAGGCCAAGGGGATTCCCAAGGTCTGAGATTTAGTGCTAAAATCAGGACTGTGCTGCGCTGTGCTCAGTCATGTGTGACCCATGGACTCTGGCCCACCAGGCTCCCCTGTTCATGGCATTTTTCAGGCAAGAATACTGGAGTGGGTTGCCATTTTCCTTCTCCAAGGGATCTTCCCGACCCAGGAACTGAACCCAGGTCTCTTGCATCTCCTGCATTGGCAGGTGGATTCTTTACCATTGAGCCACCCGGGAAGCCCTGGAATGGAACAGAATCAATGCTGTACACACCTTATTACAGTCTGAAATCTGAAACGTTTTGGATTCTGAACCTATTTGTCCCTAAGGATTTGGGATGAAGGCCTGTGGACCTGGGAGTATATAAACTATCTCCAGAAGTAGACACAAGAGTGAGTCAAAACTACTCCTCCCTTCCCTCCCCCCAACCTGCCCCATCTCCCCTCTCCCATCCACACACAAGAAAGAAAACAGCTGGAGGGCAGGGGCGGAAGGGAGAGTTTTCACTGCACATCCTTTTGACTGTGAATCGTGTGACTGTATTTCCTATGTATAAAATAAATATAGTAAGTTATTGGGGAAAAAAAAGTGGTCAGCATCTGCTATACTTAAGCTTTCCAGTTATTTATAAAATCAGTGGTTTCTAGTATCACTTGCTCACTTACTCTTTTTGGCTGTGTCTATAATATTCTTTCTATACATATCACTTCACTCTCCAAGAACAACAAGGAATAGCGTAGGCAGGCCAAGCTCTCTGGAGGCATGCTACGTCAAGAGTTTCCAAAGTGGGGATGTAGGACCAGAATTGTTCAGCATGAGGAAGGAACCCTTCCTGCAAAAGTAATGAGACTTAACCAGGGGAAAATGACATTTTTAACTTAGAATGTGCCAATCACTGTTCTAAGTGCAGCATGTCTGAAAAGTTAGGAAACACAGGATATATTGATTTTTAAATTGTATATTATTTAGCTTTTCAAATAATATGTTTAGTTTTTAAAAATTTCAAGTCATCTTTTCAGGGAAATATCTCTAAGTTTGAAGCAATGGATACATTTATTACTGTAAAAAAAAATGCTTCTATCATATATGTATATGTTACCAAGCCTAAGCTTGCTCTGTTTGTCTCATGACAAGCCAATAAATTGGGAGACAAGTTGTTGGAGCAAGGAATGATGACTTTCATCAGAAAGTTAACAGACCAAGAAGATGGCAGACTAATGTTTCAAAAAAAATTATTCCCTCAGTCCAAATTCAGTGTCCTTTTATACAGAGGAAGGGGAAGGAGAAGGGCCCAGTAGGATGCCAACCAATGGCTAACAGTTGCTCACCGTCAGTTGCTCACTAACAATTGCTAACTAAGTGTTGCTTTCTTTGGGGAAATGCCTACTGTGATGCCAACCAATGGCTGAGAGGGACCACTAATGGTCGCTCAACAACAGCTGTGCCTATTAAACACACACACATGGGCTTCTCTGGTGGCTCAGATGATAAAGAATCTGTCTACAATGTGGGAGACCTGGGTTCAATCCCTGGGTTGGGTAGATCCCCTGGAGGAGGGCATGATAACCCACTCCAGGGTACTTTGTATATAATTTTCCCTATATTTCTAGAATTTTTAGACATGCTTTAGTGTATTGTATTTTTATAGACTAAAATTGAACCTATTGCTTTAAATTGGGGTTGTCCCAGTGTTGAAAAAAGATATTGATGATGTTATTTGAAAAGTTAATATATTGTTTAAAAACAAATTTTTCCTGTTTTTTGATTTTCCGTATACTGTATGTTTTACAAATATTAATTCAGTTAGTCCTGTCAATGATGACATGAAATAGGTGCTATTGTCCTTATTTAACAAATGAAGAAACTGAAGCCAAAAGAAGTCACCTAACTTGTCCAAGGTTATAGACACAGACACAGCCAGGAAACTGTAGAGTCTGAGTTTAAACCCACCTAGACTCACTTTGGAACTATGCTTATAACTATTGAAACTTATTGCCTCTTACAGAAAAAGTATCTGAAGAAGCAGTGACTTGGAACTGTCTGGGTCCATGTAGGATCCAGAGTCTAATTCTAAGGAAGGGAAGGGAGGCTGATATTAAATAAGTAGTATTGTTTCCAGGATGTACTGAAGTCTTCATACAGCTCACTCATGATTACTAATGTAATGCTAATGAAAAGTGGTAAAGAGATTATATTCTAAGATTTGTATCAACCCCCTCCTCACTCTCCATTTCCAACAACTGCCATTTCCCATGAGAGTTTTGAACAGATGAGAAGGAAATGCCCTGCTCAGGAAGAGTCCTGAAAAACAGAAAAACTTCCAAGCAAGTCTAAACAGTGGTTTGCACATTAGCTTCTTTGGAAAATAGGTGAGTTTTCTTTGTCCTGCAGTGTCTTAATTTTTTTTTTTTTTTAATTTGAATGCCTTTAGCTTGGGCTTACCCTCTCCAATTAGCCACAGTCTTCACCATTCCTAAGTATATATTCAGCCAGCTTCAAAAACTGTACTTCCTCTCTAGCCCTTGGAGAGAGAGACAGAGACAAAGTGAAGGAGAGAATTTGTGCTGCTGGAGTAACACAGCCAATGAGTAGTCAACAAAGAATGATTCAAAGAGTTAGAGGCATGTCAATAATGGGATAGAGGAAAGGTTCACAGGTCAGGAACATGTTGTAGGGGAATCTAAAAATCTAACATATTGTGTTAGCCGCTCAGTCGTGTCCAACTCTTTGTGACCCCACGTCTGTCCTTGGAATTCTCTAGACAGGAATACTGAAATGGAAAAAAAAAAAGAATACTGGGGTAGGTTGCCATGCCTGCCTCCAGGGGATCTTCCCAACCCAGGGATCAAACTGGGGTCTCCTGTGTTGCAAGCAGATTCTTTACCATTTGAGCTACCAGGGAAGCAACATGTTGTAGCAATGACAAAAAGATGATCCCAATGAACATGTGAGTTGGCAAAAGATCCTGGGAGACTTTGGAGTTCTTTCTGAAGCAAGACTGTAAACAAGCCAATGAAAGGAGAAGTCTCATTTGTGCTCACTCAAGAAGTCAAAAGCAACAAGGTCTGTCAGAATCCAGTGAAAAATTCCAGGTATACTCAACTTCCACTGACAGTCATCCTTCCAGATCATAGAGGATGGAGGAGAGACAACGCAGAACTCAGTGAGGCAGCAGGGAGGAGCCTCCAGTCTAAGATGAAGAGGTGAGACTATGTGTGCCTTTGGAGAAAGGAAGACCCAGAGAACCAGGGAGTCCTTGAAAACCAGAATAGATCGTATCGAGGAATAGCAAGAAATAAGTTTGGGGCTGAATATATGTGTGTGCGTGCTAAGTCACTACAGTCATGTTGGACTCTGTGAGATCCCATGGACTGTAGCCCGCCAGGCTCCTCTGTCCATGGGATTCTCCAGGCAAGAATACTGGACTGGGTTGCCATATCCTCCTTCAGGGGATCTTCCCGACCCAGGGATCGAACTGGTGTCTCCTGCATCTCCTGCACTACAGGTGGATTCTTTACCACTGAGCCACTGGGGAAGCCCCAGGGCTGATTATGAGGGTTTCAAAAGATGGGCTGAAGATTGCAGGTTGTGTGAGCAAGAAACAAATAAGGTTTGGAATCTGGAACCCTGGAGATCTTGGAGATATTGTCTGTAGGGTATCTGAATCTAGAGCTGGAGTAGATGTGAGAGGTCAGAACAGCAGCTCTGGATTTGGGACGGGAGGAGGTCAGGAGAACCTAACCAGCACATCAGAAGGAGCTGGCCTTTGTCTGTAGAAGAGAGTCTGGCTATGGAGGTAACTGGTTGACCCAGGGGTGACCTTGAGGGAGGTGATTCTGGAGTTGGGACTGAGCTGTGGACTGCAAACTGGGGGAGAGGGACATTTCATATCAGAAGCAGCCTTACTGTGGTATAAGGATAGAGCACTGTTCATTTTTGTGGCAGTTGAGAGATTCCTTTCCTCTGTTTCTCACTCTTACCAGCTTGCCTGAAATTCCCACTGCTTTCTAATCCAATCATAATCTAATCCTGCTTTAAATTAAGGTGTTTATTCATTTATTAAAAACAAATATTCCCAGGAAAGACACCCAGCCTGATATCTACACTTCATACCATAGATGTCATACATTTTGGAAAACATTTATTCTGTATACCTTCTATTCAACCATCCAGAAATCAAAGTATGATCAAGCTCAGACAGAATCTCTGGAATTTGAAATTTGATCACAGCTGATTTGAGGGGAGAAAATGTTTCAAATGCTTGTGTAGGTAGAACTAGATCCTTGTCCATTATTTTCCAAGCCCAGCACCCATTCCCCCTGCTGGAACCAGTATTCTAGATTCCCTTTAGGAAATTACCCTACCTTCTCTCTCAGGCTAAGTATCTAAGGGGGCCATCTTTGGGCCTGGAGTTGAGCATATGACTCTGTTCTGGTCAATCAGAACACAAGGATGGGGGTGATTCAAGTTCAGAATGAATGTGGTAAAGGAGAGGAATATGACTGAAAGAGATTGCCTCTCTTTTTTGCTAGGACCCTTAGCATTACAGGTGAACAGCTGCCACTGAGTGCCACACACGGATTGAAGTTAACATCAAGGAGAGACAAGACTGAGAGATGGGGTGAAACTAAGTCCTCAAACCCTGTTTGAGTTCCGATATCCAGTAGTGCCTGAAACTAGGCCTCTCCTTAGACTTTTCAGTTAGGTGAGTCAATAAATTAGTTGGTTTTGGTTAAGTCAGGTTGAAATGGATTTCCAATAGCTTGCAATTGAGAAAGAATTGCTTTAGAATGAATATTTGTGCTCCCCCCATCCCAGTTCATATGTTGAAACCTAATGCCTAGTGCAGTGGCATTAGGAGACAGGGTCTTTGTGAGGTGATTAGGTAATGAGGCTGGTACCATCCAGAGAGCTAAGCCCTTTGCTTCAGCCATATGAGGAAACAGGGAGAAGACAGCCTTCTCCGAACCTGGAAGCAGATTCTCGTCGGACTCCAAATCTGTTAGGTTCCCTGACCTTGGATTCCCCTGTAAGAAAGAAATTTCTATTGTTTATAAGCTATCCAGTCTGTGGTAGTTTGTTATAGCAGCCGAACCGACTAAGACAAGGACTGAGTGGCCCAATATTCCACCCTGTTGTGTTTCGCAGATATTATCAATATTCACCTTTACTTAGGAATCCATCCCGTATGCAAGATCCGCATGATGTAGCCAGCTCTAGGATGCCTGTCTTTATAGCTTAGACATTGACTTTGCACAGTTGCCTGGTGACCTCCTTTCAGCAGCTCCAGCAGAGAGAAGCACACAGCAGGGCTGTTTAAAAGGTGGATCCCGAAGGCTGACTACGCTAACAGCTAACCTCTGTTAACTGCAGTAACCAAAGTGGGCCTGGGCAGTCGAGAGGAAAATGACTCACCCCTGTACTCTGGGCAGCTTTTCCTTCAGTTGCTGGACCCCAGGAAAAAACCCACCACCAATTCCTTACTGAGGTGGGAAATAACCCCAAGATGTTTGACTCTCTGAGTTTGGGACAACCAAGAAATGAGTCAGCTTTCTGGAGAAAACAGTCTATGCTTCACTATCTCTACCAGGTCCCCACCACCCCACCCCCACACTAGTGAGGGCTATGCATTACTTTCAAGAGCATAATAATAACCTTATATTGGAAAGGCAATGAAGTGCTGTACCTTTTTCAAAGTACTTGTGCATTCATTATCTCATTAGGAAACCAGATTTGCTATTTTTTTCTTTCAGAGTCATTAAAAAGAAAAAACTCATATCCAGCAGAGAAATTTTGTATGTGGCTTTCAATGAGCCTTAAGAGGAGAAAAATCAGAATTCAATCCAAGAGTGAAGCTTTCCTGAGAGCCACAGATATAATCCTTTTCTCTTATGTCAAACATAAGAAGAGGGCAGAGGCTAGATTCTAGAGGAAAGAGCACTGAGTGGGAGTTGAAACCTGGGTTTTAGCTCCATATCTGCCGCTAAGTAGCTGTGTGACTTAAACAAGCCCCTTAATCTCTCTGGGCTTCCATTTCTTCCTTGTAAAATGGTGTCATTGAGACTTCCTGGGGAGGTTGGCCTTGATACTTCCTGAAGGCTCTGAGTGTGTACGGCCTGGGGAATAGAACGGCCTAAAGGGACTGTTATAAGCAAGTTGGCACAGTTTAATAAGGCCAGCTGCTATTCTGGGGTGTGCAGAGGGGAGCCCCTATCCAGGGTGCCAGCACTCGTGGCACAGTATGGCATAGAGCTAGTAGGGCTGATTCTTCAGAGACTCCAGAGCCTCCCTCAGAACAGCCTCTGAGGGTAGTGGTTGGTTACTGGTGGTTATTTGGTTAAATGAAGGATGAGCACCTATCGCAAAGTGCTGGCCTCCTGACTGATCAGAAAACTCTGTGGCCTGTGGAGCCACAAATGTCAGTATAGTTTTTAGAACAGAGGGAAGTAGAACCCTGTCATTTTTCTGAAGGCATGTCCTGTGTAGGGCTTGGTAGGCCAGAGTGGTGGGCCCTACTTAGCAAACAGACCAGCCCAAGAATTTTTCTTGTGGAGTCAACATTCTCTCTACAACCCTTTCCTCCAGCAAACATTCTGCGCAGTGGGGAGGTAAATGGATCCCTCACCCCCACAGACCCCTTCTGTAAGACCGTTGTTCAGTCACTTAGTCATGTCCAACTCTTTGCTGCCTCTGCAGCACACCAGACTTCCCTGTTCCTTCACTGTCTCCTGGAGTTTGCTCAAACTCATGTCCGTAGAGTCGGTGATGCCATCCAACAATCTCATCCTCTGTTGCCCCTTTCTCCTCTTGCCCTCAATCTTTGTCAGCATGAGGATCTTTTCCAATGAGTTGGCTCTTTGCATCCAGGTGGCCAAAGTATTGGAGCTTCAGAATCAGTCCTTCCAATGAATATTCAGGGTTGATTTCCTTTAGGATTGACTGGTTTGATCTTCTTTCTATCCAAGGGACTCTCAAGAGTCTATTCCAGCACCACAATTCAAAAGCATCAGTTCTTCAGTGCTCAGCCTTCTTTATGGTCCAACTCTCACATCCGCACAGGACTACCGGAAAGACCATAGCTTTGACTATATGGACCTTTGTTGGCAAAGTGTTGTCTCTGCTTTTTAATATGCTGCCTAATGTGTTTGTCATAGTTTTCCTTCCAAGGAGCAAGTATCTTTTAAATTCATGTCTGCAGTCACTGTCTGCAGTGATTTTGGAGCCCAAGAAAAGAAAATCTGTCCCTGCTTCCACTTTTCCCCCTTCTATCTGCCATGAAGCGATAGGACAGGGATCTGTAGGACTCTACTTTCCAATATATCCTGGCTCATCCTTCCTTTTCCAATGACTACTTTGAGAGAATAGAATATCAGTGGTTTATCTGCCTGAATGATGTCTCCTTTGAGATCAAAAACTATGATATATCAGAGTGCCTCTTACATTAATCAGCACTGTTTTGGCTCTGAGCCTTTCTTCAAGTCGCCTCCTCCCCATCAATAAAACAAAACAACCAACTAATACCACCACTAACACAGCAAAACCCCCTAACCATCCCAATCTATATCTTGTCCTCAGGAAATTTTTCTTTGTTCTTAAACTAATGTATGCTGAAGTACCGATAGATGCTAAGGCTTATTACTGACCCACTCCCTGTCACTGCTCCAAATATGTATTTGCGTCTTAACAGGGATATTGGATCCAATTTGGCAGAAACACTCCCATTAAAGGAACAAACTTGTTTTCAGGGTCCAAAATCAGTCCTATGATGGGAAATATTTTTGTCCTTAAGGAAGGGCCATTTTGGTCCCTCCAGTTACCGAAAGGAGGCTGGGTCCTGTGAGGTCAGAGCTGTTGGAGGGCAGCCTGGCCAATCAGGACTTGCCCAGAGACAGCAGAGTCATCCTATTCATAATCAGACCTGCAATTTTAATACCCAGAACAAGATCTGCCACATTGCATTTGTCAGCCTCCCAGTATTTCACAAAGTTATTTTGTTGTTTCTAGGATATTCTGTCTTTCTCCTTAAATCCTGACCCAGCCTCAGATGCCCCTGGCTCTATATGGGCTGTACGACTTAATACTGGGATGTAGAACATTGACATCCCCTGGGAACCCCTCAGATTTGTCTGTCCTGTGCCCCTCCACACACCAATCCTATGTCTATTACAGATTCTCCCCCTTCCTAATCCCAGGACACCATGGCCTGACCTTAAAACAGGACCAGAGAAAGGGACCATAATTCCATTAAGTAAAACCAAATTTGAATTAATCGCAGGAGACCAGCTGAGTTGCCAGAGCTTCCAGTTCTTTGTTAAAAAGGAGCAACCTTCTGTCCCAGTTGTTTGTGGACTCTTGAGCTTGGGTTCTAGGCCAGTACTCTCTGCCACTCCCCTTGTCCCACCCCCCTCCCCACAACAAGGTTGAGAATGTCTCTGTGAACAGGAGATGGCCAGATCCTTCCACTTGGAAGTCAGCTTGATTCTTTGAGGGAAAGATATAGAAGGATCAGACCCAACTGGGGGACAACCTTAAGTGATCAGATGCTCTGAGTTTTGCTGGCCTATATTGGTGTTAATACACAAACATAGGCAAACTATGAAAGTGTTTGCACTGACATATAAAATATGGTGGCCAAGAGAAAGTAATAAAGCAAATAAACAAATATAAGGAAGGTTAAAAGTTAAAAGTGTCTTGTAAGTTTGGAATTCTAAAATAGCACAGAGATCCAAGGGAAAACCAATACCACTCCATCCACTGTCCTTTCTCACTTCCACAGCCTGGATGGTGAGTCCAGGAGCTAAAGAAATGGGAAAGAGCCAGCCCTCTTCCAATTGCTGATTCATCCTGCTTGGAGCTGTGAGGTCCATGTCTAAATGTGCTGATTATAACCGTGGTCACTTCAGGCCTCTCCTGTCCACTCATCTTGTCCTCTGCATTTCCTGCTGACAATTTGATGGACAACACAGTAAAGGCCATGGTGAGCCCTCTGGAGAGCAGCAGCACCACAGAAATTTGTTAGGTCACAATGTAGAGATCAGTGATTAGCCTTACTAATGATTAGTGGCGAAGAAACTTATGGGGTCCATACAAAAAGAGATATGACTGGGAAGAAGGAGAAAGAGGGAAGACTAGGGCTGAAGCTGGAGGAAATCTATCAGCCAAGTGCAGTCCAAGGCAATCTCTGCAGCCATGTCTGTGGTTGAGTGGACTCTTGCACCTGGGTGGGTCCATGCAGACCTTGCCCAGCAATAAAACTGGGGCAGCCAAACCCCACTTATGTTGTATGAAAGAAGCTCTATCATCATCTCTAGGCTTCTAAGACCTCACCACTTTCCCCTAGTTTATTATCCCAGAACCAGTCTTGAGATAATACAGACTATGGAAAAGATTCTTCTTTCAATTCTCTGACTCACACACTAGCCAGCAACAGTCATGACCGCCAGCACTGAAAGAGCAGAGTGACTCTGGGCTAGCTTTGCTCCATGCAAAAATAAATATAGAAATCTGGATTTTTTTCCCTGAAGTGATTTGGGAGGTGACTATGTATTGATGTTATATTTTACTGAAGTATAGTTGACTTACAATGTTGTGTTAATTTCTTCTGTACAGCAAAGTGATTCAGTTATACATATATATGTTATTTTTTGTATTCTTTTCCATTATGATTTATCACAAGATATTGAATATAGTTCCCTGTGTGGTTCTGTTTTTTTTAAAGATCATCTTTGGTATAAAATAATATAATCATTTTATAAAAGACTTGGGAAAAACTACCAAAGAAAGGAAATACTCCTACATGACTCCATCCTCTTAATGCATCTATCACATGCTAGCATTTAGAGATTTTCTTTCCCATCTTTTCTCCTATACATATTTTCCCCTTCTAAGCATTAGAGGATTGTTTTATTTTAAAAATCTGAAAAAAACAAGTAATTGAAGTACATGATAAAAGTGTGAAATAAAAGGTAACAGTCTCTCTCCTCTAGCTTTATCCCCAGTGACCACTGTCAATGCTTATACATCTTTTCAGGAAATAGCTTTTTATATAGGGTGTATGGCTGGGCTGGCATGTGTTGTGAGAGGCTAGGGCAAGTGGTAGATTTGATGCTGTTTGGGGTATGGATGCCTAAAAATGTGAGCAGCACCTCCTTAGTGTTAGAACAGCAAGTGCAAAATTTGGGAGCTGCCAGGGATGGTGTATCTGGATATGTTACTAAGAGAGAGCCCTGGTGCTATTAGAAATTCTGGATCTAGCTCATTCTGAGTCTGATCCATGACCCTAGCCTTTCTATAATTTAATTGTTTGACCTTTCTCAAAGTTCACAACCAATGAATTTCCTGTCTGCTGAAATGTATTTGAATTGGGTAGATATCTTATGTCAAAAAAATTAGCACATTCATCCTAAGCATGTTTTTCTCTGTACAATCTTCCTGTCTTCCATTTTCATTGAGATATAACTGACATACAGCACTGTATAAGGTGCACACCATAATAATTTGCCTTACATAATCATGAAGTGATGATCAAAGCAGGTTTAATAAACACCCATCATCTCATATAAATACAAGATTAAAGAAACAGGAAAAATATGTTTTCCTTGTGATGAGAACTCTTAGGATTTACTCTGTTAACAATTTTCATATATAACATTATAATTAACATTAACAGCAGTGTTAATAATATTTAATATCATATTGTACATTACATTTCTAGTTCTTATTTATTTTATAACTACTACTGTGGGCAAGAATCCCTTAGAAGAAATGGAGTAACCATCGTAGTTAATGCAGTACTTGGATGCCATCTCAAAAACTATAGAATGATCTCTATTCGTTTCCACGGCAAACCATTCAATATCACAGTAATCCAAGTCTATGCCCCAACCAGTAATGCTGAAGAAGCTGAAGTTGAATGGTTCTATGAAGACCTACAAGACCTTCTAGAACTAACACCCTCAAAAGATGTCTTTTTCATTATAGGGGACTGGAATGCAAAAGTAGGAAGTCAAGAAATACCTGGAGGAATAGACAAATTTGACCTTGGAGTACAGAATGAAGCAGGGCAAGGCTAACAGAGTTTTGCCAAAAGAACACACTGGTCATAGCAAACACCCTCTTCCAACAACATAAGAGAAGACTCTACACATGGACATCACCAGATGGTCAACACCGAAATCAGATTGATTATATTCTTTGCAGCCAAAGATGGAGAAGCTCTATACAGTCAGCAAAAACAAGACCAGGAGCTGACTGTGGCTCAGATCATGAACTCCTTATTGCCAAATTCAGACTCAAATTGAAGAAAGTAGGGAAAACCACTAGACCATTCAGGTATGACCTAAATCAAATCCCTTATGATTATACAGTGGAAGTGAGGAATAGATTTAAGGGCCTAGATCTGATAGATAGAGTGCCTGAAGAACTATGGAATGAGGTTCGTGACATTGTACGGGAGACTAAATCAGATTGATTATATTCTTTGCAGCCAAAGATGGAGAAGCTCTATACAGTCAACAAAAACAAGACCAGGAGCTGACTGTGGCTCAGATCATGAGCTCCTTATTGCCAAATTCAGACTTAAATTGAAGAAAGTGGGGAAAACCACTAGAACATTCAGTATGACCTAAATCAAATTGCTTATGATTATACAGTGGAAGTGAGAAATAGATTTAAGGGACTAGATCTGATAGAGTACCTGATGAACTATGGACAGAGGTTCATGACATTGTACAGGAGACAGGGACCAGGACCATCCCCATGGAAAAGAAATGCAAAAAAGCAAAATGGCTGTCCGAGGAGGACTTACAAAGCTGTGAAAAGAAGAGATGCGAAAAGCAAAAGAGAAAACAACCTCTCTAGGACTATGAAAAAATGGTAAGGCCAGGGGCAACTCAAGTCCCAAAAGAACACTACAGCTTTAGTGCTCTTTTTCTATTTCAAAACAACAGTGACAAAAATAACATATTGACAGTCAACCAAAACACCCCTATGGACCAGATTTGGTTTTAAGTTGGCAATTATGCAGTAACATATTTTTCTAATAAATGTTTTCGGCAGTTTTCCTATAGTACTAAACACTCAAAGCAAAAGAAGAAGGGCCCTGAGGATCTAGTCATTTACACTGCTCACAAAGCCAAGTCTCGGGGCCAGTTATTTCCTCACAAAATTGTAGATCTTGTTTCTCACAATGGGTTTGCAATTTCTTCACCTGAGTTAATAATATTTACCAACAGAAATTTTATCCAGGCTATTGCAATTAATGTAGTATGTTATCATGGAAAAAATATTCAGATCTTGGGAAAAATGAAGCAGTGATAAAAGCACCCAGAGAAGGTTCACAAGAACAAAGGAGAATATGCTGACATTATTTTATTGCCTGATATTTCACAAGTCTGTTTGAGTATACACTTGAATCAAAATGAATCCTTCATGAGACAGGTACACATTTGCTCTATAATTTGCACTACATTGGAAGAAAGGAATAACTGGATAATTTTCTCCAGGAGCCCTACAATGCACAATTCTTAGACAATCACTTGATAATTTAACCTGCCTTTGTGCTTTTGTGTTTTTTTTTTTAATTTTTTGAGAAATATGAAACAGTGAGCAATACTTAGAATAACTGCCATACTGACTTTTTCTATGATAAATCTAATTCAATTCATCTAAATCTTTCAAGATAAGAATTTAAAGAACCCTCTTTACATAGAACAGAGAAGAAGGCTGTTTGAGGAGAGATGGAACCTCTTGCAGTGAATCCCCCTCTTCCCTACCCATGAGCAACATGTATAAGGGTTATGAGAATTCACTCTGAAACTAGAATGCTTTGACTCTGACAGTGAACAGCTGTGTGAACTAGAATAATTTATGTAATCTCTCTGTGTATCTGTGACTTCAAATCCTTAAAAATCAAACAAAAAGTGGTGTGATCACCATTGCAGGTAGAAAGTTTAGTCCATTAGACACAGGTGAGCTAAGACATATAGGAATTCAGTTACCTTCCATTGCTCTCAACAGTGCAAAAATTCAAGTGTCTTTGAGTCCTAACACAAGCTACAAAATTATAACAATTTAATTTGAGTGCCTGAAGCTGAACTATTGTATGGTCTCTCCTTTATCAAACAATATCAAACCAAGCGGAAAAACTAGATTACTCTGATCTATGTTGTCCTTCCTTTCCTATTATTTGCCCTTTCCACTATGAACATCACTGTCACTGACCCCAGTGTTTTTCAACAACCAACACCAATTAGGCTATTATGTACCAATCACTCCTGAATTCAAAATGAACCCTGATACACCATCTTCCATGGGTAATAAGAAAGTGAACAACCAAAGCAACATTACAGATTTCATACATGGTTCTTTCATGTGCTGAATTTCTCTGAGGGAGAAAAATGGTGCCTACCATTCAACCTTGTAAAGTTTCCACTTCTGGGGTCTTTGGTGAGGGATAATAAACATTCAATGCATGTTAGAAATACAATCCAACCATGTATTACTTGCACAACAGCTCATATTGAATCTATAACCATGTATTGCATAGTAATCTTACAAAAGTGAAACACCTTAAAAAAAAAAAAAGAAAGAAAAAGAATTTAGCTGGGTAATTTACCAGATGCCTCAAATCAGAAAATGTGTCTGTTACCCAAGAAAGGGTTCTTTCACTGTCCTAGAGACCCTTCTATTTGAAGTCTAGTGCTGAACAGATAAAGTCTATTCAGTCTTTACTGAATATTTCCCAAAACATTTAAAAGGTGATTTTATTCATATTCACAATAGTTTTTATTATCTCTTCTTGTATCACATGTATTAGTTCACTTCTGATTTCCCCCAAATCTTGCCAACCCTAACCAATCTAGAGCACCTAATGCACTTTTCTGACTCTCCTTTTATCTTTTTTTTCTATTTTAGTTCCTTTTACCATAAATCCCCACCATATCCAATATGAATCAAGCAAATTCTGAGACTCTGTAAGTACTCAAGTTCATCCATTAAGCTGATCTGCATTAAAGGTTCAGGAGCCCATGTTGTTGTTGTTGTTCAGCCACTCAGTCGTGTCCTATTCTTTGTGACGCCATGGACTGTAGCATGCCACACTTCCCTGTCCTTCACCACTTTCCGGAGTTTGGTCAAACTCATGTCAATTGAATTGGTAATGTCATCGAATCAGCTCATCCTCTTTTGTCCCTTCTCCTCCTGCTTTCAATCTTTCTGACCACTAGGATCTTTTCCAATGATTTGGCTCTTCATATTGGGAGACCAAAGTATTGGAGCTTAAGTTTTATCATTAGTCCTTCCAATGGATATTCAAGATTGATTTCCTTTAGTATTGACTCATTTGATCTCCTTTCAGTTTCAAGAGTCTCCTCCAACACCACAGTTCAAAGCACTAATGCTTTGGTGTTCAGTCTTCTTTACGGTCCAGCTCTCACATCCATACATGATTACTGGAAATACCATAGCTTTGACTAGATGGACCTTTGTTGGCAAAGGTCAACTTTTGGTCCAATTAGCTCCAATGTCTCTAATTTTTAATATGCTGTCTAGGTTGGTCATAGCTCTTCTTCCAAGGACCAAGCATCTTTTAATTTCATGGCTGCAATCACCATCTGCCCAAGAAAATAAAGTCTGTCAGTTTCCATTGTTTCCCCATCTATTTGCCATGAAGTGATGGGACCACATGCCATTATCTTAGCTTATTGAATGTTGAGTTTTAAGCTTTTTCACTCTTCTCTTTCACCTTCATGAAGAGGCTGTTTCATTCCTCTTTTCTTTTTGCCATAAGGGTGATGTTATTTGCATATTCTGAGGCTATTTATATTTCTCCCTTTAATCTTGATTCCAGCCTGTGTTTCATCCAGCCTGGAGTAGCACATGATGTACTCTGCATATAAGTTAAATAACCAGGGTGACAATATACAGCCTTGATCTCCTTTCCCAATTTTGAACCATTCTGCTTTTCCATGTTCAATTCTAATTGTTGCTTTTTGACCTGCATACATATTTCTCAGGAGGCAAGTAAGGTGGTCTGGTATTGCCATCTCTTTAAGGATTTTCCAGTTTATTGTGATCCACACAGTCAAAGGCTTTAGTATAATCAATGAAGCAGAAGTGGATCTTTTTCTGGAATTTTCTTGCTTCTTCTATGTTCCAGTTGATGTTGGCAATTTGATTTCTGGTTCCTCTGCCTTTTCCAAATCTAGTGTGAACATCTGGAAGTTTTCAGTTCATGTACTATTGAAGCCTATCTTGGAGGATTTTGAGTATTACTTTGCTAGCATGTGAAATGAGAGTAATTGTGTGATAGCTTGAAGACTCTTTGGCATTGTCTTTCTTTCGGATTGGAATGAAATTGACCTTTTCCCATCTGTGGCCACTGTTGAGTTTTCCAAATTTGCTGACATATTGAGTACAGCATTTTAATAGCATCATCTTTTAAGATTTGAAATAGAACAGCTGGACTTCCATCACCTCCACTAGCTTTGTTCATAGTGATGCTTCCTAAGGGCCACTTTACATCACATTCCAGGAGGTCTGGCTCTAGGTGAGTGATCACACCATCATAGCTATCTGGGTCATGAAGATCTTTTTTGTACAGTTCTTCTGTCTTGTCACCTCTTCTTAATATCTTCTGCTTCTGTCAGGTCCATACCATTTCCATCCTTTATTGTGCCCATCTTTGCATGAAATATTCCCTTGGTAGCTCTAATTTTCTTGAAGAGATCTCTAGTCTTTCCCATCCTATTGTTTTCCTCTATTTCTTTGCATTAATCACTTAGGAAGGCTCTCTTATCTCTCCTCACTATTCTTTGGAACTCTGTATTCAGATGGGTATATCTTTCCTTTTCTCTTTTGCCTTTAGCTTCTCTTGTTTTCTCAACTATTTAAGGCATCCTCAGACAATGTTTTTTCCTTTTTGCATTTCTTTTTCTAGGGGATGGTTTTGATCACTGCCTCCTCTTCAATGTTATGAACCTTCTTTCATAGTTCTTCAGGCACTCTGTCTATCAGATCTAATCGCTTGGATCTCTATCACTTCCAGTGTATAATCATAAGGGATTTTGTTTAGGGTATACCTGAGTGGCTAGTGGTTTTCCCTACTTTCTTGAATCTAAGTCTGAATTTGGCAATAAGGAGCTCACGATCTGAGCCACATCCAGTTTGTTTTTGCCAACTATGTACAACTTCTCCTTCTTCTGCTGCAAAGATTATTTCATTACATTACATCATATCTCTTGCCTTCTCACAAACTAACATAAATTTCTGGTTTAAATATCAGCTAACGCCAGTTTACCCAGCTCTGAAATGCTGTTTACACTGCAAAGCTTCACCCTTGTGTTTGCCCCCATGTAAGCCCTTGCATGTGTGCATGTTTATTCGCTACAGCTGTGTCTGACTTTTTGTGATCCTAAGGACTGTAACCGGAGAAGGCAATGGCACCCCACTCCAGTACTCTTGCCTGGAAAATCCCATGGACAGAGGAGCCTGGTGGGCTGCAGTCCATGGGGTCGCTGAGTCGGACACGACTGAGCGACTTCACTTTCACTTTTCACTTTCATGCATTGGAGAAGGAAATGGCAACCCACTCCAGTGTTCTTGCCTGGAGAATCCCAGGGACGGGGGAGCCTGGTGGGCTACCGTCTATGGGGTCACACAGAGTCGGACACGACTGAAGTGACTTAGCAGCAGCAGCAGCAGCAGCAAGGACTGTAACATACCAGTTTCCTATTTCCATGGAATTCTTCAGGCAAGAATACAGGAGTGGGTTGTTATTTCCTCCTCCAGGGGACTTTTCAGGGATAAAACTGGTATCTCTTATATCCCCTGCACTGTCAGGTGGATTCTTTACCACTAGCGCCCCCTGGGAAGCCCACATAAGTCCCTACTTTCACACTAATATGTCTGACTTTACTCTAATTCCCTTTTCTCTTTCTGCTCACTGACCAGAGTATAAACATCTTGAGAGTACTGGAGTATTGCCACAGCTTAGCACACTGCATAGTAAAAAGTAGGGGTTAAGTGAGTATTTTTTGAATGAATGTTCATATCAGTGTTCAAGTAACTATTTAATCATAAGCCTAAAACTCATGACTCATGATAAACACTTACAATCACAAAATGCTAAAAATGTAGACACAGATGGCCTCATCTCCTTATTACCATGGTTCTCTCTCAAGCTAAAGAATTCTGCCATGCTACCTAGTATACATCAAAACATTTTGCTATTTAATTAAATTTGAATTAAAAGTATTTATTAACTTCATCTAATGAATTATAAAAATATTCATATTTTGTTTTACATTAAAGAGAGTATAAAATAACACTCATTTACAAATCAGGATCTGTATCTTCTGACTTTAAAAGAGCATATTTCTGACTTTAAAAGAGCATGCAGATTATGTGGACTACAATTTCATTATTTTTAAAAGTACATAAGAATCATCTTTGTTAATAATTTATGAATTTACATTAATCATTGTTAATGTAATTTGGGTTCTAGCCTTATTCAAAGATGTTGATCACAGACATGACACAGGCTTAGAAAAAGATGGAAAATCTTTCCCACATCCAAAAATTTTTTTTTCTATATTTAGATATAAATTCAAGATTTATAGCAGTAAAGTGAAATTATTTGGGGCACAGAGTCCTAAAATATAAATTACCAACATTTTCTCCCCTGAAGAAAATATGCTTGTTCAACTTTTTATATCTGTGGTTATGTAGCCTTCAAATTTATTCTAAACTTTTCAAACATTCAGTTAAAGAAGAGTTTTTATTATATTAAAAAGTTTTGATTAATGTGCAGTTAAGCAAGGTACTTTTTCCACAATTTATTGTGATCCACACAGTCAAAGTCTCTGGCAGTTCAATAAAGCAGAAATTGATGTTTATCTGGAACTCTCTTGCTTGTTTGATGATCCAGTGGATGTTGGCAATTTGATCTATGGTTCCTCTGCCTTTTCTAAAACCAGCTTGAACATCTGGAAGTTCACAGTTCATGTATTGCTGAAGCCTGGCCTGGAGAAGTTTAAGCATTACTTTACTAGTGTGTGAGATGAGTTGCAATTGTGTGGTAGTTTGGGCATTGTTTGGCATTGCCTTTCTCTGTGATTGGAATGAAAACTGACGTTTTCCAGTCCTGTGGCCACTGCTGAGTTTTCCAAATTTGCTGGCATATTGAGTGAAGCACTTTCACAGCATCATCTTTTAGGATTTGAAATAGCTCAACTGGAATTCCATCACCTCCATTAGCTTTGTTCCTAGTGATGCTTCCTAAGGCCCACTTGACTTCACATTCCAGGATGTCTGGCTCTAAGTGAGTGTGAGTGATCACACCATTGTGATTATCTGGGTCATGAAGGTCTTTTTTGTATAGTTCTTCTGTGTATTCTTGCCACCTCTTCTTAATATCTTCTGCTTCTGTTAGGTCCATACCATTTCTGTCCTTTATCGAGCCCATCTTTGCATGAAATGTTCCCTTGGTATCTCTAATTTTCTTGAAGAGATCTCTCGTCTTTCCCATTTTGTTGTTTTCCTCTATTTCTTTGCATTGATTGCTGAGGAAAGCTTTCTTACCTCTTCTTGCTAATCTTTGGAATTCTGCGTTCAGATGGGTATATCATTCATTTTCTCCTTTGCTTTTCTCTTCTTTTCACAGCTATTTGTAAGGCCTCCCCAGATAGCCATTTTGCTTTTTGCATTTCTTTTCCATGGGGATGGTCTTGATCCCTGTCTCCTGTATAATGTCATGAAACTCTGTCCATAGTTCATCAGGCACTCTATCAGATCTAGTTCCTTAAATCTATTTCTCACTCCCACTGTATAATCATAAGGGATTTGATTTAGGTCATACCTGAATGGTCTGGTGGTTTCCCCCACTTTCTTCAATTTAAGTCTGAATTTGGCAATAAGGAGTTAATGATCTGAGCCACAGTCAGCTCCTGGTCTTGTCTTTGCTGACTGTATACTGCTTCTCCATTTTTGGCTGCAAAGAATGTAATCAATCTGATTTCAGTGTTGACCACCTGGTGATGTCCATGTGTAGAGTCTTCTCTTGTGTTGTTGGGAGAGGTTGTTTGCTATGACCAGTGCATTCTCTTGGCAGAACTTTATTAGCCTTTGCCCTGTTTCATTCTGTATTCCAAGGCCAAATTTGCCTGTTACTCCAGGTGTTTCTTGACTTCCTACTTTTGCATTCCAGTCCCCGTTATTGGGTGTTAGTTCTAGAAGGTCTTGCAGGTCTTCACTGAACCGTTCAACTTCAGCTTCTTCAGTGTTACTAGTCTGGGCATAGACTTGGATTACCATGATATTAAGTGGTTTGCCTTGGAAATGAACAGAGATCATTCTGTCATTTTTGAGACTCGTCTAGTCAAGTTTATGGTTTTTCCAGTGGTCATGTATGGATGTGAGAGTTGGACTATAAAGAAAGCTGAGCACAGAAGTTGAGAGTCCCTTGGACTGCAAGGAGATCAGTCCTGGGTGTTCATTGGCGGGACTGATGTTGAAGCTGAAACTCCAATACTTTGGCCACCTGATGTGGAGAGCTGACTCACTGGAAAAGACCCTGATACTGGGAAAGATTGAGAGCAGGTGAAGAAGAGGACGACAGAGGATGAGATGGTTGGATGGCATCACCCACTCAATGGACATGGGTTTGGGTCAACACTGGGAGTTGGTGATGGACAGGGAGGCCTGGCATGCTGCAATTCATGGAGTTGCAAAGAATCAGACATGACTGAGTGACTGAACTGAACTGAAGCAAGGTACTATGCTTCTTTTGATGATTTTACAGGATATAAGCAAAGTATTGAATTCTACTATTAAGTTGAAATCTGGTGTTTCCTATATTTTAATTGATTATTATTTACAGAATTATAAGAATATATTTTATAAACATTTTAATCACTTTAGAGCACATAGATATAATTACTTCAAAGACAAAATCCAATGCTATACTTCAGGTAAAGAGTGGTCATCATTAACAACATGTTCTATAGAGGTATTTTTGGAATAGGATCTTTTTGCTCCAAAAAATAGTACTACCTTTGATATAAGCTTTTACCTCACATAATGTACATTTATAAATTTGCCATTTTAAGTGAAAATATAGATGTATAGTATAGTGGTATTATTCTGATATGACAAATATTTTCTTAATTCTATTTTAGAAGAGTAGTTGGTTATATGAGAACTGATTCCCTCTTTCATGTAACTCTAAATGTTTCATTTCTTTTGTATTCATCATTTGTCTCCTCCAATACTATGTAATTCCCTAAAGCATTTTAAGAATTTGAACATTTGGAAATGAACTATAAACTATATCATAAGGAAAACAAACTAACAGATAAAATATTTTATTTATTTTTTACATTGAAAAGCATAGTCTAGAATCATAACTGGAATAATTGGCCATCTGCATGCTACATGTACGATAAGGAAAACAATCCTCTTCAGAGGCATTCCCCTGAGAAGCTTCCTATCTCACATTTGAAGTATATGAACACTGGAATGATTTGCAAAGTTTCCTGTTTTAGAAAAAGTATAGCTTGCATTTTTTTAAAGACAGCAAATAAATTGTGTCGATATGTTCTGTCTGCTTTGCAGTTGTTGTGAAAGTATGAAACCATTAATTTATGATAAAATTCTTCTAACCAGTCTGTGATGAGAACACATTATTTTATAAGACTAATTAGATAAAAAGGCAGAAAATCAAGTGTGTTATTTCTGGATAACTTATTTTTTTACATGTTTTCTGACAGCAAAGGCAGGAAAAAAATTAACTCTTGCTCTCCTGGTATAGATGTCAGATTAAATGAGCTATCTAAATGAAGCACTTTCCAACTCTTCATGGTTTCTTGTGCATTTTCTGTTGTTGAAAGGGACACATTGACACAACAAAGGAACAGTGATCTGGATTCCAGAGAGCAATATCTGCTTTGTACTCTGTCTGTAACTGGAAAGTGACCCTGAGAATTTCTCCTCTTTTGCAGCCTTAAACTCATCCTATGTATACAGTTTTAGGATTACCATTTCTAAGATTTTGATTCCAAACTTGGCCATGAGTGATCATTTAAATAAGCAAACAGCTTCTTCTCAAAAATATGTTTCAACATATTTTAACCGGAAAGTGACCCTGAGAAGTTCTCCCCTTTTGCAGCCTTAAACTCATCCTATGTATACAGTTTTAGGATTACCATTTCTAAGATTTTGATTCCAAACTTGGCCATGAGTGATCATTTAAATAAGCAAAGAGTTTCTTCTCAAAAATATGTTTCAACATAACACATGGCACTTTATAATCCTGATAGTAATTTAATAGAAATCTTTCACATCTTTATATTGAAAGAGACTCTCAGTTTTTACATGGTTACTTCTATATTTTAGGTGAATATTCCACTGTAATTATAGATAAATTCTTCATACTTGGGATGGATAACATGAAAGATTTCAATAAATTATCTTCATAGCATATTATTTTTCTTAAAATATTAAAAATATCTTACTGTTAATTGTGTACAGAATTGTGATGAAAATTTCCACTATAGTATCTTGCTGTAGTGTTAGTGTCTCTTCAGAGAAGATACATGTAGAAGAAAAAAAGATACACCTGGAAGAGATTTTTAGATATATACCATGGAAAAAAATTTCCCTCAGCTAATAAGCTACAGATTGATCTTCAAGAATTATCTGCACAGAACTGTAGTCAGAAATGCTTTTAATGCTTCCTCTGAATTTATATTTATGAATGGTTTCTTAAAGAAGAGTTCTATTCGTATAACTTAAACATAACTTAATCAATTTGTTTTGGATTTACATTTCCTCAAAGTATTTTATGAAGTGAAAAAAAAAGATTAGGATAATGCTTTGTCTATTCTCTTACTTAGGTGATATTTTTAAGTGTATTGAAAGGTTATTTCACTAAATAATGTCTTCTTTGAAGTCACAGCACAAGTTGTAATGTCACAGCAAGACACAGTATAGTACTAAGGATCTAGTTAATAAATGAGGATGTTTTTAAGGATAAAAATGATGTCTTAGTCCTTGTATAGAGGACTTCAAATAGCACCTTACATAGTCATCTTTTTAAAGCTTTTCCATGATAATTGAGATTTTTAAAAAATTCAAGATTATTCATTCTGGCCTAATTTCTGGTCGAAATTCTAAAATTCTTTCTAGTTTCTGCACTTAACTTTTCCTAACAATTCAATGATATAATATCATATACTGAACTACACCTCAAGGACCTTTTGGGTCGCTCTTAGGCAACATCAGGAATATTTCCTAGAAGAGGTAGGAAATGAATGGGATAATAAATTACTAGAAAATAAAAAAGTCCAAGAACTTATTCCAGAACAACAGATCCTTGTATAACACCTCTATTTAACTTCATTTTGGTGGCAGGTGGGTTGGGATGGAAATGGGGAGCCCAATAGAAGAACTAGGAGGAGAGAGAAAATTAAAAAAAAAAAAAATCCAGCCTCATGGCTGGAGCTAGTCAGTGAATGAACGAGCTTCACAGTGGCCAGAAAACTCAAGGTCTTTGACTAGAGCATGTGAAATGAACCAGTGAGCTGAAGAGGGTTTGGCAGGTCTGAAGAGAACAGCAACCCCAGAAATAAGGGCAAAACAGATCTCTGATGGATTCACTGGAACAAGAAATAAACCACTATAGGGTGAGTAGCACAGCAGTGTCCCATGACTGGTCAGTGGGCAGAATATCAGAGATGAACTATGAAATAATGACTCGAATTATTCTCTTTACCTACAAGTAGTTTCGAGTGATTCTGGATTTGGTAGGATTTTTTTATGCAAAATGCAAGTTTCAAGCTATAAAAAAATGTGAATGAAAGAGATGACTCCAGACAAAAGAATCAACATCATTAAATGACCATCATAGGAAAACAAAGGTGTGAAAAGGGAGTGTGGTAAGCAGCCAAGTTAACTGAGATCACCATGTATGTTGCAGATTAAGATTAGAATTATAGAGTGCTTATTGTGCTGGGCCTTGCATGACAGATACATGTGGAGAATATTAAATAAATACTGGACACTTGGAAAGGGTTTTGAGCAGAGAATTGGTACCATACAAGTGGATTTTAGGAATATTGATCTGAGAGTGCTATGCAGAAAAGCACAGATCTGTAAAAGGGAACACAATTAAAACAACACAAATAGATTATATTTTTGCCAGACACAGAATTTAGTACTTAGTATATATTATTTCACACTATTTCCATACTTTATATATGACAACTTTTCAAACTAGCTATTGTTATTTCTGTTTTATAGAAATGATTCTAAAGCTCAGAAACTTCGAGATGCTCAATAGCTAGTAAGAAACAGAAGTGGACTCAGAGTCAGGTTCTTTTAGACTCTAAAATTAAGGTCCTGCAGTTTCTCAACAAGAAGTAATAATATCTGCATTAAAAAAAGAGAGAGAGATGTCTCTGGAAGCAGAAGGTGAAGGTTCACATGAAAATTCTCCACACGACTGCTAAACTTGGCAAACCATCTGTAAAAGGGAACACAATTAAAACAACACAAATAGATTATATTTTTGCCAGACACAGAATTTAGTACTTAGTATATATTATTTCACACTATTTCCATACTTTATATATGACAACTTTTCAAACTAGCTATTGTTATTTCTGTTTTATAGAAATGATTCTAAAGCTCAGAAACTTCGAGATGCTCAATAGCTAGTAAGAAACATTAGTGGACTCAGAGTCAGGTTCTTTTAGACTCTAAAATTAAGGTCCTGCAGTTTCTCAACAAGAAGTAATATCTGCATTAAAAAAAGAGAGAGAGATGTCTCTGGAAGCAGAAAGGTGAAGGTTCATATGAAAATTCTCCACACGACTGCTAAACTTGGCAAACCGCTGCACAGAGTTATAGCAATAAGGTAATAGAGTAAGCAACTAAGGTCTCAATTCTGGATGTATAGAAGAATGAAAGTCCTATTAACCACCCGGAGTCAGAAGGAAAACTGTCTCTGGGTCAAGAGAGGTCAGAATATTCTAAATAATTATATTTAGTGTTTGGATTCTTAGAACAGTTATTACTATAAAGCCTTTATAAATAAAATAAGAAATCCTTCTCATCTGCTCACATTACAGTTGGTTGTGTTCTGAACGCTACAAGTGCCTGCACAATGACATCCTAAATCTACAGTCTCCCAGGCCATAAAATGAGTATAAACGCTGTCAAATATCCAGCCCATAGAAAGGCTTTAGGATTAATGAGAGTGACCATAAAGTGTTTTGAGCTCCACAAAAGAACAGGCACAATACAAATGAGCCACATTATACCAGTGACAAATACTATTAATATACTGTCCAAGAGAATTGAAAAAGAAAAGAAAAATGCATTCTCCTGTTGCTCCTTCTGATACTGCATGCTGTCCTACCATCACTTCTTTTAATTCTTTTTAGGTTTCCCTGAGTGGGAGAAAAAAAAATTTCTGCTTCATACCCAACCTATGGAGTATGCTGGGATATACAAATTAGATAGATAATAGGACAGTCTATACCCACTTTGGTGATTGCAGCCATGAAATTAAAAGACACTTACTCCTTGGAAGGAAAGTTATGACCAACCTAGATAGCATATTCACAAGCAGAGATATAACTTTGCCAACAAAGGTCTGTCTAGTCTAGGCTATGGTTTTTCCAGTAGTTATGTATGGATGTGAGAGTTGGACTCTGAAGAAAGCTGAGCGCCGAAGAATTGATGCTTTTGAACTGTGGTGTTGGAGAAGACTCCTGAGAGTCCCTTGGACTGCAAGGAGATCCAACCAGTCCATTCTGAAGGAGATCAACCCTGGGATTTCTTTGGAAGGAATGATGCTAAAGCTGAAACTCCAGTACTTTGGCCACCTCATGCGAAGAGTTTAAGCTGAGCGCTGAAGAATTGATGCTTTTGAACTGTGGTGTTGGAGAAGACTCCTGAGAGTCCCTTGGACTGCAAGGAGATCCAACCAGTCCATTCTGAAGGAGATCAACCCTGGGATTTCTTTGGAAGGAACGATGCTAAAGCTGAAACTCGAGTACTTTGGCCACCTCATGTGAAGAGTTGACTCATTGGAAAAGACTCTGATGCTGGGAGGTATTGGGGGTAGGAGGAGAAGGGGATGACAGAGGATGAGATGGCTGGATGGCATCACTGACTCAATGGATGTGCATCTGAGTGAACTCCAGGAGTTGGTGATGGACAGGGAGGCCTGGCACGCAGCACTTCATGGGATGGCAAAGAGTCAGACATGACTGAGCAACTGAACTGAACTAAATTGAATTGATACCCACTTTCTCATAGTACCTTTGGAATAAAAAGAATTAAAAAGAGCAACACACTTGCAAGGTGGCTTCTAAGAACACATGAATCATATGAAAGCTAGATGGCTATTTTAGAATGTTTTATATTAAAGTTATTATAATTTTTTTAGTACAAAAGAAGACTCCAACTACCTTTTGCATGAATTCAGGATTTATTTGAACTATTTGAAATTTCAAAATTATTTCAAGTTTCAGTTAAAAAAAATCAATGACATACTAGATCCACCAGACACATCCACAACTGAGCATTATTTTTGCTTTGGTTCAGGCTCTTCATTCTTTCTGGAGCTATTTCTCTGCTCTTCTGCAGTAGCATATTGGGCACCCATCAACCTGAGGAGTTCATCTTTCAATGAACCCATAAAGCCAGATATATTTATCTATAACTGGTGGAGGACAGCAGAAATGCCACCTCAAATTATAGCACTTTGGCATAAGGATTATTTTGAGTTGAATGCAACTGAGAAGAAGCTAATACCAATAATAATAATAATAACGACTCTCTGCCCTTCTCTTTGCTTAAAAGCAGGACATAAATTTGTAAAGGTATCCACCCTCTCCTGTCTACTGAAAAGGACAGAACTTAATTACCCAAAACAACTCTAGATCTTTACCAGCTCAAAGATGGCACCAGAGGGATCTACATAACTAACTAGCCTTTGTCTTCCATTATTGACTACATTATATTGTCCATCCCACCTTTTGTCTCTTTTACAAATTCAAAATCCTTATGCTTTGTCAACTGAATATTGTATTCAGAGTATTGCTCTTTCATTAAGATGCCATATAAGCTCAAGTTCTATTTTTAGTTATTCATCACCCAGGTCTTCCTTGTGTATGCACCATGTCTGTGTTAACAAGCTTCTGTTTGTTTTTCTCTTGTTAATCTCTTCTGTCAGTCTAATTTACAAGGCCCCAAGGAAACCCAAGAGGGCAGAGGAAAAAAATTGTGTTTCCTCCTCTATACTGGCTTTCAATGCTCAGATGTTTTATCTAATCACAATGTTTATAAGATATTGTCATTGTGAAGATCATTATTTGTAAACATCAGAGTTTTTGATAATAGGGAGTATTCTTGCCTGGAGAATTCCATAGATTGAGGAGCTTGGTAGGCTACAGTCCATGGGGTCGCAAAGAGTCCAACACAACTGAGCAATTTCACTTCACTTCAGAATTAGATATACATTATACACTGAAACTTTTTTCTTGTCAGACAGGTCTAAAGTGCCTTTAAAAAGAACTGATATTATAACCTCCTTTTACATATGTTCCTTCTTCCTCATTTTGATATTCTATTTAGAATTTCAATAGTACCAGTGAGTTAGAGCTTCTGTGGGGGTGTGGAGAGCTAATGGGTTTATGTTTAATAGAAATTTGAGAACTGAGATAATTACTGAATTGGCTTTCTTCAACTCATTATCCTACTCAGTAGAAGTTAATGTATCCTCACAATATTAATTGAACCAAAACAGTTTTTTTTTTTTAATTTGAAGGCATCATATATTTCAGCTGACAGCACACTGATGATGAGTTTAAAATGTAACATTGACTAGAATATTAATTTTTCTTCCAATATTATTGAATTAAATAATTTATGGCCAATGGATAACAGTGCTAATTATATCCAGTTTCAGAATTATTCAGTATTTACTCGCCTCTGCTTCTGAGTAATTAATTAGACAGATACATCTTAGTTTACATTGCCTTGTCTCATAAAAAGGACTTAGCATTATTTATTGGACATTTTAGAAATCACTATGTTTTGGACAGTTTTGGTGACTGTCTAAGTTGTTTTCTTTTTTTCCTACATTTTGCCTGCTAATTTTCTAACTAAAACTTAACTGCCATTCATTATTCAGCTGGATTCCAATTCTACTAAGTTCATTCAGTTGTGTGTTTTTTGTTTGTTTTTCTATACTTAATGCACACTGGAAAAAAAAATAAAAACTGCTTAACACTCCGTAAAGTCCAAATTAATACTGATTTACCCCTGGGTTTTATATTTTTAAATCTTTTGTATTTCAAAGAATATTATTGATCATTAAATGCACCAATTTAAGAAACACAAATTCATATTCTTACTTGTTTTCACACATTATCATCCACGTACATTCATGTGTTGAGGCTCAAGCACAATTGTCACACTTTTTTCATAGTCATCTCGTTTAATGCATTCTCTCCTGGATAGCTAAAGTCTTAAATTATTTAAAAATCATGTTATAAGAACTGCTTGAATAGAGACGAGAGATATAGGAGCTAATTTTCATGCTAGCCACAACTTTGTTCTTTTGTTGAGTTTATAAGTGTTTAGCTAAGTGTATATAGTTATGGAAACTGTATATCATTGAGAAGACTCAGCATTTTATTACACTTAACTTTTTAAAAAGTGCAAGCCTTTCTCATTTTTAATATCAGTAATCTTGTCACTAGCATAATGCTTCTTATATTATATCACCTTTGTCATCATGATAGATTCCAAAGCAAAGACATTGCTTAAGCAAAGACATTATTTAAGCAAAGACATTGTTTCTAGCAGCAAACTACTGACTCAATTACTATAATACTAAATGCTCTCTTCAGATGCAGATTATGTTTCAAAATTAATTAATTTTGTTATATCTAATTGTGAGAACTAGTAATTTGGAAAAAAAAAAAAAAAGCCCACATATACACACTTTAACAATGTATCTGCACCATTTTCTATTTTATTTCTCATCACAATACTGTATTGCACACACACATGCTTCAGTTGTGTCTGAAGTGACCCTGTGTCTCTTTGCAACCCTGTGGACTGTAGCCCTTCAGGCTTCTCTGTCCAAGGGATTCTCCAGGCAAGAATACTGGAGTGGGTTGCCAAGACTTTCTTCAGTGGATCTTCCTTACCCAGGGATTGAACCTGCATATCTTGCATCTCCTGCATTGGCAGGTGGATTCCTTACCACTAGTGCCACCTGGGAAGCCCTATTACACTAAATCTGCTATCTTAGTAGGTCACTGGAAGAATAAATTTGTAAAAGTTCTCTGCATTTGTTCATTTATTTGCCTGAAATAAATTCTTGACTGGAATAATTTTTCTAAGGGTGTAAACATCTTTGTGTTTCTGACCATGTATTGCCTTTCATCTAGTTTTCTAAAAGGGTTATGTTTATTCACAATAACAATAAATTAGCATATACACTTTAAAAACAACTTTATCAAAATTTAATGTTGAGATTTTTTTTTCCCCATAGTTTTGTTTTATATTACATTGTGCTATTTTGGTAGTTTTAAAAAGCTATTTCAAGGCTGGATAGAATTATATGAGTTCATGTCTTGTGAGGGTTTTTGCTTAGGTTTTAGTTGGTTTTAGTGTTTCTCAGTGTGTTATTGTTTTCATACATTTTCTCTATAAATTGTGGTTGAGCTATTTTATTCTGTTAGCAATATTAGATTCTATTTCACTTTATCTTATCATTAAAAATATATGTGTATGTAAACATGGGTCCATTGATCTACATTTACACAGGTATTTAGAGAGAAAAGCTAAAGAACCAAGAAAGAAAAGTTTATTTAACAATTATCAGCCCATAAGAAAACTTTTCTACTTAAAAGTACTTCCTTTTGATAAGTTGTAATGTTCATCATTTGTTCTAAGTTTACTCAGTGTCCCCAAAGGAGAACTCATCAATATTCAATCTCTAAAACTTTCCCCATACCTTTTTTCCTCAGCCAAGTGAACCGTAAGCATTTTCCTGCATAACTTCACTATATATTTTTATCTTGTAACTCTGTAGATCTTTTACTTTAACCAGTTTTGAACTTGGATCTACACTAAAATCAAAACCGCTTTAATGTTTGCTCTTTTGATATATCTGTACCTATCGACTCATAGTTACCAGAGTCACAGGAATATTACTTTAACACATTACAAAGCCATGTTTTGAATAATGTATTTTTGACTAAAACCTGCACTGAAACATCAGCCTTTTTTCTGACTTGTCACAATAAAGAAAAGACTTTTTGCTTCGAGTTTTTGGGAAAAGCCTTTGCTTTTGAGAATATTCACTTCATCAATTAAAATATATACCTTACTTATATAAGTCTGTTGTTCAGAAAACATAAAATATTTCAAGGTTTGTTAACTATACATAAGCAGTTAATAAGTAGATCACATGTGTGTTAAATATAGATGGAAAAAGATGGATAGACCAAAAGATATTGAATATTTGAAAGGCATTAAATACACATAAGGCATCTGTACACTAAGTACGTATATACTAAAAATATATGAGCACTTAGTATTTATTAAGTCCTTAATTCTGCTAGTTATTGCTCACAAGGATTTGGGGTCCAAGTGTCCTCTGCCTTAGAAACACAAAATCGCTGGCTGATCAGCAGGCTAGTGGGAAAGCTACAAGTATTAGGGAGGCATATTTCCCCCTATTTCCTTCTCATAGAATAAATGTATAGTACATCCCCCTCATGGGCCCCTTGCTTGAAACCTAAGTCTGGGCCTCCTGACCTTACAATCATTGAGGAAAGGTGATGTGACAGAGAGATAAGATGATTGTATACATCAGAATTAAGGTATTGTGGCCTTTCTAACCTGCCTGCACTTTATCCTAAGAATATTAACCTGTCTCATATTTCTCTTCATTTCTTCTTATGTGTTTAAATTGATTTATTTTTGAATATGTGATTGAGCAATTTAATTTGTGAGGCTCTCTGTTTTATGACCACTGGGATAGTTTGCCTTATGGTATAATTGGAGGCTACTTTTTCTAAAAGGTAATTTGTTTAAATGAAAAGTTTCCATTCAGATAGTGATCACACCCTAAAAATTAGCATATGTATGTGTGTGTCTGTGCTCAGTTGTGTCTAACTCTTTGCAACCCCATGGACTGTAGCCTGCCAGGCTACTGCTCTGTGGAATTTTCCAGACAGAATATTGGAGTGGGTTACCATTACGGTCTCCAAAGAATCTTCCCAACCCAGGGATTGAACTTACATCTCCTGCATTGGCAGGTGGATGCTTTGGATTTTTCAGTTCAGTTCAGTTTAGTTCAGTTGCTCAGTCGTGTCCGACTCTTTGCGACCCCGTGAATCGCAGCACGCCAGGCTTCCCTGTCCATCACCAACTCCTGGAGTTCACTCAGACTCACGCCATCGAGTCAGTGATGCCATCCAGCCACCTCATCCTCGGTCGTCCCATTCTCCTCCTGTCCCCAATCCCTCCCAGCATCAGAGTCTTTTCCAATGAGTCAACTCTTCACATGAGGTGGCCAAAGTACTGGAGTTTCAGCTTTAGTATCATTCCTTCCAAAGAAATCCCAGGGCTGATCTCCTTCAGAATGGACTGGTAGTACATCTGTCTCTTATACACATCTGTGGCCCTATGGACTGTAGCTGTTCCTCTTCACTTTCTGCCATAAGGGTGGAGTCATCTGCATATCTGAGGTTATTGATATTTCTCCCAGCATTTACTAGGTATATCAGTAACTAGTGATTTCCACTACTTGAAACAATCAGATGCTGAATTTCAAGAATGGCTAAAGTTTATAAAGAACTTGACGACAGAAAAATGAAGAATTCCTCTGTTTTCCAAGAATTAACTTGGGTCTCTTCTTATAGCAAAAGAGCTGACTCATCAATGGGAATATTCACAACACCTTTCAAGGAACTCTTCCCTCATATTTTAATGTTTAATAAGGATAATGCCAACCAATGAGTTATTTAAAATTAGCTCACTTCTTGGAAAGAATAATCAACATCTAAGAGATTACACCCATCCCAAAGAAACCACTCTGCTTGATGGAATTGTTCTTTAGTGAATAGCTGTCCAAACACAAAAGATTTATTTTTTCCTACTTTGTCATTTGACACACAAATTAAAATCTTCCCTATCATAAAGACCAATTTAAGTAAATGTCTCTAACACCTATTCACCTATTGAATATTTTGCTTATTTGAGCAATATAAATTTCAACACACAAAGAAGTATATGAACTATACACAAACAATCTCTTTTGTGTCATCATTTGCATAAAAAGAGGAAAGTAAAAGCTGTAAGAATTTAAAGCGTGTTCTAACAGTTTAGACATCAACCTAAAGTTCAAATTAAAAGTGGTTTAAATACAAGGAAAATGTCTTGAATTCAGACAGTCAGATGACTTTTACCAGTATCAGAATTTAGATAGACTTTGGGCAGAGCCTTGGGCATTTAGAAGAAGCTTGCTATTATAAACCATTGTTTACAGAACTCTTCTTGTCTTTTAGAATCTAGCCATGTGAACTCATCATTAGGCTCTGATCTTTCCTGCACTTGGAATTTTCAGATCAATCTCTGGCTTCTTGCCCACAATCTTCTATAGCCCCACACGATTAGTCTACTGGTGGTTCTGACAATCAGTTTTCTCACAGTTGAGCAAGTCATTGACCATTCAGTGATATTACAAAGTTATTTTAAAAATAACTCATTAACAAAGAAAATTCATCACTTTGTTCCTGGCTTTTGGAGATATTAACCTATGACTGCTTTTCAGACAGACACAGTCATATTCCATGCCACTCCCCCATCACTGTCATCAAAGGAAACTGCTTCCCATTAAACATTCTCTGATTATGAGCACATCTTCTGGCTTGCTTTTTCAACTTCTCTCCTATAAATTATTATTTTTTATCACATGTTAGAGATCCCCCAATTCCTTAAGCTCATATTATATTTCACTTCAATTTTTTTTCCCCTAAAACATCTCATTAATACCCAGTCCTTTAATTTGAACATAGGTGAAGTGACTCAAATTTTACCCCAGTCCATACTTTCCTCTGAATTCCAGACTCATGGAATTCCCCTCTTTCCCTGAATATTTGCAGGTATCATACTATACATTCACAACAAAAGAAGGGAGAGGATAACTCAAAGCTTCTCCTCTTCCTATAGTCCCTTCTTAGTTCAGGCTTCTCATTGTACCTATGTACCTGGAATCCTAAACTCCAAACTGTCCCACTTACCTTGCCCACTCCCCCCACCCCTGTTCTATCATACAGCATGCTTGTGTCACTCTTTGTAAAGGATAGAAAGGGTTTCATTAATTTACTCCACTTGTCCCAAGTTTGTTCTACCTATAGGATAATAGCCTATTTTATTCACTCTGCATCTGAAAGACCTGCCAAGTTTAATGAAGGCCTGATTATGCCTCAGATGATCTCTTGCTTCTGATACTCATGATACCATGTGAATATCTTTAAATTCTATATCTATTTGTGAAATTATTTGACTGACCATCTTATTTTTTAGACTGGAAGTTCCATGAGACAACAATGCTGTGTATTTTGCCCAGTGTTTTCCAGTGCTTTAGCAAAATGCCTACAATGAACAGGTAATAGGAATATCTGTCAAATAAACTAGCAAATGAGTGTAGGAGAAGACTGTCATTTCCTGAATGTTCTGTTGTAACACTGTTCCACATCAAGTGATATTCATGAAGCCTTTCTCTGTGCTTGCTTCTGGTGGCTTACAACTCAACTGTTTGGGATCTTTTAAATTAAACAAGAGATAATTTCCAAAGAGATCCAAATTTTTAAAATGCCATGATTCAAGCAGTATATGTTCATGAGAGCAAATGAAAGGAATAGTTGAGATTATGATGAAAAGCAATTGACTCAAATCTCTTTTGTTCCCCAAACCTACTTCCCACAGTCACTTTCTTCAAATGTCCCTCCTTAGAGTGTTTCTGGTACTTACATTCACAGCACTATTTCTAGATTTATCAAATATTTGAATAATATAAATTGATTTCTTGATATTTAAAAAATGAGAATTTAATTTTTCCAACCCATCCCCATTTCTTTTCAAAGTTTAACACATAAAATTATGCTGAGTTCTAATTTTAAATAACATCTGGCCCTTTACATTTCAGCAGTATCTTTCAAGTTTTCCCTATGAAAAATACCTTTTATTTTTAAAATTGTGCAGTTCACAGTTGTATTCTTATATTTTGCATATCCTAAAAGGGTGCATTAACAAATGTATAATTTGATTATGTTCTAGTGTTCCTTCTGCAAGTTTACACAATAAAGTATGCCTAAAAACAAGAGAAAAGTTGCTCCCAAAGTGTATCAGTTAAAACACATTCAATAGTTCGCATACATTTACTTTTTTATAAATGAAAAATGGTGACCTATGTAAATTAATATATTTATAAACCATCTGAAAAAATTTGGTAGTTTCTTGGGACAAAGAGGGTAACATAAAAAAAGAAAAACTTCTGACTTGATTAAAGCTAAATTATGCCTTGGTTTGCTATAGTTTTGCTTTATACATTACATCACAAATTATAAATCCTACTTGAATTTAAATTTAACATAGATATAGAATTTCACTAGCAAGATGAGTAAAAAATCTAGGTGAGATTCACCAACCTAAGAATTCATTGAGACAAATTACTCAAAAGATGTGTATAAGAGACAGATGTATAGTACATCCCCCTCATGGGCCCCTTGCTTGAAACCTAAGTCTGGGCCTCCTGACCTTACAATCATTGAGGAAAGGTGATGTGACAGAGAGATAAGATGATTGTATACATCAGAATTAAGGTATTGTGGCCTTTCTAACCTGCCTGCACTTTATCCTAAGAATATTAACCTGTCTCATATTTCTCTATAAGTCCCCCCAAAAGAGTAGAGGCACATTTTTTAATTTAATAAAGGCAATACAAAATCATTAGGTAGATAGCATTAGGTAGATGAATATTTATATATTCAAATAAATAAACCAGATTGACATATTTACCATAAGGCAGTCACTATGATTGTTCAAATGGCATCAATAGTCTAATTCATTCTAGAACATTCTGTACATTCTAGTTTACTATAACCCTTTAAAATCTATCAGAATGGGTTCCACATCTTATCCAGATCCTTTATCATTTCAAACAAAGGTGTCAATAAATGGTCATCCCATGGCAGTTAGAATGTTATTCCAATTATGATATTTAAACCATTTTTAGTCTAATTCATTCTAGAACATTCTGTACATTCTAGTTTACTATAACCCTTTAAAATCTATCAGAATGGGTTCCACATCTTATCCAGATCCTTTATCATTTCAAACAAAGGTGTCAATAAATGGTCATCCCATGGCAGTTAGAATGTTATTCCAATTATGATATTTAAACCATTTTTGTTAGTTTTAATATTTTTAAGTTTTTGTGGCTTACTGTACAAAATTGAGGGAAGAAGTCACAAATTGAATATTAAACAATGTTCAATCATCAAATCACTAGCAAGTAAATTAAAATTCTTGGCAAACTGTAAAAATAGCATTCTATAAGGAGATCCTAACATACTTCTTTTAGATTCTCATTACAATGCTTAAATCTAGGACTGGCAGACAACTTAGGCCATAAAAACAAAACCAAAGGAACTTATTCATGGAATCAACTGGACACTTACTATGATTTATTGATAGAAAATAAACCAAATTGCCAATTTTATGCATTTAGCTTTAGAAATAAAATCTATATTATTCAGAAACTATTATTCATCAATTAAGGTGAAGTCGTTCAGTTGTGTCCGACTCTTTGCGACACCATGGACTGTAACCTACTAGGCTTCTTGATTCTCCAGGCAAGAATACTGGAGTGGATTGGCATTTCCTTACTTGCTTTAGAGAGATCTCTCTAAAGCAAGTAAGGTGGTTATCTCAGTTCTTTGCTCCTTACCAAATATTTTTTCCTCTATATTAACTCTGAAAATATAATTCCTAAAAAATGAGTAGAAGAAAAAGGGAAAATGATATTGCATTATGCTTTTTCCTAGGCAAATGTATAGAAAATATAAGGACACATCATAGAAACAGTACTTACTGAGGTTTGTAGTGTAGAAGTATATATGTAAAACATATAGAATGTTTTACTTGGGATAAGATTTTATGAACACCAGGTAGATAGAACATAAGAAGATTCTATAGAATATCATCCTTAGCCTGGATTTTAATAGGTTTTCTGTATATAAACAAATGAAATGTGTAAATAATTTCTAGTATCAAGA
>SJYT01084795.1:141656-157668 GCA_006410635.1 Cephalophus harveyi | reverse complement strand
AACCTCTTCAGTAAGGTAATATTAAACATAGTATTACACTTAAAACAATATGCAGCACTGAGATTTTTCAATCAATAATGAATGAATAAATTATCCCTATATGTAAAGGAGGAGGCTGATTTAGTGGTTTCTCTTGGTCAAAGTCATTCAGTTTGTAGGAGTTCAAGCTTTAGTTTAGTGTGGTAAACACCATGTTAGAAACAAATACATATTCACGTGGGAGTAGTGAGAAAGACTCCCTAACCTTAGACTGGGGAGGAGAAGAAGGTCACAAAGAAGATGAAACTTCATATTACTTCTTCCCAAATCAGGGAATCTGTGGATTTATTACACTGAGTTCTGATGATCTACTGCTATGTCATCTTCCCTAATTAAACTGTCAGTCTCCTGAAGTCTTTAATGTGTCTTAATCCAGCTTTATTTTTCTAATGCCTTAGGGTGTGTCTTGTACAGTGTAGGTAACAGAGAAGATTTTGCTGACTGAATAAACAAAGAGATTGCCTTTGATTAACCAATAGGGCAAATCTGCACTGAATGGTGGCCCATCTTTGGGGATATTTTCTAATATTTGATTGAAAATAAATGACATTGAATGAATATTATGACTTACAACATCATTGTGTTTTACCTTGTATGTGTAAGGTCATGAGACATATTAATCTTTCTTAAAAATTCATCTTTTATATTATATATAGCTTTATTTTTCTAATGCCTTAGGGTGTGTCTTGTACAGTGTAGGTAACAGAGAAGATTTTGCTGACTGAATAAACAAAGAGATTGCCTTTGATTAACCAATAGGGCAAATCTGCACTGAATGGTGGCCCATCTTTGGGGATATTTTCTAATACTTGATTGAAAATAAATGACATTGAATGAATATTATGACTTACAACATCATTGTGTTTTACCTTGTATGTGTAAGGTCATGAGACATATTAATCTTTCTTAAAAATTCATCTTTTATATTATATATGATTACCTAGGAAGATGGTCATGAAAGAAAAGATATTTGTCACATATATGGCTTTTTATTTTATGACTGAATAGCAAGACTCCATTGCTATTCATCAGCAAATAAAATTTATCCATATACCTACAGTGAGTTGTTTATTGAATACAGCAAGATTGATTTCAGCTTGTTTTGGCAGGTGAAAATGAACACCATGCTTTGTTTGCTCCAATGCTTGGTAATAGGCAAAGCAACAAAGGAACCCAAACAGAAAGAGTCCATGAATTTCTTAGGAGTCAGAGGTTAAGAACTGGTTCATACTTCCCAGAAAATATAATACAGAGAAGCTTAATATGAGACTGGCAGGTGTTATTATTGTAGCAACTTATAATATTTGGAAGTAATAGTCTTTTTCACATGTGAGTTCAGCTGCGATTGTTATCTTGTGTAACCAAAGATTACACAGACATCATTTTAAGTAACTACATGTTAAGTAATTTATACTTAACAACATTAAATGAAAGTGTCATCTGAAGTTTTTCCTTGATCTTTGCTGAAAATACATCCCAGGCATGTAGTCATCTTGAATTCTTTATCTCACAATAATGGAACAGTTTTCTTGCGACTCAATTAAGGCCATTGTTTCTAGGAATCCCTAAAGGACCATATCCTTAATGGACTGCCCTCTTTTCATTACTCTGTTTTAATTTGCTAAAGGAGAGCTCTTAAGAAATTTGGCTACACTTATCTACAGCATAGCATTTTGTGGGAATGACCACAGTATAATCTAGTTCATAGAAAACACTAGGTTTCTAAGGCTACAGAAGACATTAAGTAAAACAGCTGTCAGTTTATAGACCTGTGCACAACTCAAGTTTCAGTTTTTTAATATATTTTGTAAAACACAGTGCCTCTAAGTCAGTATCACACCTCATCTTTTTGCTTTTTTGTGTGTGTATGTGTGTGTGTGTGTATCTTGTTTTTATAAAAATCTTAACAGCTTTCTTAAAGAACCAAAGTGAAATGGATTTGTTTAAAAAAAAAAAACAAAGAGATATGCACTACTTTTCCTTTACCTCAAAACAGCAAAGAGCATATTGGCTCTCTACTTTCTGGGTATCTTTAAAATAAACTTTAAAATTCTACCCCCACAACATTTCCTAAAGATATATAAATCAAGACTCAGGACGGAAGACAAACCGAGAAACGGCCTATACGAAAGTCAGCTTGTACTCTAAAAAAATATTAAGGTCATGAAACCAATAACATTTTAAAAAGGCTGACACTTTCTTCCAAAAGAGTGCTGGGAATGGAGAGACAGCTCTAAAGGATGTTTTTAGGATAACTGTCAAAACGTGAGGATGGTCAGCAGGTTGAACAAGAGTATTATATTAGTATTAAAATTTCCTGATTTGATCATCAAAATGTAGTTGTATAAAAGAATGCCTTTAGGTTAGGAAAAACACAGTGAAATATGTAGGATAAAAAGTGAATGTGTCTGCAACTTACTGTCAGTTTATTGAGACAATTAGCTCAAAAATTTAGAGAGAAAGTATGCTTGAGAGAGTATACAGAATGAGCATAAAATGATTAAACAAATGAGGCAAAATGTTGACAACTGGTGAATCTAAGTAAATAGTATGCATTTTTGTGATATTCTTGAAAACCTCTTGTAAAATGAAAATTTTATTAAAAAAATGATAGATAAATTTATAGTAGTAAAATTTAAATGAGTGCTACCCCACCATCATAATAATTTATATATTACTTTGCTTTTGCATGGTCATGAACCATTAATAAAGCTTCCAAAAGTTTATTTGACATTATCATTGGAACAAACCTAAGACTACAGAGGCCCTTAGCCCCATTTTAAAGACAGAGAAACAGAACTACTTCAACGCTGCAGTATGAAAGCCTTTGATTTATATTCCTTTTTGAAGTAACTACACCACAAACTGTGCAAATTGCCCTCATTTAGGTCATGAAGGCAAGCCTGTGGTTTGTCCTATGCTCACTAACCAGCTGTCAAGCTGGACGAGTTTGGGTGGTTGCAGATCAGTAAGCAGCTCTATAATTTAGAATCAATCTTCTAAGCTGTCTTGTCTCTGTTTTCATAGCATGTTATCGGTTTTCATCCCAAAGCTGTGCTAGCTCTTCTTGGCATGATCGATTGTGCAGGTGCACAGTTTTAGGAAAGAAACAATAGAAAACTCTACTGGCTTATGCTGCATTATAAACAAAAAAATGAAAAAAAAAATCAATGTGAGACAAGTAGGATAGAGAAAGTCATTAGGGAAATAAATTCCATTTTCATGCTTTCAAGAATTACATCAAAGAGTACATATTTTACTTGAAAAGCTATAGGGGTTCTTTGGGGAGAGAAAGCAAAAAAGAAGGGAGGGTCTAAGAATGCATATTTCCAAAATTCATATCTCATGAGAATATAAGACTTGTCTTCTGAATTGAGAAAACTTCTCTTTATTTAAAATTACTTGATATATCTTGGATTCTTTGTGTATGAAGGCAGATGTAAGAGAATAAAGTTCTCCATGTTAGCACTTTTTAAAAATATTACTATATTCTATTAAGTAGTAGTCTAGTATTAGTCTCTAAAGTTGAATGCAATTCAGTGGCTATACAGGTAATCCACTGAGTGTCAGGTAGAAAAAAATATATATCTAGATAGACAGATAGATAGATATGGAATAGTTTGTTTTTGCATAACATTAATATAATAGTAATGGNGAAGAAAGACATTTCTTCATCCTGGCAAGGACTCAGTCAATGAAGAGCCCTAGACTCTTTGTTTACTGCGGCCCTCACAACTTCCCTTTCATACCTATAAAAACTTCTCCTTCCCTTGCCATTTCGGGGGTGGGGGGTGGATGGGGGTGGCTTACTTGTGACTCACCAAGGCTATAGACCCCAAACTGCAATTCTCTGTTGATTTCAGATAGACCTGTCTTTGATGGAGAATATCTAGCAGTCAATTCAACACTGTGGTGACCAATATAGCAACCAGAAAGGACTCCTAACTGTTCCAGCATTGGTGAGCAAACAGGTGTTGTACCCACAGTTGAGCCCCTTATCCTTACTGCTTTTCTTGCTAATTCTGGACTCTGAAGGTACATCTTCTCACTGATGCAAATTTCTACCCTCTTCACATGTGAAGCTGTCCAGGTTTTGTTTTGGGGGGAGTCTAAGCTTTTATATTTCTGGTTAAGGCCATGTTCTCTGTGCAAGTATTAATTTGACACTTTGGTCTGATTTTCAGATATGTTTGATTCAGTTGAAGATGATTAAAAATATCTTCAGCCAATTTCTATAAAAACAGGGACTGCTTCACTGAAACTATGTCCATTTTTCAGCCTTCAGTATATTCCTTTGGAATAGAGTATTCCCTGGATACTAGCTGAAAAGCCATCAGTCTGGCTTTTCTCATTTCTTAGAATTGGCTGGTATAGCTTACAAGCTGTTTAAACTGAGTTGTTTCAGCTGTTTGAATATTGTTCTTTAACTCTAAAAAAAAAAATTCTAAGAAACAGGATCTCAGTTATGTAAACTTTGTGAGAGCACCCCACAACAGGGATGCTGGCTGATTTTATGTTTAAAACCTATGGTCCTTCTTCATGTGCATTTCTAATTAAATGGGCCACCCTGACCAAATGCAATTTAGACTATCAATGACCATGATAAAGAACTTTTGAAATCCCCAACTCAATGCTCTTAAAATCAAATTGGACAAAAACAGCTCAAAAATTTCCAGAATTGAGTGGAATATGTATGTCAATATGTATTTGGAGCCTCTTCAGGAGTCTAAAATGACCTGTCAAATAAGATTTTAAGGAACTGAAATGAAGTGAAGTGAAAGTTGTTTAGCCGTGTCTGACTTTTTGTGACAACATGGACTATACAGTCCATGGAATTCGCTGAGCCAGAATACTGGAGTGGGTAGCCTTTCCTTTCTCCAAGGGATCTTCCTAACATGTGGTCTCCCGCATGGCAAACAGATTCTTTATCAGCTGAACCACAACTTAGGTCAGTTAAGTTCAGTCACTCAGTCATGTCTGACTCTTTGTGAACCCATGGACTGCAGCATGCTAACCTCCTTGTCGATAGCCAGCTCCCAGAGCCTACTCAAACTCATGGGCATTGAGTCAGTGATGTCATCCAACCATCTCATCCTCTGTTGCCCCCTTCTCTTCCAGCTTTCATTCTTTCCCCAAATCAGGGTCTTTTCAAATTAGTCAGCTCTTTGCATTAGGTGGCCAAAGTATTGGAGTTTCAGCTTCAATATCAGTCCTTCCAATGAATATTCAGGACTGATTTCCTTTAGGATAGACTGGTTGGATCTCCTTGAAGTCCAAGGGACTCCCAAGAGTCTTCTCTAATACCACAGCTCAAAAGCATCAATGCTTTGGCTCTCAGCTTTCTTTATAGTCCAACTTTCACATCCATACATCACTATTGGAAAAGCCATAGCCTTGACTAGATGGATATTTGTTGGAGAAGTAATGTCTCTGCTTTTTAATATGCTATCTAGGTNGTCTTCTCTAATACCACAGCTCAAAAGCATCAATGCTTTGGCTCTCAGCTTTCTTTATAGTCCAACTTTCACATCCATACATCACTACTGGAAAAGCCATAGCCTTGACTAGACGGATATTTGTTGGAGAAGTAATGTCTCTGCTTTTTAATATGCTATCTAGGTTGGTCATGGCTTTCCTTCCAAGGAGTAAACATCTTTTAATTTCATGACTGGAGTCACCATCAGCAGTGATTTTGGAGCCCCAGAAAATAAAGTCTGCCACTGCTTCCACTGTTTCCCCATTTGCCATGAAGTGATGGGACTAGATGCCATGATGTTAGTTTTCTGAATGTTGAGTTTTAAGCCTACTTTTTCACTCTCTTTGACTTTCACCAAGAGGCCCTTTAGTTCTTCACTTTCTGCTATAAGGATGGTGTCATCTGCATATCTGAGGTTATTGATATTCCCTGGCAAACTTGATTCCAGCCTGTGCTTCATCCAGCCCAGCGTTTCTCATGATGTATTTCTTCTTCATGTGCATTTCTAATTAAATGGGCCACCCTGACCAAATGCAATTTAGACTATCAATGACCATGATAAGGAACTTTTGAAATCCCCAACTTAATGCTCTTAAAATCAAATTGGACAAAAACAGCTCAAAAATTTCCAGAATTGAGTGGAATATGTATGTCAATATGTATTTGGAGCCTCTTCAGGAGTCTAAAATGACCTGTCAAATAAGATTTTAAGGAACTGAAATGAAGTGAAGTGAAAGTTGCTTAGCCGTGTCTGACTTTTTGTGACAACATGGACTATACAGTCCATGGAATTCGCTGGGCCAGAATACTGGAGTGGGTAGCCTTTCCTTTCTCCAAGGGATCTTCCTAACATGTGGTCTCCTAACATGTGGACTCTCTTGCTCGCATGGCAAGCAGATTCTTTATCAGCTGAACCACAACTTAGGTCAGTTAAGTTCAGTCACTCAGTCATGTCTGACTCTTTGTGAACCCATGGACTGCAGCATGCTAACCTCCTTGTCCATAGCCAGCCCCCAGAGCCTACTCAAACTCATGGGCATTGAGTCAGTGATGTCATCCAACCATCTCATCCTCTGTTGCCCCCTTCTCTTCCAGCTTTCAATCTTTCCCCAAATCAGGGTCTTTTCAAATTAGTCAGCTCTTCGCATTAGGTGGCCAGAGTATTGGAGTTTCAGCTTCAATATCACTCCTTCCAATGAATATTCAGGACTGATTTCCTTTAGGATAGACTGGTTGGATCTCCTTGAAGTCCAAGGGACTCCCAAGAGTCTTCTCTAATACCACAGCTCAAAAGCATCAATTCTTTGGCTCTCAGCTTTCTTTATAGTCCAACTTTCACATCCATACATCACTATTGGAAAAGCCATAGCCTTGACTAGATGGATATTTGTTGGAGAAGTAATGTCTCTGCTTTTTAATATGCTATCTAGGTTGGTCATGACTTTCCTTCCAAGGAGTAAACATCTTTTAATTTCATGGCTGGAGTCACCATCAGCAGTGATTTTGGAGCCCCAGAAAATAAACTCTGCCACTGCTTCCACTGTTTCCCCATTTGCCATGAAGTGATGGGACTAGATGCCATGACGTTAGTTTTCTGAATGTTGAGTTTTAAGCCTACCTTTTCACTCTCTTTGACTTTCACCAAGAGGCCCTTTAGTTCTTCACTTTCTGCTATAAGGATGGTGTCATCTGCACATCTGAGGTTATTGATATTCCCTGGCAAACTTGATTCCAGCCTGTGCTTCATCCAGCCCAGCGTTTCTCATGATGTATTCTGCATATGAGTTAAATAAGCAAGGTGACAATATACAGGCTTGACATGCTCCCTTTCCTATTTGGAAGCAGCCTCTCTTTCCATGTACAGTTTTCAATATTGCTTCCTGACCTGCATTTCTCAAGAGGCAGGTCAAGTCATCTGGTATTTCCATCTCTTTAAGAATTTTCCACAGTTTATTGTGATCCAAACAGTAACAGGCTCTAGCATAGTCAATAAAGCAGAAATAGATGTTTTCCTGGAGTTTTCTTACTTTTTCAATGATCCAGCAGATGTTGGCAATTTGATCTCTGGTTCCTCTGCCTTTTCTAAATCCAGATTGAATATCTGGTAGTTCACGGTTCACATATTATTGAAGCCTGACTTGAAGAATTTTGAACATTTCTTTTTTTTTTTTCAACTCCACTACTATAAAATCTGTCTCTTATACACATCTACAAATTGAATGATCATAATGTATTTTGGAGACCACAGTTTTAGCATTCTTAAGTAGTGTTTGCTATTAAAGTAAAATAAAGGACACTAAAATTTAACATTAAATATGTAAGTCTAAGGGTTACACAAATAAAATATTAATAAATAGAAACTTCAATTAAATAGAATTAGGAGATCAGAATCTGAAGTTCTTATACTCTGTAACAGTAGCAGAGCCCAACAGGAAGAAGAAAGACATTTCTTCATCCTGGCAAGGACTCAGTCAATGAAGAGCCCTAGACTCTTTGTTTACTGCGGCCCTCACAACTTCCCTTTCATACCTATAAAAACTTCTCCTTCCCTTGCCATTTCGGGGGTGGGGGGTGGATGGGGGTGGCTTACTTGTGACTCACCAAGGCTATAGACCCCAAACTGCAATTCTCTGTTGATTTCAGATAGACCTGTCTTTGATGGAGAATATCTAGCAGTCAATTCAACACTGTGGTGACCAATATAGCAACCAGAAAGGACTCCTAACTGTTCCAGCATTGGTGAGCAAACAGGTGTTGTACCCACAGTTGAGCCCCTTATCCTTACTGCTTTTCTTGCTAATTCTGGACTCTGAAGGTACATCTTCTCACTGATGCAAATTTCTACCCTCTTCGCATGTGAAGCTGTCCAGGTTTTGTTTTGGGGGGAGTCTAAGCTTTTATATTTCTGGTTAAGGCCATGTTCTCTGTGCAAGTATTAATTTGACACTTTGGTCTGATTTTCAGATATGTTTGATTCAGTTGAAGATGATTAAAAATATCTTCAGCCAATTTCTATAAAAACAGGGACTGCTTCACTGAAACTATGTCCATTTTTCAGCCGTCAGTATATTCCTTTGGAATAGAGTATTCCCTGGATACTAGCTGAAAAGCCATCAGTCTGGCTTTTCTCATTTCTTAGAATTGGCTGGTATAGCTTACAAGCTGTTTAAACTGAGTTGTTTCAGCTGTTTGAATATTGTTCTTTAACTCTAAAAAAAAAATTCTAAGAAACAGGATCTCAGTTATCTAAACTTTGTGAGAGCACCCCACAACAGGGATGCTGGCTGATTTTATATTTAAAACCTATGGTCCTTCTTCATGTGCATTTCTAATTAAATGGGCCACCCTGACCAAATGCAATTTAGACTATCAATGACCATGATAAGGAACTTTTGAAATCCCCAACTTAATGCTCTTAAAATCAAATTGGACAAAAACAGCTCAAAAATTTCCAGAATTGAGTGGAATATGTATGTCAATATGTATTTGGAGCCTCTTCAGGAGTCTAAAATGACCTGTCAAATAAGATTTTAAGGAACTGAAATGAAGTGAAGTGAAAGTTGCTTAGCCGTGTCTGACTTTTTGTGACAACATGGACTATACAGTCCATGGAATTCGCTGGGCCAGAATACTGGAGTGGGTAGCCTTTCCTTTCTCCAAGGGATCTTCCTAACATGTGGTCTCCTAACATGTGGACTCTCTTGCTCGCATGGCAAGCAGATTCTTTATCAGCTGAACCACAACTTAGGTCAGTTAAGTTCAGTCACTCAGTCATGTCTGACTCTTTGTGAACCCATGGACTGCAGCATGCTAACCTCCTTGTCCATAGCCAGCCCCCAGAGCCTACTCAAACTCATGGGCATTGAGTCAGTGATGTCATCCAACCATCTCATCCTCTGTTGCCCCCTTCTCTTCCAGCTTTCAATCTTTCCCCAAATCAGGGTCTTTTCAAATTAGTCAGCTCTTCGCATTAGGTGGCCAGAGTATTGGAGTTTCAGCTTCAATATCACTCCTTCCAATGAATATTCAGGACTGATTTCCTTTAGGATAGACTGGTTGGATCTCCTTGAAGTCCAAGGGACTCCCAAGAGTCTTCTCTAATACCACAGCTCAAAAGCATCAATTCTTTGGCTCTCAGCTTTCTTTATAGTCCAACTTTCACATCCATACATCACTATTGGAAAAGCCATAGCCTTGACTAGATGGATATTTGTTGGAGAAGTAATGTCTCTGCTTTTTAATATGCTATCTAGGTTGGTCATGACTTTCCTTCCAAGGAGTAAACATCTTTTAATTTCATGGCTGGAGTCACCATCAGCAGTGATTTTGGAGCCCCAGAAAATAAACTCTGCCACTGCTTCCACTGTTTCCCCATTTGCCATGAAGTGATGGGACTAGATGCCATGACGTTAGTTTTCTGAATGTTGAGTTTTAAGCCTACCTTTTCACTCTCTTTGACTTTCACCAAGAGGCCCTTTAGTTCTTCACTTTCTGCTATAAGGATGGTGTCATCTGCACATCTGAGGTTATTGATATTCCCTGGCAAACTTGATTCCAGCCTGTGCTTCATCCAGCCCAGCGTTTCTCATGATGTATTCTGCATATGAGTTAAATAAGCAAGGTGACAATATACAGGCTTGACATGCTCCCTTTCCTATTTGGAAGCAGCCTCTCTTTCCATGTACAGTTTTCAATATTGCTTCCTGACCTGCATTTCTCAAGAGGCAGGTCAAGTCATCTGGTATTTCCATCTCTTTAAGAATTTTCCACAGTTTATTGTGATCCAAACAGTAACAGGCTCTAGCATAGTCAATAAAGCAGAAATAGATGTTTTCCTGGAGTTTTCTTACTTTTTCAATGATCCAGCAGATGTTGGCAATTTGATCTCTGGTTCCTCTGCCTTTTCTAAATCCAGATTGAATATCTGGTAGTTCACGGTTCACATATTATTGAAGCCTGACTTGAAGAATTTTGAACATTTCTTTTTTTTTTTAAGTGTCGCAATCTGGGTTTATTGCAACCTAGATGTCTATCAGCAGATGAATGGATAAGAAAGCTGTGGTACATATACACAATGGAATATTACTCAGCCATTAAAAAGAGTACATTTGAATCAGTTCTAATGAGGTGGATGAAACTGGAATTTATTATACAGAGTGAAGTAAGCCAGAAAGAAAAACACCAATATAGTATACTAATGCATATATATGGAATTCAGAAAGATTGTAACGATAACCCTGTATGTGAGCATTTCTTTACTAGCATGTGAGATAAGTGCAATTGTGCAGTAGTATGAGCATTCTTTGGCATTGCCTTTTTTTGGGATTGGAATGAAAACTGACCTTTCCAGTCCTATGGCCACTGCTGAGTTTTCCAAATTTGCTTGCATATTGGGTGTAGCACTTTCAAAGCATCATCTCTTAGGATTTGAAATAGCTCAGCTGGAATTCCATCACCTGCACTAGCATTGTTCATAGTGATACTTCATAAGGCCCACTTGACTTCGCATTCCAGGATGTCTGGCTCTAGGTGAATGATCACACAATCATGATTATCTGGGTCATGAAAATATTTTTGTAGAGTTCTTCTGTGTATTCTGGACACCTCTTCTCAATGTATTTTTCTTCTGTTAGGTCCATACTATTTCTGTCCTTTACTGAGCCCATCTTTGCATGAAATGTTCCCTTGGTAGCTCTAATTTTCTTGAAGAGATCTCTAGTCTTTCCCATTCTATTGTTTTCTTCTATTTCTTTGCCCTGATCACTGAAGAAGACTTTATTTCTCCTTGCTATTCTTTGGAATTCTTCATTCAAATGGGTATATCTTTTCTTTTTTTTTCTTTGCTTTTCACTTCTTTTCTTTTCACAGTTATTTGTAAGGCCTCCTCAGACAGCCATTTTGCTTTTTTGCATTTCTTTTTCTTGGGGATGATTTGATTCCTGTCTCCTGTACAATGTCATGAACTTCATTCCATAGTTCATCAGGTCTATCAGACCTAGTCCCTTAAATCTATTTTTCACTGCCACTGTATAATCGTAAGGGATTTGATTTACATCATACCTGATTGGTCTAGTGGTTTTCCCTACTTTCTTCAATTTAAGCCTGAATTTGGCAATAAGGAGTTCATGTCCTGAGCCACAGTTTGCTCCCAGTCTTATTTTTGCTGTCTTCCCCATCTTTGGCTGCAAAGAGTATGATTAATCTGATTTCAGTGTTGACCATCTGGTGATGTCCATGTGTAAAGTCTTCTCTTGTGTTTTTGGAAGAGAGTATTTGCTATGACCAGTGCATTCTCTTGGCAAAATTCTGAGCCACAAGCTCTGAGGAAAAAAAAAAAAAAAAAAAAGCTCTGAGAAAAAAGCTGAGCCACAGATGAAGTCCAAATGACTAAAGGAAGATAAAATGGTGCCCAAAGCCTCAGGTTCATCTTCCTCAGTTCCTTTTTTCTTTGTCTCAGGCTTGTCCTTTGGCACCATCTTCTCTCTCTCCCTCTGCTTCTTGTGGCCAGACTCCACCTCTGGCTCCATCTTCCTACTTTCCTTCTACATTTCCTCTATACTTTCAACTTTCCAATGCAAATTCTGTCATCAAACCTCCCCTGTTCTTTCAACACTCCCCTTTCCTTTGAAATTACCAGAATTTGCCTCTTTAAAATTAAGCCTTCTTAGGATCTAGAGGCTAAAATCCTAATTTCTTATTTTCTCTGAACTAATGATAGCTTAGATGGTAAACAATCTGCCAGCAATGCAGGAAACATGGATTTGATCCCTGGGTTGGGAAATCTCCTGGAGGAGGGCATGTAAACCACTCGAGTACTCTTGCCTGGAGAATCTCCATGGACAGAGATGCCTAGTGAACTGTTGTTCATGGGGTCACAAAGAGTCGAACATGACTGAGTGACTAAGCACAGTATACAAAGCTGAACTTCCAGCCATCATCAAAGATTTTCCCAAATTAACAAGATCCTTATAATTTGCTGAGGAATTTAATATATTAATTCATTATCAAACTTGTTTCTCTGACATACATCATCTAGTTCTTATGCTTGTGGGTAAAGGCCAGGCCTACCATTGAATGAAGATGATTAATTGAGAAAATCCTGGAAGATATCTTGAATTACAACTGTTGAGATAAACTCGCTAACTCTTATAGAAGCAGTTTTAAGTAATTACTAGGTGACTTCACTGAGAAATTCCTAGGGTTTAATTAAAGCCCGTTGATTGGAACAAAATTCAGGCATGCACACCAAAAATCTCATGAATCTGCTCAGGACTATTACAAGCAATTTAATATTATTTTGAAATAAAATTCTGAGCTTCCTTTAGAGGTAGATCACACCAGGGTAGCTTTTAACTCTATGTTCATTAATGAGCTGAACTGAGATCTTCCCTTCAGGTAAAAAGGCCTAGAATGGAATGGGAAACCATGTCGCTCCAGATTTAGTTGATCTGGTAGGCCAGCTTTTTTATATTGTAGATGAGCCACCCTCGAGAAAGAACACCAAAATTCTTAAACGTCAACTCTAACAAACAAAAACTCTTAAAAACAAAAGCAAATTCTCCAATTTCTGCTATTATTACAAACAGAACTTTTGAAATGTGACTGCAACACATTTCCTACATGCAAATCTTCAAGTTGTGAACTTTCAAAGGTGTAAATATGAATTTGCATGTTCAATCATATGGTAGTTCACAAGTTTGGTGTACATTGTCACATGTGTGGATCCTCTGCAAGTGGTTGTACATTTGTGTACTTCACAGTATGGTAATCTATAGAGTGCATAGGACAGTATCTTTGTTTCAAGTCCAGGATGTCTGGAAGCAAGTGTAAAAGCAGTGGTGATATAGCCGATTGCATTAGTTAGGTAACTGAGCTAACTTTTTTGGACTAATGAACAAATTGGACTTACAAACATGTTCTTGGAATCCAACTTGTTCATGTGTAGGAGACTTACTGTATTACAAATGTAAGCACTTTAGGTGCCTTCAGCCCTCTAATCAGCCTTTCCAATGTCCTCCCAATTCTTAATGTCACGTCCCTCATGAACTACAGGGATCCTTCCTAATCCTTCCTCTTCATCAGTTTAAAGAAACATTTCTTGGGACTTCCCTAGTGGTCCAGTACTTAAGAATTCTCCTTGCAATGCAGGGTACTTGAGTTGGATCCTTGGTTGGGAAACTAAGATCCCATGTACCACAGTGTATCTACCAACTACTGAGGCCCAAGTGCCATGACTAGAGAGTGGAATCCAACTTGTTCATGTGTAGGAAACTTACTGTATTACAAATGTAAGCACTTTAGGTGCCTTCAGCCCTCTAATCAGCCTTTCCAATATCCTCCCAATTCTTAATGTCACGTCCCTCATGAACTACAGGGATCCTTCCTAATCCTTCCTCTTAATCAGTTTAAAGAAACATTTCTTGGGACTTCCCTAGTGGTCCAGTACTTAAGAAATCTCCTTGCAATGCAGGGTACTTGAGTTGAATCCTTGGTTGGGAAACTAAGATCCCATGTACCACAGTGTATCTACCAACTACTGAGGCCCAAGTGCCATGACTAGAGAGTCCATATACCTCAGTGGAAGATCCCGCATGACACAGCAAAGATTCCGTGCGTCACAACTAAGACCTGACACAACCAAATACATAAATACTGTGAATTCCAAATTGTGAATGAATCTCTGCTAGTCCTAATTGACACAATCACCATACTCTGGATACTCAACTCCACTACTATAAAATAGCCCCTGTCTCAGAGTACTAAAGTAGTTAAATTAGTGGGGATCTCTAATGAACCTCAAAATGTGTCCATCTCTGAATCTATTCCCTTTTGTTTAGGCCCTTTGAGAGACACGCACTCTTTTCTCCTTAGTTTCTCTGCCCATACATGCATTAGGCAGACTTTGTAGAAAAGTATCATGCCAGAATTTCCCCAAAGAGTGGGAAATAATTCTAAAATTTGACAATATTCATCAAAGTAACGAACCAGATGAATTAAGTAATACTCTGACAACTTTTATTTGTTCCATCTCTGACAGTACTAGAGATGATTCTTGAAATACTGATTATTTGCTCCTGTTTAATCAGTTTCTACCTTTGTTATGAGTAAAATCTCCAAATGATGTGGGCAGAATTCACAGCATACTTCCCATCAANAAGTAATACTCTGACAACTTTTATTTGTTCCATCTCTGACAGTACTAGAGATGATTCTTGAAATACTGATTATTTGCCCCTGTTTAATCAGTTTCTACCTTTGTTATGAGTAAAATCTCCAAATGATGTGGGCAGAATTCACAGCATACTTCCCATCAAGATTCATATCGACCTGTTAAAACCTCTTCCCATAATTAATTAATATCCTGTAAGCAAGAAAGCCCTTCAAGGCATTAAGCCCATAGTAGAAGTTTACAAGACTTATGGCCTCATACTCCTTTGTACCATCACCTGTAACACTCACATTAAAAGTGAGAAAAACCTCATATGGAGAGTGAAGGTTTCTCTAGGACCTCTGAGCAAGTAAAAAAAAAAAAAAAATTGTTGTCTCTTGACATCTTGCTGTCTCTAAACCTCATACTTAGCTACTACTATCTATTTCCACCAAAAGTAAATACTGTAGTTGATTTATGCAGTGAATTCCTTGGTATTTCATTTGATGAAGCTAGTCAACATTTTTGCCTTCCCTTGAAAAGAAAAACAAATCACTTGGACAGTAGGCTGCAGGGTTTTACTGAGAATCCTTCTAGTTCATTTCAGTTCAATTCAATCACTCAGTTGTGTCCAACTCTTTGCAACCCCATTGACGGCAGCACACCAGGCCTCCCTGTCCATCACTGACTCCCAGAGTTGACTCAAACTCATGTGCATTGAGTTGGTGATGTCATGCAAACATCTCATCCTCTGTTGTCCCCTTCTCCTCCTGCCTTCAGGCTTTCCCAACATCAGGGTCTTTTCCAATGAGTCAACTCTTTGCATCAGGTGGTCAAATTATTGGAGTTTCAGCTTTAGCATCAGTCCTTCCAATTAATATTCAGGATTGATTTCCTTTAGGATGGACTGGTTAGATCTCCTTGCAGTCCAAGGGACTCTCAAGAGTCTTCTCCAACACAACAGTTCAAAAGCATCAATTCTTTGGCTCTCAGCTTTCTTTATAGTCCAACTCTCACATCCATACATGACTGCTGGAAAAACCATAGCTCTGACTCAGTTCAGTTCAGTTCAGTCGCTCAGTCATGTCCGACTCTTTGCGACCCAATGAATCGCAGCACGCCACGCCTCGCTGTTCATCACCATCTCCCGGAGTTCACTCAGACTCACGTCCATTGAGTCCATGATGCCATCCAGCCATCTCATCCTCAGTTGTCCCCTTCTCCTCCTGACCCCAATCCCTCCCAGCATCAGAGTCTTTTCCAATGAGTCAACTCTTCACATGAGGTGGCCAAAGTACTGGAGTTTCAGCTTTAGCATCATTCCTTCCAAAGAAATCCCAGGGTCGATC
>SJYT01084795.1:113843-127375 GCA_006410635.1 Cephalophus harveyi | reverse complement strand
AAAATAAAGTCTGACTTAGGGTCCCTGAAATCCCTAGAGGATTTGTGAATAGCTCCAAGAGACCTACCATCCTTCTGAATTTATCGATGTGTATGCACATTTTTTCCAGAGGGACTCTGTATAATTTTAACCAAAATTTGAAGGGAAACCACAATCTCCCAAAAGAATCAATCAATATCTGGGTTAATCAACAAAAATTTGATGACGACATTAAAAACTGAAAATCTATTTGATGTTATTTGTGCAAACATTTCACAGATCTACCTGATATTAGAGGCAGTACCTAGCCTCTTTTCTTTGGAGATATATGTATATATGTGTGCATGCATGCTCAGTCACTTCAGTCATGCCCGACTCTCTGAGACCCCACGGACTGTAGCCCACTAGTCTCTTCTGTCCATGGGATTTTCCTGGGAAGAATATCAGAGTGGGTCTCCATGCCCTCCTCCAGCGGATCTTCCTGACTCAGGGATGGAACCCACATCTCCTGTGTCTCCTGCATTGCAGGTGGATTCTTTACTGTTTGAGTCATTAGGGAAAACCCCTAATATGCATGGCTTTATATATAAAAATTTACAGAACCTCAAATATATCTTCTACCTAAGTTGATGTCAAATAAGACTCAGTCACAGATGTTGCTAGATATTATATAATCTAGACCTGAAGTTTTAGTAGGTATACCTTGTCAATGCAATAAATATAAAAATCTGTTGCATTTAACTGTAAAAGAAATCTTTACATCAGATAATAAATATTTCTGAGAAAAATATCATCACTATTAAATAATAAGATGACAAATAAATACCATTCATTTTAATATATGTGTTTGGCGAGAATACTAGGAATAAACTAAGATTGATTTCTCCCACCATCTCTAACAATGAATTTCATAATAGACACAGAAGACTGCTGATGATTTTCTTGTCTAACGTTTTTACAGTATTCTTGTCAATTTTAGTCAGTTTCAGAAATATTATTGGTGCTATTTCAACTGTTTTTTTTTTAAAGTAAATTGGCCATTTTAAAACTTAACTCTGTGTCCTTCATCCTAGACTCTATCTATATTTCTTAGAAGTAAACCACAATACCAGACATTTGCTACTGATAGATTTTCAATGCCAATTTATTGACAGTTTTAATACTATATTCTAAGGACGGATCATTCTTTTACTAAAACACACACATACACACAAACCTTTTTGCCTTGATGGGTATTCTATTTCATTTCTGCTTAATGGTACTTTTTATCACTCTGTTCATTAGGGTAGTCATCCTGGAACCATAAACACCCTAAATGAAATGCCATGGGGGACAGATTTCCAATATTTCTAATTAAGCATACTGTTGACCATAAGCTAATTAGAGTAAGCAACTCTTTGGCATGGTACAGAAACTATAAAATACAAATTACTAGGATTAAAGATAGTGTGCTCATTGAAACTTTATCAGGTTATATAAGGTAGGTTTACAGAGAATCCAAGATAATATTGAGTTGCATTTGTTTCAATGGAATATAATTTGTTTTCAATTATCTATTTCCTGTCAAAGATCACCCTTGGCAGAGTCAATATTAAGATCCAAGAAGGAACAGACACTGCAACTACAATCCCCACCCCTCTTTTCCCCCTCTTTGTCTCTCTAAGTGGAGAATTGAAATACTATCTCACTAATATAGGCAACATTTAAACATTCATCTAAATAACTTGTGTAGTGTTTTTTTTTTTTTTTCACACAAAAATCAGGACTTTTCATATAAAACATGAAAGTACATAAGTAATGCTGAATGGAAAAGTACACCACTGCCCAACCCAGAGGGAACCATGGTGAAAAGAAACAGGGCTTAATTTCCTTTATATTTTTCCATTAAATACACATATCCATATATGCACATGCATATGTGCATGTGTATGTGCTTTTTTCACTTGAAAATTATTATAATGATCTTCATCTTATCTTTCTTATTTGATTATATCATGAACATATTTCATAGTTGGAAAGGATTTACTTCTTACTCCTTTAAATTACTGTTAACATCCTACAGGATGGCTCTAACAGAAATATTCCCTTTAGTGGACATTCATTTTAGATCTTTCAAAAGCACATGGAACAGAAGGAGTTCAGTCCAACAGTGCTGTTGCATATTTTTGTTGTTTTAACTTTTTTTAATCTATATGTGATATCAAAAGTACTGTGAACTTTTCCTAGGGCTGTAGGAACCAAGAGAGTGACGTATATTTTTATAGGAATATTGAGATCCATTTATGTCAAGGCACCCCTTGGGCAATAAGACCACCTAACTACCCTCAAGAGACAAAGACATTTCTAGCACCTGAGTCTTCTTTCAATTCCATAGCGTGGTGAATGAACCTTAAGGCCTTCTTTGCAACCTGTGTCCTCCTCTCCAATTTGGTGATTCCAGAGGGAATTTTGGAAGGGTGTGAGAATAATTAATATAGATCCATGAAACCATCTGACCATCATGCCCCCCTATATTTTAGAAAACCAGATTTCTTCAAGTGCAGAAGAAAATATAATGAAAAAATTATAAACATGATTATGGCTAATTAGATATAAGATTTCTTCAAAATTAATTGTTCTATAGGAAGTGATTTTAGTGAGAAAGAAGAAGCCATAGTCAATGGAAGAAATAAAACCAAATATTTGCATTTTCAAAATAAGAAAATCAATAAATGTAGAAAACTGTGGTCTAATGAAACCATTATTCATAGTTGGAAAAGTTAGAGACAGATATTTAAATATGTGATGTGTAATCATTTAGAGAAGTATATAGGGATCAAAGAAGTCAAAACTGATTCAATAAATACAAAGCATAATAAATCTCCATCTTTCCTCTTTCTCCTTTCTTCTTCAATAAAAAATAAAGATAAAAATCATATGATAATCTCAATAGAAGCAGAAAAAGCCTTTGACAAAATTCAGCACCATTTATTAATAAAACTCTTCAAAAAACGGGCATAGAAGGAACCTACCTCAACATGGTAAAGGCCATATATGATAAGACTACAGCAAACACTATTCTCAATGGTGAAAAACTGAAAGCATTCCCCCTAAAATCAGGAATAACACAAGGGTGCCCATTCTTACCACTATTATTCAACATAGTTTTGGAAGTCCTAGCTACAGTAATCAGAGAAGAAAAGAAATGAAAGGAATCCAGATTGGAAAAGAGGAAGCAAAGCTCTCACTGTTTGCAGATGATGTGATACTGTAGATAGAAAACCTTAAAGATAGTATCAGAAAATTACTAGAGCTAATCAGTGAATTTAGTAAAGTTGCAGGATACAAAATCAATACACAGAAATCACTTGCATTTCTATATATTAACAATGAAAAATCAGAAAGAGATATTAAGGAATCAACCCCAATCACCATTGCAACAAAAAGAATTAAATATCTAGGAATAAACTTAACTAAGGAGACAGAAGAACTGTACATAGAAAATTATAAGACACTAATGAAAGAAATCAAACACAATATAAACAGATGGGGAGATATTCCATGTTCCTGGGTAGGAAGAATTAATAGTGTGAAAATGACTATACTACCAAAAGCAACCTACAGATTCAATGCAATCTCTATCAAATTACCAATGACATTTTTCACAGAATTAGAACAAATAATGTCACAATTCATATGGAAATACAAATGACCCTGAATAGAGAAAGCAGTCTTGAGAAAGAAGGATGGTGCTGCAGGAATCAACCTTCTTGACTTCAGATTATACTACAAAGCTACAGTCAACAAGACAATATGGTACTGGCACAAAAACAGAAATATAGGCCCATGGAACAAGATAGCCCAGAAATAAACTCATGCACCTACAGCTACCTTATTTTTGACAAAGGAGGCAAGAATATACAACGGGTCAAAGACAGCATCTTCAACAAATGGTGCTGGGAAAACTGGACAGCTACATGAAAAAAGAATGAAATCAGAACACTTCTTAACACCATACACAAAGATAAACTCAAAATGGATTAAAGACCTAAATGTAAGGCCAGAAACTATAAAACTCTTAGAGGAAAACATAGGCAGAACAGTCGATGACATAAATCAAAGCAAGATCCTCTATGACCCACCTCCTAGAGTAACAGAAATAAAAACAAAAGTATACAAGTGGGACCCAATTAAATTTCAAAGCTTTTGCATTGCAAAGGAAAGACTACACAAGGTGAAAAGANATAGGCAGAACAGTCGATGACATAAATCAAAGCAAGATCCTCTATGACCCACCTCCTAGAGTAACAGAAATAAAAACAAAAGTATACAAGTGGGACCCAATTAAATTTCAAAGCTTTTGCATTGCAAAGGAAAGACTACACAAGGTGAAAAGACAACCCTCAGAATGGGAGAAAATAACAACAAACAAAACAACTGACAAAGGATTAATTTCCCAAATACACAAGCAGCTCATACTACTCTCTGTTTCTCCTTTGAAAAACAAACAACTCAATCAAAAAGTGGAAAAAAAAGACCTAAACAGACATTTCTCCAAAAATGACATACATACGACTAACAAACACATGAAAAGATGCTCAGCATCACTCATTATTAGAGAAATGCAAATCAGAACTACAATGAGATATCACATCACACCAGTCAGAATGGCCATCATCAAAGTCTACAAACAATAAATGCTGGAAAGGGTGTGCAGTAAGGGAATGCTCTTGCACTGTTGGAGAGAGTGTAAATTGATACAGCCACGATGGAAGATGGCATGGAGTTTCCTTAAAAAACTAGGAATAAAACTACTATGCTGCTGCTGCTGCTAAGTTGCTTAAGTCATGTCCGACTCTGTGCGACCCCACAGACAGCAGCCTACCAGGCTCCCCCATCCCTGGGATTCTCCAGGCAAGAATACTGGAGTGGGTTGGCATTTCCTTCTCCAATGCATAAAAGTGAAAAGTCAAAGTGAAGACACTCAGTTGTGTCCAACTCTTAGTGACCTCATGGACTGCAGCCTACCAGGCTCCTCTGTCCATGGGATTTTCCAGGCAAGAATACTGGAGTGAGGTGCCATTGCCTTCTCCAAAAACCACCATATGACCCAGCAATCCCACTCCTAGGCATATACCCTGAGGAACTCAAAATTGAAAAAAACATGTATCCCATTGTTCATTACAGAACTATTTACAATACCTAGAATATGGAAGCAACCTAGATGTCCATCAACAGATGAATGGATAAAGAAGTTGTGGTATGTATACACAGTGGAATATTACTCAGCCATAAAAAGGAATGCATTTGAGTCAGTTATGATGAGGTGGATGAACCTAGAACCTATTATACAGAGTGAAGTAAGTCAGAAAGAAAAAGGTAAATATTGTATTCTAACACATATATATGGAATCTAGAAAAATAGTACTGAAGAATTTATTCACAGGACAGCAAAGGAGAAACAGACATAGAAAATAGACTTATGGACATGGGGAGTGGGGAGGAGAGGGTGAGATGTATGAAAAGAATAACATTTAAACTTACATTACCATATGTAAAACAGATACCAAATGGGAATTTGCTGTATGGCTCAGTAAACTCAAACAGAGGCTNAAAGAAATAGAGGAAAACAACAGAATGGGAAAGACTAGAGATCTCTTCAAGAAAATTAGAGATACCAAGGGAACATTTCATGCAAGGATGGGCTCAATACCATATGTAAAACAGATACCAAATGGGAATTTGCTGTATGGCTCAGTAAACTCAAACAGAGGCTCTGTATCAACATAGAGGGGTGGAATGGGGAGGTCTATGGGAGGGAGGTTTGACAGAAAACAACAAAATTCTGTAAAGCAATAATCCTTCAATTAAAAAAAATTATATATATATATATATATATATATATATATATAAGTAATGTAATGTATTGATCTTAATGACCCAGATAACTACAATGGTATGATCACTCATGTAGAGCCAGATATCTTGGAGTGTGAAGTCAAGTGGGGCTTAGGAAGCATCCTTACAAGCAAAACTAGTGGAGGTGATGGAATTCCAGTTGAGCTATTTCAAATCCTAAAAGATGATGCTGTGAAAGTGCTGCACTCAATCTGCCAGCAAATTTGGAAAACTCAGCAGNGACCCAGATAACTACAATGGTATGATCACTCATGTAGAGCCAGATATCTTGGAGTGTGAAGTCAAGTGGGGCTTAGGAAGCATCCTTACAAGCAAAACTAGTGGAGGTGATGGAATTCCAGTTGAGCTATTTCAAATCCTAAAAGATGATGCTGTGAAAGTGCTGCACTCAATCTGCCAGCAAATTTGGAAAACTCAGCAGAGGCCACAGGACTGGAAAAGGTCAGTTTTCATTCCAATCCTAAAGAAAGGCAATGCCAAAGAATGTTCAAACTACCACACAATTGATTGCTAGCAAACTAGCTATGCTAGCAAACTAATGCTCAAAATTCTCCAAGCTAGGCTTCAACAGTGGATGTACCAAGAACTTCCAGATGTTCAGGCTTGATTTAGAAAAGGCAGATGAAACAGAGATCCAATTGCCAACATCCATGGGATCATAGAAAAAGCTAGAGAATTCCAGAAAAATATCTACTTTTGTTTCATTGACTACACTAAAGCCTTTGACTCTGTGGATCACAACAAACTGGAAAATTCTTAAAGAATTAGAATTCCAGACCACCTGATCTGTCTCCTTATTCAACTTACATGCAGAGTATATCATGTGAAATTTGGGGTTAAATGAAGCACAAGCTGGAATCAAGATTTCTGGGAGAAATATCAATAATCTCAGATATGCAGCTGACATCACCCTTATGGCAGAAATTGAAGAGGAACTAAAGAGCTTCTTGATGAAGGTGAAAGAGGAGAGTGAAAAAGCTGGCTTAAAACTCAACATTCAAAAAAGCAAGACCATGACATCCGGTCCCATCACTTCATGGCAAATAGATGGGGAAGCAACAGAAACAGTGACAGACTTTATTTTGGGGGGCTCCAAAATCACTTCAGATGGTGAGTGCAGACACAAAATTAAAAGACGCTTACTCCTTGGAAGTAAAGTTATGACCAACTTAGACAGATGTTATTTTGCCAACAAAGTAGGTCTGTCTAGTCAAAGCTATGGTTCTTCCAGTAGTTATATATGGATGTGAGCTGAATGCCAAAGAATTGATGCTTTTGAACTGTGGTGTTGGAGAAGAGTAGTGAGAATCCCTTGGCCTGCAAGGGGATCCACCCAGTCCATCCTAAAGGAAATCAGTGCTGAATATTGAAGGACTGATGCTGAAGCTGAAACTCCAATACTTTTGGCCAAAGTATTGACTCATTGGAACTGACTCATTGGAAAAGACCCTGACGCTGGGAAAGATTGAAGGCCAGAGGAGGAGGAGATGCATAAGATGAGATGGTTGGATGGTATCACCAACTCAATGGACATGAGTTTGAGTAAACTGCATGAGTTGGTGATGGACAGGGAGGCCTGGCATGCTGCAGTCATGGGGTTGAAAAGAGTCAGACATGACTGAGCGACTGAACTAAACTTAACTGAACTGTTGCAAAGGGCTGACTCATTAGAAAAGACCCTGATGCAGGGAAAGATGGAAGGTGGGAGGAGAAGGGGATGACAGAGCATGAGATGGGTTGGATGGCATCACACACTCAATGGACATTAGTTTGAGCAAGCTCTGAGAGATGGTGGACAGGAAAGTCTGGGGTGCTGCAGTCCAAGGGGGCACAGAGAGCTGGACACGACTGAAAAACAAATATACTGAATTCCTTAGATAGGTGACACAGTATTATTAAAGGCAGTATACTAAACCACATGAAACAAATAAGAGGTGTGAATTCCTGCTTACCAGAAAGCAAATACCTAAGTATGGGAGAAGAGAATCAGGATTGCAGCTTCTCATTAGCTATTTGTAGATCAATGGGGAGGTGGTTAGCAGAGACTGAAATAGCAGAGTCTAAGAAAAGGTGTCAGTGATTTCTCTTCATGCCTTCAGCTCAACTCCTTTCAGTTATTACCCTTGGTATTTTCACATTAATATACAAAATTTTTTAATACTAGGAATGGATTTAGCTGAGAGAAGCTTCACATTAAGAACTCTAGTTTATTGCAATTAATTTAAAAATACCTTCTTTGATTTTGTATTACTTATTTCAATTGATAATCTCTTAATCAAGAAAGTGACATGTCTATTATATGCTACTTTGTATGCATTACAAAAGCTAACCTAGTTTTTGGCAATGATCACAGAAGTTAAAGAACTTGACAAAATCATTCTTAATATAAAAAGGAAGCATTTGGCCTAATCACAGAAAATATTACAGAAAATAAATATTTCCTTCACAAATTCATCATTTGATATTTTCCACATGGCAAAACAAAATAACGTCAACAAACTGATAACTTGCTAGATGCAAAACATTTTGAGAGGCATTTTATAGAGTTAACTCTTCTTGTGTCTCACAGTTCTGTAAAAGATGAAGCACAGACTGCCTATGTTCCAGGCTATCATTTCAATGATGTTTATATAGTAAACAGACAGGGAAAACAGAAAAATATCTTTCTCTCAAGCTTTTATGTTCTCTTGGGTGACACAACCCATTGTGTGTGCTGATGTTACCTGTCCCTCTTCAAATCACCTTGAACAAATTGGGAACTGGGCAAGAGGCAAAGGAAAATGCTGATATTCTGGCTACTGAAATTGTGGTAAGTATCAGTCCTTTGTCTCTGACTGAGGAGGCCTGTGTCTTCTGCCAGCATCCATGAAACTGTCAGACTCATTTGTTAGCTGGAAAGGAAGGCAGAATCCCAGACCCTTCACAGCTCTTAGAAACATATAAAACCGAACTACTATCTTTAAAAGGAGGGTCAATCTACTGAGGGAGACTACTTATGGAATAAATCAGAGCATGGGTGTGTGTTAAGTCACTTCTGTTTTGTGCAACTCTGTGCGACCCTATGGAATGCAGTCTGCTAGGCTTTTCTGCCCATGGGATTCTCCAGGGAAGAATACTGTAGTGGGTTGCTCTTGTAGGAAGCAATACTGGAGGAGAGCTTCCTGACCTGGGGATCTAACCCACATCTCATGTCTTCTGCATTGGCAAGTGGGTTATTTACCACTAGTGCCACCTGGGAAACATACATATAAAAAAATAAAACATTTAATAGTGCATAAAATTTGATCCAAAATTGGTATGTAAAATTTGATCCAACATTGCTGGTGACAATGTAGAATTGTGCATTCATTTTGGAAAGCAGTTTGAATGTTCTTCAAGAAATTCAAACATAGAATCATTCTAATATAATCTACCAATTCCACTCCTTGAAATCCAGGAGAATTCAAAACATGTATCCACACACAAAAGAAATTGTACATAAATGTTAATATTAGCATTATTCATAATAACCATAAAGCAGAAAAAAGTCTATCAGATAATGAATGGATAACCAAATATGGGATGTTCATATAATAGAAAATTATTTGGCAATAAAAAGGACTAAAGTACCTATACATGCTACCATATGTATCAGGCTTCCCTGGGGGCTCAGTGGTAAAACATCTGCCTGCAGTGTGGGAGGTTCAATCCCTGGGTTGGGGGTATCCTCTGGAGAAGGAAATGGCAACCCACTCCAGTACTCTCGCCTGGAAAAGCCCATGGACAGAGTGCCTGGTAGGTTACAGTCCATGGAGTCACAAAGAGTCAGACACGACTGAACGACTTCATTTTCACTTTCTTTCACAATGTGTATCATGTATGATATTAGATTATACTGAGAGAAACCAGTCATAATAGACAATATATTTCATATTCCTTTTACATACATAGTATATGGCTTTGTACTATTCCACTTATATGAAATGTCCAGAATAAAGAAATTCATAGAAATAGAAAGTAAGCTAGTAGTTGTAAGGTAGTCTTCCCTGGCCCCTCTCCTAAAAATTGGGTTAGTTTCTTCCCAAGTGATTCATAGCCTCGTATTTATTTATATTGTATATCTTCTACACAGTGCTACAAATGCCTTTAATACTCTAAGCAAATTGAATATTGAGGCTGTTTCATGTTATGTTGCTGAATTTTCAGTATTTAGAACCATTCATTCATTCAATATATAGTTTTGAGTAGCCACTATATAGCAAGCAATAAGCACAGCATAAACAAATCAAGACTTCTGCCTTGTGGAATTTAGATTCTAATAGTACATACAGTAATTTCTAAGTAAGTTATTTGTTTAATAAATGAATTAATGTGAAAAATATTTTTAACTTTTGAATTAACTGACAATCCATAAAAAAATGACTATATTTTAAAATAAAATGCTAAATGGAAGTGAACAATTTGTCTTTTTGAGTTTGTACTTATCAGAGTCTGTCTCTTATACACATCTAGATGTGTATAAGAGNTTATTTGTTTAATAAATGAATTAATGTGAAAAATATTTTTAACTTTTGAATTAACTGACAATCCATAAAAAAATGACTATATTTTAAAATAAAATGCTAAATGGAAGTGAACAATTTGTCTTTTTGAGTTTGTACTTATCAGAGTCTAACAGATTGACTAATAATTTTGACCAACACATGGATGTCAACCTTCCTAATAAATTTATTCCATCACACAGTATTAAAAGCATAATTTTAGATTTAATTAATCCTATTCACAAATATGATAAGAAGCATTCAAGACATTAAACTGAAAACGATAACCCAGAGGCAAAATAAAAATCTACTTGGATTATCTGCATAATTAAACTTATATTACCTCTAAAATAACAAAACATGTTAAGGGTGCATTCATTACTTACTTATAAAGTAATCTAGTTAGGGACTCATAAATATCCTATTAAAATTAATGATAGCACTAACTGATTTAATACAATATGTAAAATCACAATTGTTTCAGCATTTATCATGGCATAATGATGTTTCATCTACAGTGATGAAGCCAATGTATATATGCAATCCATTAAGTGTACTTTGTTAACTTAAAGATACTCCTGATTAGCCATATCTTATGTAGTAAAATAAGATTAGCACATTGGAATTAATTAGTTTAATTTTTCTATAACCTACTATAATTGGGAACTGGATTAAATGAACTTTATGGCGCTTTTAAATCTACAATCAATGATTCTATAAATTCAGTTGAGCTGCTTTGACCCGTATGTTCTCACACTTTAGAAGCACATATTTTTTTAGGATAGCATGTTTAGCACGTTCTTTTGGAGATCATTATTGTCATACAAAAATATTAAAAACTGGCTTATGGTGGGGAGAAAGGGAGGTCAACTGCTACTACTGCAGCTGCTGCTAAGTCGCTTCAGTCGTGTCCGACTCTGTGCGACCCCACAGACGGCAGCCCATTGGGCTCCGCCATCCCTGGGATTCTCCAGGCAAGAACACTGGAGTGGGTTGCCATTTCCTTCTCCAATGCATGAAAGTGAAAAGTGAAAGTGAAGTTGCTCAGTCGTGTCTGACTCAGAGACCCCATGGACTGCAGCCCACCAGGCTCCTCCGTCCATGGGAGTTTCCAGGCAAGAGTACTGGAGTAGGGTGGCATTGCCTTCTCCAAGATCAAAGTTTGGTTAATATTAGACTTTAAAAGTTAAATTGGTTAATTTATTGAATGATTTCTCAGATATTCATCATCCTGACAGATTCTCAAGTAGGGGAAAACAGAGTATCTAGTTCCTTTCAGCTATAAAATTCTTTTTTTTTTTTTCTTTTAAATATAACAAAGACTTTCCACAGACCTCACTTTGGTGCATTGCTTATTCATTTGAAAAATTTCATAGTAGAAAGTATCGAACATAAATCTTTTACAATATTTATTCTCTTTAGACTATAATACATTTAAACTTCAACAGATATGGTTTTATTTATGATTTATACCAGAAGTTGGCAAACTTCTGTAAAAGCAAGAGAGTAAGAAATGTTGTTGGACATACGGTCTCTGATATGACTACTCAACTGAGTTGTATCACAGACATTAATACAACTGCATGGCCCTATCAAAGCAGCCATAGACATTAAGTAAATGGATGGGCATGGTTATGTTAGAATAAAACTTATTTTCGGAACAAGAAATGAGCCACAGTTTGCCAATCTCTGCTTCAGATAGTGGAAATTGACTCCAAAATAAAATTTAAATATTTTGTGGCAAACTACATTAAGCTACATGTTGATGGCTAAGAATAAATTAATTATGGTTCTATTTAATTTAGATTTCAGACTTAAAATATCCTTTTGAAGAAATCAATCTTAATTTTATATCTTTTGCTCAAAAGGTGATACTTTCTTGTAAACAGGGTTCATTGTATTGTTGGGATATTGGTCTTTTCTGAATTTAGTAAAGAACAGGAGAACAGATGGCAACATTTTATATTAAATGTTAATATATTCCAAGTTTGATGTACAGTAGGTTTAAGAGTTCCCATCATGTTCCCAAAACATTATATTAAAAAAAAAATTCTTGTCTACAAATGTTTATTTCACAAGCAAGAGGATTTTTGCCTTAGACCACCTGGCATGTATAAACTCTTCAATTTTTAAAGATGTATGAAATACTGTCATATTGTTTCCTGAACCATTTGAAAAGACCTCTTCACATTTGACTTCATTTATTTATCTATTTCTAGGTAGGACTATTTTATTGAACCATTTTCAGCTCTTATCCAAACAGTATGCTTTTATCCAGAAAGGTGGAAAAATATAACAGTACTTCAGTTCTCTAAGGTGCTCCCCTCCTGTGGTACTGAGATCCTAAATTAAGAGCTGAAAGCATTTAAGTTTCTGTATCAAAGATAGGACAGGACACAGCAGTTAGTCCAAGAGAAGGGCAAGTGAGCAGTATGGCAGTAAGTGGGTTAATAGAAAAACTAGGGCACTGAGAATCATCCTTCAAAATAGAGCAATCTGATCACACTGACAGGTACCATTGAGATTCTTACAATTGGACTGTTGCTGGCAGTATCCAATGCCATTCTCACTGTCCCAAATGTGTGGTCATCTGTTGCTCCACAAAGGAGACAGATGCTAGACACTTACACTCTGCTATTCTTTGAACTGTATTCGCACTAAATTTTACAAAACAATTAATTTCTATGACAAAAAGTGAAGTTATTAATTTTTAACCATTTAAATCACACCATTTATTAATATATTTTTGCATGCTCTTATTCAAGACAACTGAAACAGGATTTACACTACTTATGCTCTAAAATGTTATCCTTATAGATCTTGGATAAATGAGTATACTGAGAAATTAAAATGCATTTTCTGTTAGAGTACTTAAAACATACTGAATAAAATTATTATTAAAATTGTAGGATTTATTTTAGAAGAAGGTTGCTATGAAGCAATAATAATAAGATGTGTATAAGAGACAGACCATATGTAAAACAGATACCAAATGGGAATTTGCTGTATGGCTCAGTAAACTCAAACAGAGGCTCTGTATCAACATAGAGGGGTGGAATGGGGAGGTCTATGGGAGGGAGGTTTGACAGAAAACAACAAAATTCTGTAAAGCAATAATCCTTCAATTAAAAAAAA
>SJYT01084795.1:97966-108916 GCA_006410635.1 Cephalophus harveyi | reverse complement strand
GAAGAATTGATGCTTTTGAACTGTGGTGTTGGAGAAGACTCTTGAGAGTTCCTTGGACTGCAAGGAGATCCAACCAGTCCATCCTAAAGGAGATCAGTCCTGGGTGTTCATTGGAAGGACTGATGTTGAAGCTGAAACTCCAATACTTTGGCCACCTGATGCAAAGAGCTGACTCATTTGAAAAGACCTTGATTCTGGGAAAGATTGAGGGCAGGAGGAGAAGGGGACGACAGAGGATGAGATGGTTGGATGGTATCACCTACTCAGTGGACATGGGTTTGGGTAGACTCCAGGAGTTGGTGATGGACAGGGAGGCCTGGCATGCTGTGGTTCATGGGGTTGCAAAGTGTCGGACATGACTCATTGATTGAACCAAATCCCACAGTTGGACTAACCACTGGTGACAAGTTTCTATCAAATGGAAAGAAACATAGAACCCCTAACAGACACTAGGGAGCTATGAAGAGTGCACAGATAAATACACTTTGACTTCAGAAGGCATAGTTTGAGTGAGTGAGTGATGGACGGGTAAGTATTTGGTCAATATAAGGAAAAATTCAGATGAGATCAGGCAGGTTCAGGGCAGTATGGCCGTAGACAAGAAAAAAAAAATCATACTGGAGCTTTATTACAACTGAACAAGTCTGCTACCAATGTACTGACCACTCAATACAGCAGAGGCCATGGGGCAACATGTTAAATGAGGTCTACCTCTAAAGCTGTGGATGAAAACTATGTGAGCTAATTCCTAAGGGCTATTCCTTCAAATTTTATGATACTACAGCTGAGCTTTTTTTAGACTAATTGCATTTGCCTATTTCATGTTGTGACAAGAATTTGGCCTAAGGAAGTAAAACTCTTTTACCTCAGTGTGGTGATATTTCTTCTAAAAATTATTAGGAAACTAGAGGGAACATTTCTGTGAATATAGTTTTCTAAAGGTCACATAAAACTTCCAGGTATAACAGATTCTGAGAGATGAATGATAGTCACTTTAGTGGTTATCAAATCATTTCCAAAGGACTTGTGTAGCACACAGAATGGTTTCTAAATAATATTATTCATAATGTTAATTGATAGTCCCTTCAGAGTTCTAAATTCAGCATTTCACAAAGCTTTACAAATGAAGGGGAATTTTTAGGTAGAGCTAAATACAGAAAAAGAAGCAAATTACCACAAAATGACTATACCTATTATCATTTGAAAGTGAAAGTGAAGTCGCTCAGTCGTGTCTGACTCTCTGCGACCCTGTGGACTGTAGCCCACCAGGCTCCTCTGTCCACGCATGGGATTCTCCAAGCAAGAACACTGGAATGGGTTGCCATTTCCTTTTCCAGGGGATCTTCCCTACCCAGGGATCGAACCCAGGTCTCCTGCATTGCAGGCAGACGCTTTAACCTCTGAGCCACCAGGGAAGCCCTATTATCATTTAAAACTCAGTTAATATTGTCTAAGCTAAATCATCCTTTTGGGATATCCATGCCATAATTTTCAAACTATCCTTCACCTTATAACGGTAAATGTGGCCCAATGATTCTCATTTTTAATCAACAGTGTTGTCATACATTTCAAAGATGCTAGACATAATAATATTATAACATTCAGAGCCAGAGAGCAAGGAGTCCGTACTTGCTTTCAGTTGAAAGCAAAGAGGTTCTCAAAAGCTGTCAGCATTTCTCCTTCATGTTCTGAAAGCTGCCTGAACTTGTCAGTTAGCTTTCGTGGCACTTTTATCGAAATAATGCCAAAAAAAAAAAAAAAAAAAAGAAGTTATTATGGTGTTCACACTTTTAAATGTCATTCTTTTGTAATAGGGTAGAAATGTCACAGAACCATAGAATGCTGGAATCAGAAGAGTGTTATCATTAAACCCAGTACCCCCATCTGACTTAGAAGGAAGCTGGAGGGGGCCAGAGGACCTATCCAAGCCATGCACCCAGTCAATAACAGAGCAGTTCTAAAAATAGCGTGTGAATCTCAGCACCACTGGTCATCTTGCTCTTAACAGGCAAATGAAGAAAACTAATTTTTATACAACCCTCTCTATTTTTTGGCAATAATTATAAATTCTGGTCCCTTTTTCAACTTTAAAGCATAAGATTAGAAGTAGCTATAGATAATAATAATTTCAATTTTATGTAGAATTTTAAGGTTCATAAGTACACTTTATAAAACAAGTTTCCAATAGTTCATTTTCTTACACTGGGTACTTTAAAAAAAACGAAAGCCCCAAAATTCATTTTATTAAAATTTTATATTTAAAATCATAGGTAAGAATAATGGAAGATTTCTCCCATTATCTTTGCTCTCCTACTAACATAGTAACTAGATAAACGATTTCCCAGAGAAATGGATAGAATCACTTAAGATAAAAAAATTTTTTCCCCATTCTGTTCAGGGTTAACAATGAAATGCGTCTGAATATCGAAATAATCATTCTTTTATCCTTTATAGTCAGGTTTATTTTGTGCGGTGGCAACATGATCAGACAAGCAGCTCTCAGATGACATGTGACAATACTAAATTCAATCTTAGCAAGCAGCTCCTCAATTTCACACTTATGGTAGCTGGATTAACCCAATTATTTTTAGGAGGTTAAGGGAAACTGCATTTGGAGAACATCATCCTTCAGAGACCAGGAGCTAGGAGCTAGATTTTGTTGTCTCATAAAGAATTTTATGGAGTTGAAAGGATAAGTTAGTTATTAAATTTTAGTACAAATCAGATGAAGGTTTTAAAAGAAGTAGATATGATTCCCTAAAAATGCACTATGAGCTTTTCACCTTGATCCTCAGAAATGTGTGAAACTTGGAACTTTCATTTAGCATACCTGTCAGGTAAAATATTTCCAGTATACCAGTTTCAGGCTCCTGGCTCTAGGAAAGAAGATATATACATATATATAGAAACAGATATAGATATAGATGTATATAGATAGAGAGAGAGAGATACACTACTATCCTTAAAAAGCTGAAAGCTAACCAAAACAAGATTCAAAGTTTGTAAAATGTAACCATTTTCATTATAGTAGATTTCAAGTTCATTAGACATTTTTAAAAATTATAACAAATTCATTTTAAAATGTATCACAAAGCATCAACCCTGATGTCAAATATATCTTTATCTTATATCACAGATATTTTTGACTTATCAACTTCAAATGCTCTATCTCATGTCACTCAGAAATATACTCACTTTTAGGCATGGTATTGTGAATTTTTAAGCTGAGAAGGATGACCATGCAACATGTTATTTTGACTTGCTGGAATAAGGACAACTCATAAAATCTAATTAACATAAATTCATCAGGGGTCATGGATGATATAGGTCATGGATAATTTAAAATTTATGAAAACAGAATAGGATTTAGAACCACAACACTTGCATTCTTCCTCCATCATTTACTAGTGGTGTAGCCTTAGGCGATGTACTATTACTACGAATCAGAATCAGCATTTCCTATTCTGTAAAATGGGGATAATGACACTTTCTGAGGTTTTGCAAAAATTAAACCAAGTAATGAAATCATGTGATCTGTAGGAATGCCTTGTCAATATCAATTTTATATTAACATATAAAAACAAATCTGCACAGTAACTCATTACTATAAATAATCCACACGCACACCTTTTTCTTTGTGTTCTAGACTAAAATCAGCAATTCCTGCAAACATCCATGCATAATTTTCAGATACACTTCCTTTACTTTTCTTCTTAAATATAGTGGTAATGATATACGATTAACTATATCATCCATCTAATTGTCCCAGAATAAATTTCTGAGTAGTGAATGGAATAAATCATATGGAAGGCAGGGCTATACAAAACATAATTTTCCTGTAGCAGTTAGAGAAAGATTATTTCAGTGAACTGAAAATATCAGATTTTCCACCAGAAATATATTTTTTCTATATTACCAGATGGAGTCATGGAGGATGTTAAGTCAAAAATAGTTGCTAAATATCATCAGTTTAATGTTTTCTCCCATCTAAAGTATGTGTCCTTATTCTGAGATAACAAGTGACATTCTTCTGAATGCATTATTATACTCACTTTATTGTCATAAATGCTTAAATTATACTGATATCAATATCAATGTACAATTTACCCCAAATGTAAGACACTACTTTCATCTACCTTTTTCTTCTTAGCTCAAAAGATTTGCTTTGCCTTCACAATTGGAAATTAGGACTATGTTAATTAGGTAAGAAGGAACTTATGGAGGTAGGCATGCTTTAGGGACATCAAATGTGGGTCTCAGCTGTTGCACTCCAAAAATAATTTCCTCCACTATAGGCTGTGTGTTATGTGACTTAGTTCAGTTCAGTAGCTTAGTCATGTCTGATTCTTTGCAACTCCATGGACTACAGTTACGTGACTCAAGGGGTTTACTAAAAAACGTAAATAGTCTAAACAAGAATTTAAAGGACAGGGTGTAACTGTTAATTATCACACCCAAATCCACAACCCAAGACAATTTTATCACTATGCTGCTGCCGCTGCTGCTAAGTCGCTTCAGTCTGTGCTACTTCTAATCAATTTCTTAGAACCTAGACTCTGCTCCATTTCTCTTGCCATCTTTCCTTTTGCTACTTCTTCTCTTCCCCCCCATTATCACATTCTCTTCCTTTGATTTTTAATCTTCATCACTAATGATGTTAAAATGGAATCACTCCTTTGGCTTTGCTTTATGCATAGGGATAAAGATTTATATTTCCTGATCTTAACAAAAAAGAGATGAATTAGGCCTTTCATATTTTTAAGGAAAAATAAAAAAGGATATGAGAGAGAAAGTAAGAGAGAGAAAAAGAGAGAGGATGTGTGTCCATTGATTTCTCTCCACTACCCTCTCTTTGAAATAGTAAACCTAACTGTATAGATAAATTTGAGCACACTCCAGGAGACAGTGATGGACAGGGAAGCCTAGCATGCTGCAGTCCATGGGGTCATAAAGAGTCTACATGACTTAGTGACTGAAAAACAATTGCATAAAGTGCTCAAGGGGAAGTTTTCTCTCTGCTCCTCTAACACAAAGCCATGTTCCCTTAGAAATACAGTCAGCAAAAAAAAAAAAAAAANGCCTAGCATGCTGCAGTCCATGGGGTCATAAAGAGTCTACATGACTTAGTGACTGAAAAACAATTGCATAAAGTGCTCAAGGGGAAGTTTTCTCTCTGCTCCTCTAACACAAAGCCATGTTCCCTTAGAAATACAGTCAGCAAAAAAAAAAAAAAAACAACCACACACTGTAACTGTTTCAAATCACAAGGGAGTGATGATGAAAATGCATTTGTGCTAATGCCCAAAATATTCAAGTCAAATGTCAAATCAATCTTCAGAGTGGTTTCTTAACTAAGGAACTGATTTCCAATAGGATATTTCAACACGCATTATTTTCCATGGCTATACTTTTATTTTCTGAATCTATTTGAAAAATTACACAGCTCAAGAAAATACACTGAGATAAAATTACAGCAATATTCTAGTTATTGAAAGACATATTAAAGATCCTCTAGTTATTAGATTTTCTACTACTCTTATAGACATCTTAAAGAACAGAAGAAAATGCTATTAATTTCATGAGAAAATAAAAGAGATTTTCCAGACTAAAATAATTAAAAAGATAATTATTTCACATGAAGGTATATATATATGCTGTCTCTTATACACATCTAGATGTGTATAAGAGACAGCTAGACAGCATATTAAAAAGCAGAGACATTACTTTGCCAACAATAGTCTGTCTAGTCAAAGCTATCATTTTTCCAGTAGTCATGTATGGATGTGAGAGTTGGACTATAAAGAACCTCAGCACCAAAGAACTTATGCTTTTGAACTGTGGTGTTGGAGAAGACTCTTGAGAGTCCCTTGGACAGCAAGAAGATCCAGCCAGTCCATCCTAAAGGAAATCATTCCTGAATATTCATTGGAAGGACTGATGCTGAAACTCCAATACTTTGGCCACCTGATGCGAAGAACTGACTCATTTGAAAAGACCCTGATGCTGGGAAAGATTGAAGGCGGGAGAAGGGGATGACAGAGGATGAGATGGTTGGATGGCATCACCGACTCAATGGGCATGAGTTCGAGTAAACTTCAGGAATTGGTGATGGATGGGGAGGCCTGCAGTGCTGCAGTCCATGGGGTTGCAAAGAGTCAGACACAATTGAGTGACTGAACTGAACTGATTGGTGTTTCTCTTTCTGACTTACTTCACTCTGTGTATGAGGCTCCAGTTTCATCTGCCTCTTTAGAACAGACTCAAATGTGCTTTTTTTTTTTTTTTTTTAAATAGATGAGTAATATTCCGTTGTGTATATGTATCACAGTTTTCTTATCCATCCATCTGCAGATGGACATCTAGTGTTTTCTTATTTTTTTCCCTCTAATCTCTTGCCAAGGAGTACTACTTATATTATCATGAAATAATGAGAAAAAGTTATTAACTTTCTACCACACCAAAGGACCCCTGCCAGGTGAAAGCCAAACATTGTCTTGCAACTTTGGAGATATTTTTTTTTCATAATCTGAAGAAAAAAAATAATAAAAGAGAATAATTAAGTCAGCACTCTACACACAGCACTGTTAGCACAAGAATGCTAAATAAACCTGTGTCACAGTGATCATTACTGTGTCGTTATTTTGAGTAGCAATTCACTTTAGCAAAATAGTACATTAATAAAATAGTTTAAATATATATTTTATTGGTTTTATAGTGTTGTTTATTTTTATTTACTTATTTATTTTCTGTTCACCCTTCCTTTATTGGATTCTTCTAGCTTTGAGGAGTAAGTCATATGGAGGTAAACTATAACTGCTAATCACCACATTATAATCAGTAGGTTTACATTCCCCTTTCAGAAACAAGAATAAAGAAAATTGCAAAAAGATGTAGATTATACTGCAAAACCTTCTTGTTTGATTTTTTGTTTTTTAAATTTATTTAACTGGAGGATAATTGTTTTTCAATATTGTGTTGGTATCTGCCATATATAAACATAAATCAGCCATAGGTATATATATGTCCCTTCGCTTTTGAACCTCTCCCTCTCCTCCCACCCCATCCCAACCACCTAGGTTGTCACAGAGCATCAGATTTGTGCTCCTCATGTCATACAGCAAGTTTCCACTGGCTATATATCTTATATATGGTAATGCATATGTTTCAATGCTACTCTCTCAATTTGTTCCACCTTCTCCTCCTGTGTTTTGCATTGGAAAAATTAATATTGTCAAAATGATTATACTACCCAAAGCTTCCCTAGTGGATCAGTTCATAAAGCATCTGCTGGCAATGCAGGAGACCCAGGTTCGATTCCTGGGTTGGGAAGATCTCCTGGAGAAAGGAATGGCAACTCACTCCAGTATTCTTGCCTGGTGAATTCCAAGGACAAAGGAGCCAGGCTGGCTATAGTCCATGGGATTGCAAAGAGTCAGATATGGCTGTGTGACTAACTATCACTTTCTTTTCACCCAAAGCAATTGAAAAATTCAATGTAATCACTATCAAATTACCAATGGCATTTTTCAAAAAACTATAACCAAAAAATTTCACAATTCACATGGAAACACAAAAGACTCCAAATAGCCAAAACAATTTTGAGACAGCAAAAGAGAGCTAGAGAAATCAACCTCCCTGACTTCAGACTACACTAGAAAGTTAGAGTTATCAAGAAAGTATAGTACTGGGACAAAAACAGAAACACAGACCAATGGAACAAGATAGAAAGCCCAGAGATAAACCCATGCACATACGCGCACTTTACTTTTGACAAAGGAGGCAAGAATATACAGTGGATAAAAGGCAGCCTCTTCAATAAGTGATGCCAGGAAAACTGGAGAGGTACATGTAAAAAAATGAAATTAGAATAAAACCATACATAAAAATAAGCTCAAAATGGATTAAAGACTTAAATGTACAGAGGGAAACTATAAAGCTCTTAAGAGGAAAACATAGGCAGTACACTCTTTGACATAAACTGTAACAGCAAGATTCTCTCTGACCCATCTCCTAGATTAATGGAAATAAAGGAAAAATAAGCAAATAGGACCTAATAAAACTGAAAATCTTTTGTACAACAAAGGAAATTTATAAACAAAATGAAAGATAACCCTCAGGATAGGAGAAAATAATCGCAAATGAAGCAACTGAGAAAGGATAAATCTCCAAAATATATAAGCAGATCATACAGCTCAATATCAGAGAAAAACAACCCAATCAAAAAATGGGCAGAAAAATAAATGGACAGAAGACCTAACCAAACATTTCTCTACTGAATACATAGAGATGGCCAATAAACACAAGAAAAGATGGCAAAAATCACTCATTATTAGAGAAATGTAGATCAAAACTACAATGAGGTACCACCTTACACCAGTCAGAATAGCCATCAACAAAAAAATCTACAAACAGTAAATGCTGGATAGGATGTGGAAAAAAGAGAAACCTCCTACATTACCAGTGGGAATATAAACTGATATAGCCATTATGGAAAACAGTGTGGAGATTCCTTAAAAAACTAGGAATAAATCTATCATATGACCCAGCAATCCCAATACTGGGCACATACCCTGAGAAAACCACAATTCCAAAACACACATGTTGCTGTTGTTCAGTTGCCCAGTTGTGTCTGACTCACAACCCCAGGGGCTGCAGCACTCCAGGCCTCCCTGTCCCTCACCATTTCCTGAAGTCTTACCAAGTTCATGTCCATTGTATCAGTTCCACACCTCAGTGCTCATTGCAGCAATATTTACAATAGCCATGGAGAAGGAAATTATTACCCCATTATTCTTGCCTGGGAAATCCCATGGACAGAGGAATGTAGTGGGCTACAGTCCATGGCATTGCAAAGAGTTGGACATGACTGAGCGACTAAACAACTACAACAAGGCCATGGAAGCAACCTAGATGCCCACTGACAGTGAATGGATAAAGAAGATGTGGCACATGCATACAATGCACTATTATTTAGGCGTAAAAAGGAAGGGATTTGAGTCAGTCGTAGTGAGGTGGATGAACCTAGAGCCCCTTGTACAGAGTGAAGTACGTTGGAAAGAGAAAAAACAACTATCATATATTAATGCATATGTATGGAATCTAGACAATGGTACTGATGAACCTAGTAGAACGGACTTGTGGACACAGTGGGGGAAGATGGAGGTAGGATGAATTGAGAAAGTAGAATTGACATATATAGATTATCATGTGTAAAACAGTTAGTGGGAAGTTCCTATTCATCACAGGGAGCCCAGCCAGGCAGTCTGTGATGATCTAGCAGGATGGGATTGGGGGGAGGAGGGAGGCTCAAGAGGGAGGGCATATACATGTAATTATGATTGATTCGAGCTGTTGCATGGCAGAAACCAACACAACTTTGTAAAGTAATTTTTACATGAATAAAAGAAATAAACCACACAGACAATAAAAGAAACATTCACTGCGAGATGAAGGGGATATAATGGAAAAATGATCTATACCAAAGCACATCATTATATATGTATAAAATAAAGATTCTAAAAGTTTCCTGGGGTAAGAAGTGGCAGAATAGGTCAACCTGTAGAAAGGATGGGGAATTAAAACAATCCTGAACTTTTCAATAGAAGCAATGTAAGCTGAAAAGCATTATAAAATTCTGAAGCAAAATTATTTCTAACAAAATTATACCTAGCCAAAATACTAGCCAAGAATATGGCTAAATAAAGACATCTTCAAATTTGTAATGCCTCAATGCTTTTGTTTCCTACACACTATTTCCCAGGAGATACTGGAGAATGCTGCTGCTGCTGCTAAGTCACTTCAGTCGTGTCCGACTCTGTGTGACCCCATAGACGGCAGTCCACCAGGCTCCCCCGTCCCTGGGATTCTCCAGGCAAGAACACTGAAGTGGGTTGCCATTTCCTTCTCCAATGCAAGAAAGGAAAAAGTGAAAGGGAAGTTGCTCAGTCGTGTCCGACTCTTAGCGACCCCATGGACTGCAGCCCACCAGGCTCCTTTGTCCATGGGATTTTCCAGGCAAGAGTACTGGAGTGGGGTGCCATTGCCTTCTCCAATACTGGAGAATATTCTCCTTTAAAATTAAGTAACCAAACAGGAATAATGGACCCAGGAAAAGAAGCAAGAAGAGCAAGGCAAAAGTATGATTAGGCTGATTATAAAAAGGAAGTGATCAAGAAAAAGAAAATGAAAGATTGACGTACTCCAAAAGGAAGTCTCCAAGAAAAAAGAATGGAGTTGAGGCATCATCTAATAGATCTGTACAAATCTAGAGATTGTATAGTAGTGTTTAAAAGTTTGGAAAATAATTTATGATAATCACTTAGAAAACAAAGCAATTAAAAATTCTTACAAGAAATTCATATAAACAGATTATACAGTGACTGATCTGTGAATAATGACTGCCTGATCACGAAAACATTAAATACTGATTTATTTAGAACTGAGAAATAAATGGGAAGACAGGAAGTGAAAGATGGAGTGTACTGTTGGTTACATAAAGAAGTCCAGTCATCTCCTTTCTTAGTTCAATTCAGTCGCTCAGTCATGTCCGACTCTTTGCGACCCCATGAATCACAGCACGCCAGGCCTCCCTGTCCATCACCAACTCCTGGAGTTTACTCAGACTCACGTCCATCAAGTCAATGATGCCATCCAGCCATCTCATCCTCTGTCATCCCCTGCTCCTCCTGCCTCCAATCCCTCCCAGCATCAAAGTCTTTTCCAATGAGTGAACTCTTTGCATGAGGTGGCCAAAGTAATGGAGTTTCAGCTTTAGCATCATTCCTTCCAAAGAAATCCCAGGGCTGATCTCCTTCAGAATGGACTGACTGAATCTCCTTGAAGTCCAAGGGACTCTCAAGAGTCTTCTCCAACACCACAGTTCAAAAGCATCAATTCTTCGGCGCTCAGCCTTCTTCACAGTCCAACTCTCACATCCATACATGACCACAG
>SJYT01084795.1:52543-97854 GCA_006410635.1 Cephalophus harveyi | reverse complement strand
GGTTCTTCGCATCAGGTGACCAAAATATTGGAGCTTCAGCTTTAGCATCAGTCCTTCCAATGAATATTCAGGACTGATTTCCTTTAGGATGGACTGACTGAATCTCCTTGCAGTCCAAGGGACTCTCAAGAGTCTTCTCCAACACCACAGTTCAAAAGCATCAATTCTTCGGCGCTCAGCCTTCTTCACAGTCCAACTCTCACATCCATACATGACCACAGCAAAAACCATAGCCTTGACTAGACGGACCTTTGTTGGCAAAGTAATGTCTCTGCTTTTCAATATGCTATCTAGGTTGGTCATAACTTTCCTTCTAAGGAGTAAGTAAGTGTCTTTTAATTTCATGGCTGCGATCACCATCTGCATTGATTTTGCAGCCCAAAAAAGTAAAGTCTGACACTGCTTCCACTGTTTCCCCATCTATTTCCCATGAAGTGATGGGACCGGATGACATGATCTTCATTTTCTGAATGTTGAGATTTAAGTCAACTTTCTCATTCTCCTCTCTCACTTTCATCAAGAGGCTTTTTAGTGGTCATAACTTTCCTTCTAAGGAGTAAGTAAGTGTCTTTTAATTTCATGGCTGCGATCACCATCTGCATTGATTTTGCAGCCCAAAAAAGTAAAGTCTGACACTGCTTCCACTGTTTCCCCATCTATTTCCCATGAAGTGATGGGACCGGATGACATGATCTTCGTTTTCTGAATGTTGAGATTTAAGTCAACTTTCTCACTCTCCTCTCTCACTTTCATCAAGAGGCTTTTTAGCTCCTCTTCACTTTCTGCCATAAGGGTGATGTCATCTGCATAGCTGAGGTGATTGATATTTCTCCTGGCAATCTTGATTCCAGCTTGTGCTTCTTCCAGCCCAGCATTTCTCATGATGTACTCTGCATAGAAGTTAATTAAGCAGGGTGACAATATACAGCCTTGACGTACTCCTTTTCCTATTTGGAACCAGTCTGTTGTTCCATGTCCAGTTCTAACTGTTGCTTCCTGACCTGCATATAGGTTTCTCAAGAGGCAGGTCAGGTGGTCTGGTATTTCCATCTCTTTCAGAATTTTCCACAGTTGATTGTGATCTACACAGTCAAAGGCTTTGGCATAGTCAATAAAGCAGAAATAGATGTTTTTTCTGGAACTCTCTTGATTTTTCTATGATCCAGCCGATATTGGCAATTTGATCTCTGGTTCCTCTGCCTTTTCTAAAACCAGCTTGAACATCTGGAAGTTCACGTATTGCTGAAGCTTGGCTTGGAGAATTTTGAGCATTACTTTACTAGCATGTGAGATGAGTGCAATTGTGCAGTAGTTTGAGCATTCTTTGGCATTGCCTTTCTTTGGGATTGGAATGAAAACTGACCTTTCCCAGTCCTGTGGCCACTGCTGAGTTTTCCAAATTTGCTGGCATATTGAATGCAGCACTTTCACAGCATCATCTTTCAGGATTTGAAATAGCTCAACTGGAATTCCATCACCTCCACTAGCTTTGTTCGTAGTGATGTTTTCTAAGGCCTACTTGACTTCACATCCCAGGATGTCTGGCTCTAAGTGAGTGATCACACCATTGTGATTATCTTATGGCTCAGCTGGTAAAGAATCTGCCTGCAATTCAGGAGACCTGGGTTCGATCCCTGGGTTGGGAAAATCCCCTGGAGAAGGGAAAGGCTACCCACTCCAGTTTTCTGGCTTGGAGAATTCCATGGACTGTATAGTCCATGCGGTCGCAGAAAGTCAGACACGACCGAGTGACTTTCACTATCACTATGGGGCTCCTTTCTTAAGAAGATGCTAATTCAACATTCAAAAAATAGTAGCATGAAAACAGAGCTAAATGACAAATGACACAGTTAAAGTAACATAAAGTGGCTCCAATTACCAAGTTCGCTGGGGATTCAGAAAAGGTAGAATAACAAATCACTCTCTCCTGCTTCCTCTCCCTTCCCCTTCTCACATCCCTCCTCTTTTTCTTCCCTCCTTTCTGGTACTAGGTTTTATTATTCTATTTACTTAATGTACAAATTAATAAAGAATACATTAAAGATAAACTCATATAGTATTTAATTTAATGATATATCTCTATTTCATATAAATTAGTTTTATTTTTTTGAGAAATTTTGTGTTCTATCATTACGCAGTAATCATGCGAAAGGGAACAGAGAATTGGCATCAGGCATTGGTGAATATTTTACTGTTAAGATGTTGAATAAAAGGCACATAGTACTTGCAAATAAGCACTTTCTAACTTGATCAAACTGAAATAAGAGTTTCATTATTTCTATCTCCATCAGTTAGTCAGTACATGGAAGGCATAAACTGAATTTCAGTTATTATCATTCAGTATTTTTTTTACTAGCCACACTTAGCATAATGAAGTTGTTTGCTGTTATTGTCATTGTTTTAATTGAACTGGGTAATTGTGGAATATTTTTCCAAGATGGTCTTGGAAAAATTCATTAATTCAATTGTCTTTTTGTCCTTGGCAAAAAAAGCATGCGCTGTTTCCCAAGGTGATTGGTTTGCAGGGTGGGGGTGGGGGATCATTTTAGTAAGCTGGATAATTGTTAACTAATTATTGTAAATGATCTTTGTGTGTTGGCAAGAATTGAATATTTAAGGGTAATGGGTTTAACTGATAGTAGGAGATTGCTATTTTGGAGTTTATACAATAACTGCTGGTGTCCATTTACTGTTTGCAATAAGCACGTGAACAGGATTTAAATCTGCATTTTCAATATTTTAAAAAATGATTGCTTTCTTCAGTGAGAAGTGTTGAGACAGCACAAGTAACAGACCCTGTGTATGGATGGCTTACATTTTCTTGGGTTGTTACTTAAAGGGAATTTTGCATTTATCATAGCACTTGATACCTGGTGGGGTTCACTCTCTTCAAAGACTAGTTATCCCAAGGGTACAGTTCTATACCTGTTTAAGCTACTGTGTCACATTTGGGAGAATAAATGTGTTTTCTGTTGTGCTCCAATCTTGCACTTATCTCTTGAAGATGTGGGATTTAGGGTAACCACTATCAGCAATAAAAAGCATGTTTGCTGGACTATCACTTTGTCTTATCAATGAACTATTACTTCATTGTACTGGGAGCACACAAGAGTAGGGCAGCATAATATACTAGAGAGGAAACTTGAGCTTACTTCTCACTTTTGGAAAACATTCTAAAATACTGATACACCTAATTCATATGAAAGAGAATAACATTCAGTCCCTTTAACAGATTAAAAGACAATAAATAGCTCAACCTGTAGGTTGCATTCATCCTTACTGGGGCCATCTTCGTTAGCTTTATCAGGGTATTTTATCTTGTTGATTTTCAAGTAAGAATAAACTGACTTCCTCAGTTCAGTTGCTCAGTTGTGTCAGACTTTGCAACCCCATGGGTTGCAGCATGCCAGGCCTCCCTGTCCATCACCAACTCCTGGAGCTTGCTCAAACTCATATCCATTGAGTCAGAGATGCAACCTTCTCATCCTCTGTCATCCCCTTTTCCTTCCACCTTCAATCTTTTCCAGCATCAGGGTCTTTTCCAATGAGCCAGTTCTTCACATCAGGTGGCCAAAGTATTGTAGTTTCAGCTCAAGCATCAGTCCTTCCAATGAATATTCAGGACTGAAATCCTTTAGGATGGACTAGTTGGATCTCCTTGCAGTCCAAGGGACTCTCAAGAGTCTTCTCCAACACCACAGTTCAAAAGCATCAATTCTTCTGTGTACAGCTTTCTTTATAGTCCAACTCTCACATCCATACATGACTACTGGAAAAACCATAGCTTTGACTAGATGGACCTAATTTGTCGGCAAATTAATGTCTCTGCTTTTAAATATACTATCTAGGTTGGTCATAGCTTTTCTTCCAAGGAGCAAGAGTCTTTTAATTTCATGGCTGCAGTCACCATCTGCAGTGTTTTTGCCGCCCCCAGAAATAAAGTCTCTCACTGTCTCCATTGTTTCCTCTTCTATTTGCCGTGAAGTTGTGGGACCGGATGCCACATCTTAGTTTCTTAAATGTTCAGTTTTAAGCCAGCTTTTTCACTCTCCTCTTTCACTTTCATCAAGAGGCTTTTTAGTTCTTCTCTTTCTGCCATAAGTATGATGCCATCTGCATATCTGAGGTTACTGATATTTCTCCCAGCAATCCTAATTCCAGTTTCTGCTTCATCCAACCCAGCATTTCACATGATGTACTCTCTATATAAGTTAAATAAGCAGGGTGACAATATACAGCCTTGACGTACTACCCCTTTCCCAATTTGGAACCAGTCTGTTGTTCCATGTCCTGTTCTCACTGTTGCTTCTTGACCTGCATACAGGTTTCTCAGGAGGCAGGTAAGGTGGTCTGATATTCCCACCTCTTGAAGAATTTTCCACAGTTTGTTGTGATCCACACAGTCAAAGGCTTTGGCCTAATCAATAAACAAGAAATAGATGTTTTTCTCGGAGAAGGCAATGGCACTCCACTTCAGTACTCTTGCCTGGAAAATCCCATGGACAGAGGAGCCTGGTGGGCTGCAGTCTATGGCGTTGCTAAGAGTAGGACATGACTGAGTGACTTCCCTTTCACTTTTCACTTTCATCCACTGGAGAAGGAAATATCAACCCACTCCAGCGTNCTAATCAATAAACAAGAAATAGATGTTTTTCTCGGAGAAGGCAATGGCACTCCACTTCAGTACTCTTGCCTGGAAAATCCCATGGACAGAGGAGCCTGGTGGGCTGCAGTCTATGGCGTTGCTAAGAGTAGGACATGACTGAGTGACTTCCCTTTCACTTTTCACTTTCATCCACTGGAGAAGGAAATATCAACCCACTCCAGCGTTCTTGCCTGGAGAATCCCAGGGATGGGGGAGCCTGGTGGGCTGCCACGTATGGGGTCGCACAGAGTTGGACATGACTGAAGCGACTTAGCAGCAGCAGTAGCAGATGTTTTTCTGGAATTCTCTTGCTTTTCCAATGATCCAACAGATGTTGGCAATTTGATCTCTGGTTCCTTTGTCTTTTCTAAATCAAACTTGATCATCTGGGAGTTCACAGTTCATGTACTATTGAAGCCTCACTTGCAGAATTTTGAGCATTACTTTGCTAATGTGTGAGATGAGTGCAATTATGCAGTAGTTTGAACATTCTTTTGCATTGCCTTTCTTTGGGATTGGAATGAAAACTGACCTTTCCCAGTCCTGTGGCCTCTGCTGAGTTTTCCAAATTTGCTGCCATATTGAATGCAGCACTATAACAACATCATCATTTAAAATTTGAAATAGTTCAACTTCCTAATCCAGTGAATTAATCAAGAGTTCCTATGTCAATCATTATTTCTGTAAAGAATGAAGAGGGATAGTACAGGGAGGGAGGTGGGAGGGGGGTTCAGGATGGGGAACACATGTACACCCATGGTGGATTCATGTTGATGTATGGCAAAACCAATACAATATTGTAAAGTAATTAACCTCCAATTAAAATAAATACATTTATATTAAAAAAAGACATCCAGCATCTTAAAAAATAATAATAATTAAAAAAATAATGAAAAATCCAAAATGCTATCATAATTACATGAAAACATAATTTGGATATTCTGAGTCATAGTATTAAAGTTAGAAGGATAAGGAAGAAATGATTGCACTTTAAAAAAACAACAAAAACAAAAACACCAAATATTTATGTGTGTATCTAGAAAGGGAGTTATAGAATGAACCCACCAGTAGGAATCTAATAATAGGTAAAATCACCTGTTTACTTCTGTTGCTTAGTTCTAAGAACCTTATGAAAAGAAAACATTTTGAACTACACTTCACATGAGAATATTGTGGTTTTCACATCAAAAAACATGCATTTCAAATCTCAAAGTTCTTTTCCTTTGATGTGACTGTCTAAGTTAAACCCATCTGTTGGCCAGGCCAAGTTGTCCTTAAGGGGCAACTCCCACATGCCAGGCTCTCCTGGACTTTGTAGGAGACCCTGGCCCCTCTAGCATTTCCCAGGTTTCTATGTCAGCTAGTGTCTGGCACTGACATCTTTCCTCTAGGTTTCCTTATCATCCCCCACTGAGCTTTTCAGTGGTGCCTGCCTCCATAAAATTCTTTTAAGAAGTCCCTTTGTTTAAAGCACTTAAAATAGATCCTCTCCAAACCCCACTACTAGACCTGATTGATATAGCCACAGTGGTACCTGGTGTGTGTGTGTGTGTGTGTGTGTGTGTATCAGTTCAGTTCAGTTCAGTCACTCAGTCGTGTCCAACTCTTTGCGACCCCATGAATCGCAGCACGCCAGGCCTCCCTGTTCATTACCATCTCTCAGAGTCCACTCAGACCCACATCCATCGAGTCAGTGATGCCATCCAGCCATCTCATCCTTGGTCGTCCCCTTCTCCTCCTGCCCCAATCCCTCCCAGCATCAGAGTCTTTTCCAATGAGTCGACTCTTCGCATGAGGTGGCCAAAGTACTGGAGTTTCAGCTTTAGCATCATTCCTTCCAAAGAAATCCCAGGGTTGATCTCCTTCAGAATGGACTGGTTGGATCTCCTTGCATTCCAGGGGACTCTCAAGAGTCTTCTCCAACACCACAGTTCAAAAGCATCAATTCTTAGTGAAAGTGAAGTCGCTCAGTTGTGTCCGACTCTTTGCAACCCCATGGACTGTAGCCTGTCAGGCTCCTCCCCCTTCGTCCATGGGATTTTCCAGGCAAGAGTGCTGGAGTGGGTTGCCATCTCCTTCTCCAGGGGACATTCCCGACCCAGGAATCGAACCCGAGTCTCCCGCATTGCAGGCAGACGCTTTACCATGGGAGCCATCAGAGAAGGCAAAATGCATCATCATTTATGTTACTTTACTTCTGCCAGAATCTCAAGTCAGACTCAAAACCATGAGCAATTCAATAACTGTATGTTTGTTGCAAATATTGTATAATAAACTTGTTAGCAGAAAGGATGGCATATTGGTAAGACTACTGCTGACCACACACATTAGAATTCTTATAAAAATATGACATCTAATAGGACAAAGGGAAAAATCAGTAGAACAATTATTTCTTATAAAGAAGAAAATATTCTGTGTAATTATAATTTACAGCCTACCCATAATTGCAGGTTTTCAGCATAAAGATAAGGGATGATCCTTATCTTTCAGAGAGAATGAAAAAGAAAAATAATGTAGTAAGAGTGTTGGCAGAAGCTTAATTCTGATTTTCCTAGGAAAAATCCCTTTTCTCTTATAATTTCTTAGTTGTCCTTGACAAATGTAACCAACTTAAGATGAATCAAGCCTAAATAATTCAGCAGCATGGCCTGTCACTTTTCCTCAATTGATCTTTGTGACCTATTCCTTAGTGTAGGTTACTTTTCTCATTTTTCAAAGAGTAAGAAGAAAATGGATTCCATGTGGGTGGAATATGTCTATTAAAGCAAGCCAAGTGGAATAAAAAAATAGCAGGGAGAGGATATAAAAATGTTTAAAAGATTATTTCTCACTTTAAAACGAGAAGAATCCATCACTCACTGAGAGTAAAGTGAGATGATTGACTAGGAAAGTAGTGTGGTTTGAAAATACCCTGAGCCAAGAGACTTCACAGTAGACACGAGAGATTGGAGGTATTGGGGCAATTTAGCTCCCTCAAGGGGACCCCATTCTTTCACATTCTCCAGAAAAAAAATAACAGCAGTAATAGCATTATGAGCATGCTCATGGCTCTCACATTACAATGGACCATTTTAGCAGCAAGGGCTCTGCGAGAAATGAAGTTAGTGGTTCCAAAAACATGCCTGCCCAAGAACTTACACCTGTTACAGGTCACTTTCTCAGTGGCTTTCAGATTCTTTATGCTTCTCCCCTCTTCTCACCTCCTTTTCAACATGCACTAACCTGCCCAGTTTTCCTTACCATATTGTTGCTTAGTTGCTAAGTTGTATCCAACTCTTTTGTGACCCCTGGTGGATTGTAGCCCACCAGGCTCCTCCATCTATGGAATTTCCCAGGCAAGAATATTGGAGTGGGTTGCCATTTCCTTCTCCAGGGGGTCTTCTCTACCCAGGGATGGAACCCACGTCTCCTGTATGGCAGGTAGGTTCTTTATTAGCTAACCCACCAGGAAAGCCCTTGTCTTACCATAATATAATGCTAATTATAACTGCTTAAGACTTTTCCATGGGCTTTCCCTGTGGCTCAGACAGTAAAGAATCTGTCTACAGTGCAGGAGACCCAGGTCTGAACTCTACACTGGGTAGATCCCCTAGAGAAGGGAATGGCTACCTACTTCAGTATTCATGCCTGGAAAATTCCATGGACAGAGGAGCCATGTAGGCTACAGTCCATGCGTTCTCAGAGTCAGACAGGACTGAGTGATTAACACACACACACACACACACACACACAAACACACACACACACACACACACACACACACACAGACTTTTTAATGGCTCCTGATGTTTCTACCTTTCAGTTCAGTTCAGCTCAGTCACTCAGTCATGTCCAACTCTTTGTGACCACATGAACCATAGCATGACAGGCTTCCCTGTCCATAACCAACTCCTGGAGACCACTCAAATCCATGTCCATTGTGTTGGTGATGCCATCCAACCCTCTCATCCTCTGTCATCCCCTTCTCCTCCTGCCATCAATCTTTCCCAGCATCAGGGTCTTTTCAAATGAGTCAGCTCTCCGCATCAGGTGGCCAAAGTATTGGAGTTTCAGTTCAACATCAGTGCCTCCAATGAACACCCAGGCCTGATCTCCTTTAGGATGGACTGGTTGGATCTCCTTGCAGTCCAAGGGACTCTCAAGAGTCTTCTCCAACACCACAGTTCAAAAGCATCAGTTCTTCTGCATACAGCTTTCTTTATAGTCCAACTCTCACATCCATACATGACCACTGGAAAAACCATAGCCTTGACTAGATGGACCTTTGTTGGCAAAGTAATGTCTCTGCATTTTAATATGCTATCTAGGTTGGTCATAACTTTCCTCCAAAGGAGCAAGAATCTTTTAATATCATGGCTGCAAACCATCTGCAGTGATTTTGGAGCACAGAAAAATAAAGTCAGTTACTGTTTCCACTGTTTCCCCATCTACTTGCCATGAAGTGATGGGACCAGATGCCATGATCTTCGTTTTCTGAATGTTAAGCTTTAAGCCAACTTTTTCATTCTCCTCTTTCACTTTCATCAAGAAGCTCTTTAGTTCTTCTTTACTTTCTGCCATAAGGGTGGTGTCACCTGCATAGCTGAGGTTCTTGATATTTCTCTCGGCAATCTTGATTCCAGCTTGTGTTTCTTCCAGCTTAGCATTTCTCATGATGTACTCTGCATATAAGTTAAATGAACAGGGTGACAATATACAGCTTTGACGTACTCCTTTTCCTATTTGGAACCAGTCTGTTGTTCCATGTCCAGTTCTAACTATTGCTTCCTGACCTGCATACAGGTTTCTCAAGAGGCAGGTCTTGTGGTCTGGCATTCCCATCTCTTTCAGAATTTTCCACAGTTTATTGTGATCTACACAGTCAAAGGCTTTGGCATAGTCAATAAAGCAGAAATAGATGTTTTACCAGATGCCATGATCTTCGTTTTCTGAATGTTAAGCTTTAAGCCAACTTTTTCATTCTCCTCTTTCACTTTCATCAAGAAGCTCTTTAGTTCTTCTTTACTTTCTGCCATAAGGGTGGTGTCACCTGCATAGCTGAGGTTCTTGATATTTCTCTCGGCAATCTTGATTCCAGCTTGTGTTTCTTCCAGCTTAGCATTTCTCATGATGTACTCTGCATATAAGTTAAATGAACAGGGTGACAATATACAGCTTTGACGTACTCCTTTTCCTATTTGGAACCAGTCTGTTGTTCCATGTCCAGTTCTAACTATTGCTTCCTGACCTGCATACAGGTTTCTCAAGAGGCAGGTCTTGTGGTCTGGCATTCCCATCTCTTTCAGAATTTTCCACAGTTTATTGTGATCTACACAGTCAAAGGCTTTGGCATAGTCAATAAAGCAGAAATAGATGTTTTTCTGGAACTCTCTTGCTTTTTCCATGATCCAGCAGACGTTGGCAATTTGATCTCTGGTTCCTCTGCCTTTCTAAAACCAGCTTGAACATCTAGAAGTTCATGTATTGCTGAAGCCTGGCTTGGAGAATTTTGAGCATTACTTTACTAGCATGTGAGATGAGTGCAATTGTGCAGTAGTTTGAGCATTCTTTGGCATTGCCTTTTTTGGGGATTGGATTGAAAACTGACCTTTTCCAGTCCTATGGCCACTGCTGAGTTTTCCAAATTTGCTGGCATATTGAATGCAGCACTTTCGCAGCATCATCTTTTAGGATTTGAAATAGCTCAACTTGAATTCCATCACCTCCTCTAGCTTTGTTCATAGTGATGCTTCCTAAGGCCCACCTGACTTCACATTCCAGGATGTCCAGCTCTAGGTGAGTGTGAGTGATCACACCTTCATGATTATCTGAGTGGTGAAGATCTTTTTGGTACAGTTCTGCATATTCTTGACACCTCTTCTTAATATCTTCTGCTTCTGTTAGGGTCATACGATTTCTTTCCTTTATTGAGCCCATCTTTGCATGAAATGTTCCCTTGGTATCTCTAATCTTCTTGAAGAGATCTCTAGTCTTTCCCATTCTGTTGTTTTCCTCTATTTCTTTGCATTGATCACTGAGGAAGGCTTTCTTATCTCTCCTTGTTATTCTTTGGAATTCTGCATTCAAGTGGGTATATCTTTCCTTTTCTCCTTTTCTTTTTGCTTCTCTTCTTTTTACAGCTTTTCATAAGAAATATAGCTATTTCCACCTTTAACGTGAATACAATGGCATTTTCTTTCTTCAGGAGCAAAAGCTTTTATATGCCATAGACATTCCTTAAAATTCTAATAATAGTCAATGTTCCAAGGATTTCTGTTACATCAAGGGTCTTAAGGACTTTGTTCTTTTCTTAGTTTTACAGCCCATTCCTCTCAACATCAATTCAGTGCAGAGATGAGAAACCACTTGGGAGATATTGCTGAGGTTCTTCATTAGTTTCCAAGATTCTGGATCAAACAGACATTATATTATTGCCCTATTACAACTACTGTTGCTATCCAAAATAGGGAGTTCTCACTCCACCCTACTCATGCTGTTCTTACGATGCTCAATAATTTCATACTCTTCCTACTTCTGATTATTATTTCCCAACATGGGGACAATCTTTCTATTGTTTCCCTATGTTTTTGTCAAGCTCTTGTTTATATTTTACTAGTCACACTAGGTAACACTTTTAGTAACTACTGTAGTCACCAAAATTGAGTTGTTAATTATTCTCTATTCCACTTCATGTCTAATAACAATGATAAGAGCTACCATTTACTGAACTCACAATGGGGTTCAACAAGGGTTAATAAGGCATTGTCTTAAAGCTTTATTTACATGAAATCTTCCTGGCCACCTTCTCCAGTAGATTTCGCTGCTATCATTACCATATAAGAGAACCCAAGATGGATGTTTTAACAGATTCTGAGTGCCATAGTATTCTAAAACTGGATTAAAATCCTGGTTTCTGAAGTCCAAACTTGGACTCTTACAAATTTTGATACCTGGTATCTCATGACACTTTAACCAATTCAAAGTCACTGTGGGTGGTTACAGTGGCATGATCCTTTCCCATTGTTTTCTATAGTGCCTACAATATTGATCCTTATGAACTTATTGGCTGAGGGATTGAAGGGACATCTACCTTATTTTATAATTAACATCTTATTGTGCCCTAGAAGTGCATTATACCAAAAAGAAATATATGCAAAATTTAAATAATTCAAATCCAATTAATAAATATTTTTGTTTCAAAAACCCAAGCCTTAAGGTCCAGAAAAATATATGCGACTGAACCATCTCTGAAAAGGAATTGTCAATATTTTTTTCTTAGGAGGTGTCAGTAACTTTAATGTAACTAGGCCCTAAAAAAAAGATTTTTCTCCCTACTAATCCCTGATTGTTACTGTTATTATTAAGATTTTATCATATTCCTATTATCAGTTGTATATAAGGTAATTCCATTTTATGCATTTTAAACAACCTACAATAAATTTCAGAATATCATTTAGTTTTCTAAATAATAGCAATTTCCACTTAATTTAAATTAAAGATTGGGTTGGACTTCCCTGGTGGCTCAGAGGGTAAAGCCTCTGTCTACAATGCGGGAGACCCGGGTTCGAGCCCTGGGTTGGGAAGATTCCCTGGAGAAGGAAATGGCAATCCACTCCAGTACTACTGCCTGGAAAATCCCATGGACAGAGGAGCCTGGCAGGCTGCAGTCTATGGGGTCGCAAGGAGTCGGACACGACTGAGCGACTTCCCTTCACTTCACTTCACTTTAGATTACACATCTAATCCTTTTTGATCTCAAAGTGTTGGCCATCATCAAGGTGTCATTGGTAAGATACATTATTGTTGCTTCTTCCATTCGATCATTTTCTCTAAAAATGTTTTACTAGAGTTTTAATGTATGGGCAATTCTAAGTGATGAAATTTCCATATGATTCTTGGTCATCATGAAGGCATATCCTTGGTAGTTATCATTTGGCTCTTTCACAAACACAGAGGTTATTTTATATACTAAGCAGTTCGACAAAATATGCTGAGTGAAAAACCGCTGTATTTGAAAACTAGATTAGAGGGAATTTGATGTTTCCAAATAAGTGGTTGTTAGATTTCAAATCACTTTCTTCCAAGCCATCCTGAAAATCAATACAACTTAAAAATTTTTTAGAAATATTTTAAGTTTTTATGACACTGAAAACAATAGTAGGACAACTGGCTGAAAAGCAAGAAACCAGCTCTATTACTTTGTAGCTTTGTGATCTTGGGTAAACCACATAGATTTGACACATCTTAGTCTTCTCACTTTCTGAAATTCTTTAAAGTCATAACAACCTGTAATAAATTACTTATACAGAAAGCTATGTTGTTTTATTTAAGTTTTTAAAGAATCTTGAATAGCCAAAACATAAAGTAAAAATATATATAGAATGGATATTTATATTCCTATTCAAATTTTCTGAAATTAAAAGTAGATAATTGGATTCTTTAAACTTGGGACGAGAAACATCAGGATTGTAAATGAATAATAGCACAAAGCCACACACACACACACACACACACAAATATACACACAGTGTCTTAAAAGAAAATAGCAGAAACTCTGCATCATTCTTTTGAATTAGTGCGAATGCCCTATCTCTGAGTTCATTGATTTCAAGGAAACAATAGCTGGAGAAATAATGACTATCTGCTTGAGTCCAAGCATGCCAGGAATAAGTGGCAGGTTTAACAGTTATCTGTGAAAGCTCATATTGGGCTACAACTTTTGTGTCTTTTAGTTTTCTAACATACACACAGAAATGTAATGCAGCAACATTTTGACAGAGATAAAACATTTTCTTTTCACTTTTCATATCATGTCTTCGCACTCCTTTTAGGCAGTTACTCAATTCTCTCAGTTCATCTCAGTCCAATAACAAATCTTGAGCTTCACTCCTTTGTTAAAATGCTCCCTAGTAAGGTATTATTTATTGAGAGTGTGCATGTTTTCCCTATCAAGACTCTGAAGGCACTAAGGAGAGACTTTGAATGGCAGCACAATATATCCTAGGGCTGAAAGAAAGGAAAACATTTGATGTATCTCTAGTAATAACGTAAGAAACTTGAAGAAATGTTCTCAAACTACCTTAACTGGGGACTAAATTTCCTGCAATCAGAATTTGAGGGTGTTGAATTTGTCATATGAGGTCTCAGTAGATTGTACATTAGGATTATTTTGTGTAGTAAAGAATCTGAGTCCAGTTTTAGATATTATTGAGAGCTTTTAAGCTTTATCCCTCCTTATTGCCCTAAGCCCTACAGGTGGACAAACTTTCTAGAAACCCCAGTGCTCCCCTCTTTGCTGCTGGAAGTTCAAGCCATGTACAGAAACCTTCAGCCTGGCTGCATCCCTTAATCACACACAACAACAACAACAACAAAACAAGCCAATCTCCCTACCTTGCTGTTCAAGCTATTGCACACCTTGTGAGCTACTTGCAGTACTTGCTTTCTGCACAATGCCTCTTTCTACAAACCTCCTCATACCCTCTTGGGGCAACCATGGCATCACCAACCTTAAACTCAGGACAAAATTGGTTAAGGAGGGCCCATCCCGTTACTGAAGACTATCTGCAATGCCTTACTAGTTCTGATAAAACTGATGAAGATTTACTGGAGCATCTCATTTAATCCTCTGAAGCAGTATCTTTAAGATGAGGGAAGCACATTTCCCACCCTCAAGTGGCTGACTGGGAATTTCCTGGAGAAACTCCAGTTGTTATTTTCCCTCCACTCTCCCTGCTCCTCTTTATCATTTAGCATATTCCCATCATTCCTCCAATTCCATTGTTTGTCTAGAGAAGCTGCGCCAGCTTCCTTCATACTCTGAGGTTATCTCACTTCTATTGTGGTCTCCCTGAAATCTCTGCACATATGCAAATTCAGCAGCATGTCAGACAGTCCAGTGTGGAGACAACCCCTGCCATCAGTGTTTTATATTTCTTCCTTCCTCATTCCTTATATTCAACTTCTCTTCTTCTATTACTTAAAGTAAAAGATCAAATTTTTGATTTATTCAACATTTTAAATCTATAATACTAGCTAATGGTGTATGAGAAAATAATATTTATCTATGGAAAATATCTGTTTTGATGCTAACTTCCCTGGTGGCTCAGATGGTAAGAAGTCTGTCTGCAATGCAGGAGACCCGGGTTTCATTCCTAGGTTGGAAAGATCTCCTGGAGAAGGAAATGGCACCCCACTTCAGTATTCTTGCCTGGAAAATCCCATGGACGGAGGAGCCTGGCAGGCTACAGTCCATGGGGTCACAGAGAGTTGGACATGACTGAGCAACTTCACTCAAGAGTGTGTATGTGTATAAACTTAGAAATATTCATGTATAAACTTGTAATTATACATATAAATATGCTTCTAATTTTTCCCTATACACATGTGCATATTTATATGGTTATGGATATTTATTTCAATAGGTATTGTGATTTTTAAACAACAGAAAACTACTTTAGATAAAATTAATAAAATGAATGGAGCTTTGCAAATAACCCAATGCTTATTACATTTTACCTACATGGTTTTGAAAAGTAAGGCTCACTGATGTCATTATATGAGGCAACCTGTACAATTTACAGGTTTGTAGCATATTTATTGAACATATTAAATCACACTTCCAGCTATGTGTGATTCACATTTTATTGTTTCAAAGCTACTCTTTTTTTTCTCCTCAGGAAAACTATGTATATGCTAAGTTATTCTAAGTTCATCTATTTCTATTTTTAATTAAAAAAAAAAAAAAATCCCAGGGCTGTCTGTGTGTGAAAGTACCCTTTTTGAGAAAAAGGAAGGATTGGATTCCTAGTAGAATTGTATTTACAATTTACAGTTGTTTATTTTAGGATTTTAGAGATTCAATAAAAAGCAAGTTATTTTTGAGAAGGAGATATTTTTCCAGAGGCTAATGAGGTAACAAGAAGAATAAAGAGTAGAAGAAACAATCTACTCTAACCCTTGGCTCTCCCACACTGTGTCTCAAATTGTTAAATGGAGAGACTCTTTCCCAGGAGCATGGGTGATCCATCTTTCCATCCATGCAATACTTATATTCCAGACACTCTTCCAGGCACATGAAAGAAAAGGATGAAAAACACAGTTCAATCTGTGTCCTCCTGGGCCTGGGACATTGAGCCTGAGATTTCCTCTTTCACTTGGACCCTGCATATGCTAACCAGCACCTAATATGAAAGGAAACCAACAAATAGGTAGGAGGTCCCTAACCTTGATTTTCAGACTCATCAGATTCTCACACAGTTTAAAAGAAAGAAGTACACTGCTATATGTAGCCATATGAACCCATGGGGTTTTCTTCCCCAACAGAGAAATAATGAACCTTCATCTCTCCAAACTTTCTTCAGTTCACATCCACAAACACCTTAACAGAGGAATAACAAGCAAAACAAAAGTTAGAGCAAGTGGTGCTTGTCCTCTCAAAGAACCATACTTTATAAACACAGCCTCTTCATAGAAGCCTTTAATGACATGAATAGCTCCTGAGACAAAAACAGCACCTGCCCGTAATATGGCCCACAAGCCACTTCCCTCTTAACTCTTTTTTAAAAAGCTATACATTAGTGTGCCTTTAAGTACTTTTACAGAAAAAATAAAACCGCTAATAATGTATATCTATTTGGTAATATTAAAAATGATGTTTTGTTGCATTTTCAAAATATATTTTGAAAAGTTAAGGAAAAAAAAAAAAAAAAACTTGTAATAAGTTGAATTATATTCTCTAAAATATATGATAGATTGATGTCCTCACCTCTAGTATCTCCAGAGTCTTTGAAGGTGTAATTAAGATATTTAAATTAAGATGAAGTCATGCAAGATTAATATGGGTCCTGAATCCAGTCACTGTAAAGACAGACACAGTCACACACAGAAGGAAGATAGCCGTGTAAAGATGGAAGCAGAAACTGGAACAATGCATCTGAAAGCAAAGGGACCCCTAGGATTACTGGAAATGCCCAGAAGCTAGGAAGACGCAAGGCAGGACCCTTGAGAGGGAGTGTGGCCCCCTGACACCTTGATTTTTAACTTCTAGCCTCCAGAACGCAGAGTAAATTTCCATTGTAGTAAGCCACCTAAGTTTGTGGTACTTTGTTACAACAGCCTTTGAAAACTAAGGCGAAGGTCTATGATAATCCTCCACAAATATCCTTCTTTAAATTAGGAACACCACTGAGTAAGGAGATCGATTTAGTAGACAGAACTGGGTTTTTGAAAGCTGCACTGGTCTCTTTAAGACATCAGGTCTCTTACTGTATATGTGCTGTGTATTAACCTAAAATAATTTTTTTTCATTTCTTTAATGAAATTTTGACATAAAGCCATGATGAAGATATGGACCAAAATATCTTCGTTTTCTTAGTACTACTACTACTGCTACATGAGTAAGTGCTGATGAGGGAGTTACTACCAAGGAGACAATGCCTACTTCCTTTCCTCTGCCCCCTAGATACAACCGTACGCCTGTGTGGTGTACTCTTGTAAAAACTAAAAGTAACTGCCTCTATTTCCGTTTCCCCCCTCGGTGCTCTGAGTATAATATGAAGCCCTAGGGTGTAGACCTAGTGTATTTGGTTTTAAATACTCCATGTAAGTGCATAGTCAATAGTCAATTTACATAGCAGCAATTCCCTTTATAAAATACAAAGCATAAATCTGCTTTACCAGCTAGTAGATTCTGGGCTAGCCAATTGGAAAGAGATTAGACAATCCAAGGCCTGTTTGGCTGAATTCATCACTTGACAAAAGGGAGAGGTATCAGCAGTATTTGTTGAAAGCTGAAAATTAATGCTGAGGGTAGCTTAACAAGCCCTGAGTCACCAGCTTCCCCGTTTTCAGGCGCTGCTGTTGGAAGGCGGCCCAGTCCAGTAGCAGCAGCGCAGTCTCTGGAGTCAGGGGCTCCTTGTTGTGAGCAAGTGACATGCCGTCTGTGCCCTGATTTTCCTCAGTTATAAAATTTTGACAATAATATTTGTGATTAACAGTAATACTTGTCTTGCAAAACTAAATCTGTATAAAAGCCCAACACAGTCTGACATTTAATAGATGGTAAATACATTGTGATCATTATTGTTCATATTGTTTTTGTTTTTCAAAGTGGTCATTTGGCTCCTGTAAGATGTTCAGTTTCTTGTTTGGATTCAAATAAGGGGGGCACACTTTCTGCTTCTAACAAGCTGTTGAAACTTGAGCCCGTCATTTAAACCTCTTGCACTTGGTTTCTTCATGTGTGAAATGAAATAGTTGGGATAGATTTGTGACAGCCTTCACAGTGTATGTTTTTAATGAGAGCACAAAGGAACTGAAAAATGCATTTTTTTCCCCTGTCATTCTGTCTTAAGAGTCATTGAGTCATCTTGACTGATATGTTGAACACTCACATATATAACATCCATAATGTCGCCTCCACTAGAGTGGGTAAAGGAAACCTTTAGTTTTCACTAGGCATATCTTTTGTAAGGTGAATATGCATTTTTATTGAAAGAAAGAAAATTTCATTGTCTAAGTGGGATAAAGATAAAGTGTTTGGGGAAGATGAACAGGAAAAATAGCATATGGAATATATATGACCCCATTAGGTAAAATAATACAGGTACACACATGTGCACACATAGACACATATTTATATATATGTAACTACATTATCAGTTCAGTTCAGTCACTCAGTTGTGTCCGACTCTTTGCGACCCCATGAATTGTAGCACACCAGGCCTCCCTGTCCATCACCAAGTCCCGGAGTTCACTCAAACTCACATCCATCGAGTCAGTGATTCCATCCAGCCATCTCGTTCTCTGCCATCCCCTTCTCCTCCTACCACCAATCCCTCCCAGCATCAGGGTCTTTTTATAAAGATGCATAAAAGAGTGGCAATTAGGTATACTTGGAAGTTATGTAAGTGTGATAGAACTGCAGAAGGCCTTGACTTTCTTCCTCATATTTTATATACTGTTTGAAATTGTATAACGAATATATTCTATTTATATATTCAGAAAAATGTAATATAATTACATCCTTGAGATCAGAGAAAGATGTACACATTATACCCAAATATGCAAAAATGAGCAGCTTGAATTTTTAATTTTAATGCAGATGATACATACTTTCTCATCCATCTCCTTTGTCCCTGGACAATTGGAAGAACAGATTTGCCAATTAAATAAATCTCAGTCTGTTTCCTTTACACTATCTTAGGGAGGGTAAATTTTCAAAGATGGTATTTGTTTCAACAAGAAGCTTTTTATTGTCCTTGCAGGAAAGTGGACCCAGTATCCCTATGCAGATCATGTTAGGATCTTCTAGCATTTTGCAAACCTCAACAGCAATTTCTGTTAGTTGGCTATTAAATATTTGACTGACAACTGCTATCAAGTTAGTGAATGCCAACAACTTACATAAATTCTCCCCCAACGCTACTGTGAAGCTCCCATTTCATTTAAGAATTGATCTCACCCCAAACTGATGGTGTACATTTGCTGGCTCTCAGTCACTCAGCTTCAGCTGCCCATGGAAGGTTCTCTGTGATGGTGCTGTAGGTTCACAGGGTGTCCTGTGCCAGCCAACAGATTCAAAACTATCACACTCCGTATCTCCCATGGTGGGTCCTATTCTAAGCTGCATAAATGCTGAGGAAAAGTTCTCGGTGCCCCCAGTCTTCTGGGTCTTCTCCCTGCCAAATACAGCAAACTTCTCTTCCACTGTGATCACCATGTGGGGTCAAGCTGGAGTAGTACCACTACTAAAATGCAGGGCTTGCTCTGTCACTTTCTCTCTCCTTCCTAACCAGAAAGCTTCTTTCTGTCTCCTCCCTAACATCATATATTTGTTCTCCAGGAAGAGGCATTTGATACTCTCATTTCATGAATCCAATATGGTAGAGAGGGTACTGGGAGAGAAACTGACCTCAAAAGGAAGATATATCAGAAGGTATTTTTAAATATCCTGATATATTTGAAGAGATGCATATACCCCAGTAATGGCAGTATTATACGCCATTCCCAAGACATGGAAACGACACTTGGGTGTTTTATCCATTCATCAACAGATAAATGGATAAAGACAATATGATACATATATACAATGGAATAGTACTCAGTCATAAAAGAGAATGAAATGCCATTTGCAGCCATAAGGATGGTCTCAGAAGACATCATGCTAAGCAAAATAAATCACACAAAGACAGATACTATATGATTAGCTTAGATATGAATCTAAAAAAAAATACAACAAACTAGTGAATATAACAAAACGAAGCAGCTCACAGATATAGAGAACAAGCTAGTGGTTATCAGTGAGGGGGGAGGAATATAGGGGTGGGCGAGTGGAAGTTACGAACTACTGGGTGTGAGACAGGCTCAAGTATGTATTGTACAACACGGGGGATATAGCCAATATTTTTAAATAATTGTAAGTAGAAACTAGACTTTAAAAATTGTATAGGAAAAGAAAGTCTCTTTGGGAACATATCTCTGATTGTTTTCCTACTATTAGAGAATATTTTTCACCTTTACTCTTTGAGCTTAAAATCTATCTACATATAATTCTAATAATTCTTTAAAACATATACTAAAAGAAAAAAAATTAAATCCCCTTCATACATCTCTTTAATAATATTTAAATTAACATTCACTGAGTACTTTCTAAGGGTCAGCTATAGAATTGATCATGATAGAGTATAGTATTGAAGAATAGAATTGATGAAGTACTAGTACTTTAGGAAAGTTACTCATTGAGTAACTACGCCTGAGTTTCAGTACTTTTTTTTTTGCAGAATATTGGCAATGCTGACTAGCTAGTTATTTTGGCTACATAATGTAGTGAATAAGGGCGTAGATTTTGTACTCAAAACACTTAAATTCAAACTCTAATTCTCCACTTATTACCTGTGTAATTTGGGAAAAACCTATTTAATCTCTTTTTGCTTCATTTTCTTCAGCTATAAAGTGCGTATTAGTAATACCAATAATAATGAAAATACCTACCACATAAATTGTGAAATTCACAGTAAACACTTGTACAACATTTATAACAGTGCTTGGTGTAAAATAAGTGTTCAAGAAATTGTTTTTCTGAATTGTTGGAATATTAAAGGATTAAAAATGAATATGAGATAAAGTATTGAGAGGTTTTTTTCAGACAGTAAAGAATCTGCCTGCAACACAGGAGACCTGGGTTCAATCCCTGGGTTGGGAAGATACCCTGGAGAAGGGAATGGCAACCCACTCCAGTATTCTTGTCTGGATAATTTCATGGACAGAGGAGCCTGATGGGCTACAGTCCATGAGGGCACAAAGAGTCAAATACGACAGTGATTAACACTCACTTTCATTAATAGTAACTGCTGATATATTTTAAAAATCTAGCTTATTATGTTGCCAGTATTAATAATACACTACCCATATCTAGTTCTCCAGTATTTCTGGATAAGCCAGGAAAGGCCTTTTATCTACACAATAGATTCACATGTCAATAATCATCGAGTAAATAATACAAACTAAAGTACAAAGATGTAAACATTACCAAAACTATAAGTCATGGCGAAATTATTTCCACATTCTAGTTAACGCTTTAAAGTAGAAGAGAAAGAAGGAAGAAAGGAAAATGTTTGGCAGAAGACATGTTTCTCATAACTGCACCTACAGAGTAGCTTTGGGCAGAGTAAGCATACTTGACCAATGGCATCATACTATGTGGGACATATTGGGTGTGGCTGCCTGCCCTTTCCTCTACTGAATTCCAGGCCTACTGCAAAGTTGAAACAGATTAAGTAAATCAAAAAACCTTTTCTCAAAGAGAAGTGCTGATGTTCATGTGCTTGGCAAAGAAACTGCCAAATATAATGGGATCCACCTGGATGTCAACACGTAAATACGTCAACCTTTTTCTTCAGCACTAATAGAAATTTTCTCAACTTTATAAAAGCAGTTCATGATCATGAGTGAGCCTGGCGGAGAAAATAACAGCTTGTCAGTATTAAAGCTGGTGCAGAACTGGGTTTATGAGACAAAAACAGAGTTACTCCAAAATTGAAATAAGCTCTGAAATCTTGCAGCACAGAAGGAATTTTTCCTTTTTTTAACCAAACTGGTTTAATCACCTTCCCCTTGTCTTTTACAGATGAAAATGTAGGTCACTCTAATAGTGTTCCATTCATTATCTCATCTCATTCAATTTGTTATTCTCTCTTTCCTGCCCTTCTATGGTCTCCTTTCATTGTTAATACTTTTTAACAGAAAGAGTACTGTTAACACTGCATATCTTCATTAACACTCCATTTCTTCAGTCTCTTCTGCCCACGTGTTTGCAGTTTGATGAGTGGAAAGAAAGGAGAAACGTAACCGACCACATGCAGCCTCCAGGCAGATGTGGAAAAGATCCACACAAGATGCTTGAAAGACCAGGTGGCTCAGTGAACTAAACAGCACTGCAGAAACTTAGATTGTAAAAGGGTCTTCCTTTCTTTGTTTAATTTCTGTAATTTAATCTTTCCTTAGTTTTTGTTGTTTTGAGTTGTCCAAACATCAAAACATTTTAGAAAATTACTTCAGGTATTGTAATTTATAGCAAAGTACTCTAATAATTCTATAATTTGTTAAGAAAAATAATATGGAAATGTGGCTTCCCAGGAGTGACAGAGTGGTAAAGAATCACCTGCCAATGCAGGAAACACAATAGATGCAATTTCGATCCCTGGGTCGGGAAGATCCTCTCGACTAGGAAGTGGCAATCTGCTCCAGTATTCTTGCCTGGAAGATTCCATGGACAGAGGAGCCTAGAGGGCTACAGTCCATGAGGTCGCAAAGAATCAGATATGACTAAGCGACTGAACACAAGCGCAGCAACAAACTTCAATGACTCTAGAATTTGTTAAGAAAAAATAATATGGAAATGGGTCATTGGTGGAGAGAAGCAGAGTTCTAATTCATTCAATCTCAATTTTTTCATCTGTACAATGGAGAAATTCTACATACCTCAGGGTATGCATGCCTTGAAAGTTATCTGTCATGAGAAAACTGAAAAAGAACAGTGATTGTTATTTATTATTAACACTATACCAGAGTCTTTCATGCTTCTGATAGAAAATGTGCAGTTAAAATTATAAAGCTGTAGTTCAATCTGGGGCATTCACAAGAAATACTGTGCTCAACTTCATTGTACTAAACACATACATGTGACTGATTGGTACCATATTGTATTGGACTTTTCCAAAGGGATTAAAGTATAAGGCACAGCTTCATTCACCCAGAGTGATTAAATTCAGGTGTGATGAAAAGCTCTACCTGATGACAATAGCTGTGAAGTTTTGATTAAACACCAAAACAGAAGGCAAACAAAAATCATAGAGTCTTTAGATGGAATGGAAAATATTTTTCTCTTAATTTATTATTATTTCTCTGGCCTTTCCTGGTGTGCATAATTTAGTAAAGTCAGAGTCACTCTTACAGTTTGGTTTGAATGGCTATCTTGGGGAATTAACCATAAAATATCCAGAGCACTCACTGAGACTTATTTTGCTTTAGAGGATCTCTGTATTATTTGGGAAGGTGGGGTTAGTTTAAAATATCTCTCTATATCAATGTGTGTGTGCTCAGTTGCTTGGTCAGGTCCAACTCTTTGCAACACCATGGAATATAGCCCACCAGGCTTCTCTGTCCATGGAATTTTCCAGGCAAAAATACTGGAGTAGGTTGCCATTTCCTTCTCCAGGGAATCTTCCCTACCCAGGAATCAAACCCACATCTCCTGCATTTGAAGGCAGATTCTTTACCACTGTGCCACCTGGGAAGCCCCATATATCAATAACTCTGCATTTACAGTTGATTCTAAATTTAGTCCAAACTTCATTTGGAAATACAAGTTATCCAGAACAGTCAAAACAAGGACAAAGCTAAAGGACTGATACAAAGTACAAAACCTACAATAATCAAGAGAGCATGGTATTGGCACAAGCATAGACACATAGTTCAACACATGCACAATTGAGAATACATATATAAATCCTTATATTTCTGCATAATTTATTATCAACAAGGATGCCAAGATATTCCACAGGGAAAACAGTCCTTTAAAAATGGTAGTGAAAAACTGGATATATACATTCATAAGAATAAATGTGGACCCCTACATCACACCAATTCCAAAAATTAACCCCAAATTAATCAGAGACCTGAATGTGACAGCTAAAACTGTAACACTCTTAGAAGAAAACTTGGGTGTATATCTTCATACCCTTGAACTAGGCATTGGTTTCTTAGATATGGCACTAAAAGCATAGTAGTGAAAAAGGGAAAAAAATTGGATTTCATCAAAAGTAAATTTTTGTGCAAAGGACACTATTAAGACAGTGGAAAAAAAATGTACAGAATAGGGAAAAGCATTTGTAAATCAAATACTGATAAAGAATTCATACCAATTGCCAGTGGAAAAAATAGATATAGCCAAAAAAAAAAGAAAAAGAAAAATAGACCTGCCCACTCTGGATCTTTAGCTTCTTGAATAAGGAGTCTCTTCTTTTGCCTCCATGTGCTTCACATATCATAGTCACTTGAACAATGCTTATAAAGGATGGCACTCTCAAGGCATATAAATACATCTTGAGAAAAGGAAGAATCCATGATCATGGATATTTGTACTTTTTCTTTACTTCAGCAATCCCAAAAGTTTGCTGACAAGCATCTTGAATAGTGTGACTGAGCTTGGTTCTATAATCCAAGGGCCACTTAAAGAAACTAAACTAGCAAATGCTACTCCTAAACTCCCTGCTGAGATTGCCTCCTTTATGTAGAACTAAGACAGAGTTGTTCACCTGTTCTAGGTCCTAAAGGAATTCCTTGAGTAAGAGAAGGTAAAAATACCAGCGTACATTACCCCAGACACTGAGAGCTGCTCTATCATAAGAGAGAAATAAACACAGCATACATTTAGATTCTGCACAGCTCACTTATCCATGGCCTTGTTCATCATTTTGATATAAATCACCTTGCCATCCCTGCACTGAAAAGTGTGGCCTAAGAAGTGTGGCCCCATCATAATCTACCCTATTATATTCAAATGCAGTTTACAGTAATCCTAATTATATCTTATTTGTAACAGGATAGGTTTAATATCTTAGGCTGTCATATTTATAAAATTTACTGTATTTCTCCTATGTCTTATAATGAATCACCTGAAAGAAAGTGAAATTGTTGGTTGCTCAGTTGTGTATGACTCTTTGAGACCCCATGAACTGTAGCCCGTCAGTTTCCTTTGCCCATGGGATTCTCCAGGCAAGAATACTGGAGGGGGTTGCCATTTCCTTCTCCAGGGATCTTCCTGAAACAGGGATCGAATTTGGTATCCTGCATCACAGGTGAATTCTTTACTATCTGAGCCACCAGAGAAGCCTAATGAACTACGTATTACATGGTAATACATATTTTGAATTGTATTTACCAAAATGATCTCCATTCTATGGATGGTTCTAATTGTGAGTTGTATTTACCAAAAATGATCTCTATCCTATGTTCTAGTTTAGAGAAAGTAAAAGAATTAGAGATTTAGCAGGGATTGTGTAACATCATATGCCACAAATTTGAAACTCACAAAAAGCTGAACATAATTGTCTACATAATTTAATTAATGACTTAAATAGTGATGTGCTGGGGTTACAGTTCTTTCAGAAAATGATATAACTCTTTGATCAAATATCATGTCAGTGTCCATATTTTAACATTTCCTTATTAGTTCTGAAGTCTTTTCCCCCTAAGAGAATGTTATCCCTGAAATTATATTCTTCTTTTACTTCTGGAAATAGAGTCTAACCAGATGGGTAGTAGATACATACCTTCAGAAAGAAAGTCTTAATCTGGTTTCCATTTGTCTATGAGAAGTTATCTAAAAATACTTTTTCAAAGCGATCCATAAATCTTCTAAAATTATTATATTTTTAAATTATGTTATTATTTACAGTTTTTTGGAAATAGGATAGTATAACTGTCAGAGCTGTCATCAATCATCTCATATAATTATTGTCCCATATATCATGCCCATTTCCATTAATAATATTCACTCTTTTATTCAAGAACAGCATGTGCACAGCATAAAGCTATACACCATAAGGGATTAAAGGCAAATGTAAGTTATTGTTTATAGACTCAGGTATGCACCGTGCAACTGAAGAAATGAGTCTGTTGCTCTCTCATTTTTATATTGAACAGAGTGCATTCCTGACCTCTAAGATTCCTTCCCGTGTGCGAAATCTAAATTTGTGACTCGTTATTCATATGTATCAGTGAAAATTAAAAAAAAAAAAAGAGAGAGAGAGAAAATAAACAACATAGAACCTCTGCATCTTTTCACATCACACTCAGCCAACTGAACCTGACAATTCCAAGCTGGAAGATACCTCAGTCCAACCCCCTCAGTTCACACGCCTCTCTATCTTTTGATTAGTGACTATAGTCCATGTGTGATGTGGCTGTCACTATTTGCAACACTGACTCCGAGATTTAACTTCATTCTCCTGAAATTTGCAGAACAATGGCTTTGAAATGTATGCCAGCCCAGCCTGCAGCAGAACCATGCCCCAATGCCTCTGGGTTTCTCTGTATTGCCCGGGGCTCTCCTCGAGGCTCTGTGTCAGTGAATATTTCAAACTCCTCCTGCCCTCTTTCTAGTCACCAGGCTTCCAACCTGTACACCACCACCATGGTTCTGGGCTGCCTTCCCTCCCCTCTGTGCATCACCTCAGTGTATCCGAGGGAATGACTCAGATTCTTCCACCAAACCCCCTCTTCACCTCGGTTGACTTGACAGTACCCTGAAATCTCAGACCCAGAGCAGGTATAACACGGATTTGAAATTTATCTAAGGGGAACCCCAAAAGCCTTGTACTCCTGTCTGTGTTTTAGTGCCTGGGATTTACCTGGAACCTAAAATTCTTCATTTCATTAATAGTTCTAGGAACTCAGTCTCTTCCCCACCCCCTCATTTCTCTGCCTCTCCTAAATTGATAACCTGCCCAGCACCTCTGTTCTTATAGAACAGGGGCCCTGTTATGATTTTTAATTTCTTCATGGGACTGGACTTTTTGGCAGAACCCCAATCCTGAGGTTCCCCAATTTCCAAGCTCCTTACCATCCACAGATGCTGCCCTTTCTGCATGCCTGCCCACAAGACTCCATGTAGAGCTGTTGCCTTTACCAGGCTTTGAAAGAAAGCTTAGAATCACAAACAAAAAAAAGGACAACATGAAAAATTTAAGATTAACCATCACTAGCTTAAAAATGAACCAGCTCTTTCCCATCACAGGACTTTCTTTCAAGTGTCCTCCCTTAGGGTTAGCTAAACACAGGCTTCCCTGCCCTTCTTTCTTTTAAGAACGTTTCTTCCTTCTCTAGCTCCCAACATAAAATCACACTTCTCACATAGCTTTGTGAATCTAAAAACTCATTATATGTGTTACAAGTGCAGGGGCAGTGAAAGGCTAGTTTTGTTTATGAAGGACCAGAAATAGTTTTTTGGCAGGATTCTACACCCTTCTCTCATAAGGGCTAAGGTCAAGGCTGGGGTACTAGGCTCTTCCCAGTTATATGAATTTGTTCAAGTGATAACATTATCAAGTCATAAGCTGAAAAAAGTTCAGTTCATTTCAGTTGCTCAGTTGTGTCTGACTCTTTGCGACCACATGGACTGCAGCACATCAAGCTTCTCTGTCCATCACCATCTCCTGGAGCTTACTCAAACTTATGTCCACTGAGTCAGTGATGCCATCCAAACATCTCATTCTCCATCGTCCCCTTCTCCTTCTGCCTTCAGTCTTTCCCAGCATAAGGATCTTTTCCAAGGAGTCAGTTCTTCGCATCAGGTGGCCAAAGTATTGGAGTTTCAGCTTCAACATCAGTCCTTCCAATGAATATTCAGGACTGATTTCCTTTAGGATGGATTGGTTGATCTCCTTGCTGTCCAATGGATTCTCAAGAGTCTTCTCCAACACCACAGTTCAAAAACATCAATTCTTCAGCTTTTAGCTTTCTTTATAGTCCAACTCTCATATCTGTACATGACTACGGGAAAAACAATAGCTTTGACTAGACAGACCTTGTTGGCAAAGTAATGTCTCTGCTTTTTAATATGCTGTCTAAGGAATGATGCTAAAGCTGAAACTCCAGTACTTTGGCCACCTCATGTGAAGAGTTGACTCATTGGAAAAAGACTCTGATGCTGGGAGGGATTGGGGGCAGGAGGAGAAGGGGACGACAGAGGATGAGATGGCTGGATGGCATCACTGACTTGATGGACGTGTGTCTGAGTGAACTCTGGGAGTTGGTAATGGACAGGGAGGCCTGGCGTGCTGTGATTCATGGAGTCGCAAAGAGTTGGACACAACTGAGCGACTGAACTGAACTGAGGTTGGTCATAACTTTTCTTCCAAGGAGCAAGCGTCCTTTAATTTCATGGCTGCAGTAACCATCTGCAGTGATTTTGGAGCATCCCAAAATGAAGTCTGTCACTGTTTCCCCACCAATTTGCCATAAAGTGATGGGACCGAATGCCATGATCTTAGTTTTCTGAATTCTGAGCTTTAAGCCAACTTTTTCACTCTCTTCTTTTACTTTCTTTAAGAGGCTCTTAAGTTCCTCTTTACTTTCTGCCATATGGGTGGTGTCATCTGCATATCTGAGGTTATTGATATTTCTCCCGGCAATTTTGATTCCAGCTTGTGCTTCTTCCAGTCCAGCGTTTCTCATGATGTACTCTGCATGTAAGTTAAACAAGCCAGGTGAAAATATACTGCCTTGATGTACTGCTTTTCCGATTTGGAACCAGTCTGTTGTTCCATGTCCATTTCTAACTTTTGCTTCTTGACCTGCATACAGATTTCTCAGGAGGCAGGTCATATTCCCATATTTTGAAGAATTTTCCAGTTGTCATCCACACAGTCAAAGGCTCTGGCATAGTCAATAAAGCAGAGGTAGATGTTTTTCTGGAACTCTAGAACTTTTTGGTGTTTGCAATTTGATCTCTGATTCCTCTGCCTTTTCTAAATCCTGCTTGAACTGGAAGTTCACAGTTCAGGTACTGTTGAAGTCTGGCTTGGAGAATTCCAAGCATTACTTTGCTAGCATGTGAGATGAGTGCAATTGCTGAAAAAAGTAACTTACATCTAATCTGGAACAGAGACTAATGAGCTACTGTAATAGATGTTGAATTTTGCATTTTTTGTTTTTCTTCTTGAAGATGACGACAACTGTGGCATTGTTCTTTTTTCATGATAAAACCAAAGAAGATTTTTCTTAACTTCCCCTTGTATTGCTAGGGTTGTAATAACAAAATATCATAGACTGAGTGACTTAAATAGCAGAAGGTTATATATTCTCATTTTTTTATAGGCTAGAAGTCTAAGATCAAGGTGTCTGCAGGGCTGATTTCTTCAGAAGCTTCTCTCCTTAGCTTGTTGATGGCCATCTGCTTCCTGTGTCTTCTGTGCTTGTTTGTGTCTTATCTCCTCTTTTTAGAAGAACATCAAGCATATTGCATTTGGGTCCACCCTAGTACCCTCATTATAACTTAGTTACCTCTTTGAAGACCCTGTCTCTATATACATTCTGAAATAGTATATCTTACTAGGATTTAGTACTTCATCATAAGAATTTGTGGGGAGGGGGATACGTTTCAGGCTGTAACCTCTCTTAACTAAATATATACATATATATATCACCTGGATTCTATCATCAAGTATATTGGAAAATCTCAGTTTTATTCTAAATAGTCATCATTTTTTTTTTTTTTAAAGCATGCATCTTCAGTAGTGTCCAACTCTGTAACGCTGTGGACTCTAGCCCGCCAAGCTCCTTTGTCCATGAAATTTTCCAGGTAAGAATACCAGAGTGGGTTGACATTTCCAACTCCAGATCTTTCTGACCCAGGGATCGAACCACATCTCTTGCGTCTCTGGCATTGGCAGACTGATTCTTTACCACTGTACCACCAGGGAAACCCAGAGTCATCATGACCCCCAGTAAATACCTGTTGCCTTACATAGTTATTCATAGCAACCCCTTTTATTCTCAAAAGGGCCCTGGTTGGTCTATGTATAATATAATTATCCTGAGTCTAAAGAAAATTTCTTGGTTTTATCCAGTTTTCACTAGCATACCAGAAGCCATCCTAGGAAAACCAGTATCACTGAGTAAGGTTACTAAATAGTGAACTGGCCTGTGCTTACTTGATTTAATACTCATCAGAGCTTTCTCTGAATATCGAAATGACTAAGACTTTTTCAGAGATACCATGGTAGGAACTCAAGTATGTTCATAGATCACGTGAATATGTCAATGAGATGTGTTCTAGAAACAATTGCCTTAAAATACACATTATCTTTTTAGACTATCGCATGAAAATGTGTACATCTGGGTTGTCTTAAAAGCTTTCACTTGATCATTTTTCCCAAGATAAAATTGCATTTTCTATTCTGTCACTGAAATGGGAAAAAATCACCTGAGGGACTGGTTAGAGAAGGCTGTTTACAAGTCTTGTTCGAATTTGTGTTTTAAAAAAACAGATTTTTTAATGTGGTTAGCAATGAACCAGAACATATCATGCTGTGTAAAAGCTTAGCTGGGATACACTGATTTTCCCAGGTCTAGACTATACCAAAAATTCAATTACAAATCTAATTACAACTTTAATTGTTAAACAATCAACCAGATTATTTTTGTGTTGCTTGTTGTTTTGTTTCCTGCTGACTCATAAGCAGGTGTACCTGCAGGTGTTAACTTTGCCATCACAGGTGACATAATCAGCCCTGCCCTTTCCTGCTTTCTGTATTCCTTTTTACACTGTATCCTAAGCTACAAAGTCTGCAAAAGCTGAGGTACAAGCCATACATCTATAGGTAAGCACGTAAAACTGGGGAAGGATTTGTGGCAGGAAGGAGAAGGGGTAGGTGCTTCAGGCCAGTGATTCCACTGAAGACATGACTAAATAATAGTACTGCCAGATGCTCCTCTCAAAAATGAACTACATGGTCAAATACATTTTAGAAACTTTCTTGACTAGAGTATTTTTGGAATTTTGTAAAACATATTACAATAATAGTGGGTTTAAAAGTTTTATAGTAAAAAAAAAAACTGAGTAGCTTAACCCTCCATTTTCTTAAATTTACTAAATATACTTTTTAAATATTATCAAGTCCAAAGCCTGAGGACTTAATGAGAAGGGTAGGGAGAAACGTGGAGAAGGCAATGGCACCCCACTCCAGTACTCTTGTCTGGAAAGTCTCATGGACGGAGGAGCCTGGTGGGCTGCAGTCCATGGGGTCACGAAGAGTCAGACATGACTGAGCGACTTCACTTTCACTTTTCACTTTCATGCACTGGAGAAGGAAATGGCAACCCACTCCAATGTTCTTGCCTGGAGAATCCCAGGGGTGGGGGAGCCTGGAGGGCTGCCATCTATGGGGTCGCACAGAGTTGGACATGACTGAAGCAACTTAGCAGCAGCAGCAGCAGGGGAAAAAAAGAAGAAAGGCTTGCAGAAACTCCTATGCTGAATAGGAAGTTATGAGGGTATTTTGTAATCTACAGGGGTGTAAACCCATAAATCACAACTTTGTGAATATACAGGTGATGTTGCTTCATGTTACTCAGGTATCTAGGAAACAAGGATCATTACCTGACTTATTTCCACCAGACAGAGCTAGTTTTACATGCAAAAGAGGTTCCAAAGTTAGGTTTTTAAGCAGTCCACATTCACACTCCTCAAAAGTCTGACAGTGAGAAGGTTATCTCTCAAAAAAATATAATATTCCAAAGATTTAATTTTTTAATTCTCACTGAAAAATTTAGGGCCAAGTGGCTGTTGATAGGCAAAACACAAGTAGAGCACATTGTTTTTCATCTAAGATGCATCCTTTAAATGAAATCATATGGGACTGAAATTTACAATGCCAGCAGTTTGAAGCAAATGCAATAACACTTTAAAGTAGCATTACAAGATTTATTTTTACATACTTAAAATTCAAAAACTCTTCAGAGAATACTGGAAGTGGAAAATGTTTACTTTAGGAGCACTCAACTATGTTTTGGTTCAACACTAAACCATAAAAGAATTCATGAAGCATCCCCAACATGTGGTTCTTAGAGTCTGCTTTGTAAATAGATTTTAAATAATTCAAGTGGTAAAAAAGACAAACAATCTTCAATTCTCAAGATTATATACAGAAACAGTCTCATGGATGATCTAAAACAGAAGATAACCACCAGATTTTATATAAAATCACATTGTTTTAGATATTTACTCTGTAGTGTTCATCCAGTAGACTGCTCCTTAATGATGGAAGTCCTTTATAAGAGCCACATGTGGCTACTGAGCATGTGAAATAAAAACACTATGACTACATTTTATGTTTTATTTAATTTTAATTAGTTTAATTTAAAATTAAATGGCCATACAGGGCTATTGGCTACTAAAATATGCAGTGTAGCTCTAGCGCTTCTAACTCATGACCAAGAATGGAATTAAAGCCAGATTTCTGTGGTGGACACAGTAATGTCCTCTCCAGATGTTCCATGTTAATGTTCCATCCTGTCAAGGAACATTCTGTCAACCTGCTGCTATGAGGACTATGAACATACAGCCACCAGCTTTTAAGACTTCAAAGTTGTCCTTAGTCACAGGAATCACTTTGCCAAGTGGAATACCATTCTTGGGGAAGCACACACATCCAAGACTGATTTCAAAAGAGGCATACGGGTCTGTCCATTTCTTCCACTAATGGCCAATCCTAATAGACCATCTATTCCCAGTGGTGGCACTGTTGTGCAGTCCACATTCCCCTCAGCCTCATCCCCCGTGCACGNCACTCTTGGGGAAGCACACACATCCAAAGACTGATTTCAAAAGAGGCATACGGGTCTGTCCATTTCTTCCACTAATGGCCAATCCTAATAGACCATCTATTCCCAGTGGTGGCACTGTTGTGCAGTCCACATTCCCCTCAGCCTCATCCCCCGTGCACGACCCCTCTTTCCCACAAGTGTTCATCTCTAGTAACAGTTCTGTCAAGTAAACGCTCTGTCAGTACCTGCTTCAGAAGAACCCAACCACTGGCAATCCCTAAGAATCAATACAAATTTTTAGAATAACAGCTAAATTAAAAAAAAAAAAAAAAAAGTACCTCTAGTTTACTCTCTCCACTTTTGTTCAAAATACTTACTTGAAGTCCTTCCCAAAGAAATTAGGCAAGAAAGATAAATCAAAGAATCTGGATCAGAGAGAAAGAAGTAAACGTGTCTCTATCACAGATGTGTACTGTGCTAAGTCACTTCAGTCATGTCTGACTCTTTTCTATCCCATGGATTGTAGCTCTCCAGGCTCCTCTGTTCAAGGGATTTCCCAGGCAAGAATACTGGAATGGGTTGCCATTTCCTTCTCCAGGGGATCTTCCTGACCCAGGGATCAAGTCCATGTCTTCTGCATTGGATGGCATGTTCTTTACTGCTGAGCCACCAGGGAAGGCCCTGTTGCAGATCATATAATATATCTATACCTATTGCTTAAAACTTCTCCAAAAAACTCTTACAATAACTAAAGTTATTCAATAAAGTTATAGAATACAAAGTGAATACTGAAAAATCAGTTGTGTTTCTACACACTACCAATAAACTACTGGAAAGAAGAATTTCATTTATAAAGCTTCAAAAAGAAAATAAACACTTAGAAATAAAGATCTATATTCTGAAAGCTATCAGGCACTGATAAAAGGAATGGAAAGAAATATAAAAAGACAAAAATCAATAAAAATTTATCCCCCTTTCCTGAATTAGAATAATTAGTATTGCTAAAATATCCACAATACCCAAAGCAATCTGCAGATTCAACGCAATCCTGTAAAAATTCCTATAAAAATTCTAATGGCATTTTTCACAGAAATAGAAGAACACTAAAATTTGCATGGTACCGAAAATAATCCCAAATAATCAAAGCAATCTTGAATAAAGAAAAGCAATCTTGGAAGTATCATATGCTCTGATTTCAAACTATATTACAAAGCCATAGTAATCAACACAGTATGATACTGGCATAAAATTAGATACTTAGATCAATGGAACAGAATAGAGAATCCAGAAATAAGCACACATCTATAAAGTCATTTTATAACAATGGAGCCAAGAATAACAACGGGGGAAAGGTAGTCTTTCCAATAAGTGGTGCTGGGAAAATTAGATATCCATATACAGAAGAATGAAACTGGACTTTTGCTGTAAGCATCACCCACAAAAGTTAATTGAAAATTTTAAAAAAGACTTGAACACAAGACATGAAAATGTACAACAGTTAGAAGAACACATAGCAGGTAAGTCTCTTTACAATGGTCTTTGCCCTGATTTTTCATATTTGACACTGAAAGCAAAGGCAATGCAAACAAAAATAAATAAATGGAGTAACATCAAATTAAAAAGCCTTGCACAGCAAAAGAAATCTGCCAACTAACGAAAAGACTATGTATCGAATAGGAGAAATACTTAAAAACATATATCTGGTAAAAAGTGACTATTCAAAATATATAAGGAACTCATACAATTCAACAGCAAAAAAAAAAAAAGTCTGACTAAAAATGATAGAAGACATCAAGAGACATTTTTCTAAAGAAGACAGATGTGAGGTCAGTAGGTATATGGCAAGATGCTCAGCATCATTAATTATTAGGGAAACATAAATCAAAACCACAAATATGATATCATCTCATACCTGCTAGAATGGCAATTTTCAGAAAGAAAATAAATGTGTTGATGAGGATGTGGAGAAAAGGCAACTCTCATATACTGTTAGTACAAATGCTAACTGATTTAGCCACTACAAGAAACAACATGGAGGCCCCTAAAAAATTAAAAATACGATGACCATCTGATACAGCAATCTCATTTCTGTATATATATCACAAGGCAACAGAGCATTATTTTGAAAAGAGATTTCTATTCCTATGCTCATTGCAGCAATATTAATAACAGTCAAATTACAGAAATCACCTTGCTGCTGCTGCTGCTGCTGCTGCTGCTAAGTCGCTTCAGTCGTGTCCGACTCTGTGCGACCCCATAGACAGGAGCCCAACAGGCTCCCCTGTCCCTGGGATTCTCCAGGCAAGAACACTGGAGTGGGTTGCCATTTCCTTCTCCATTGTGTGAAAGCGAAAAGTGAAAGTGAAGTCGCTCAGTCGCATCCGACTTCTAGCGACCCCATGGACTGCAGCCTACCAGGCTCCTCCATCCATGGGATTTTCTAGGCAAGAGTACTGGAGTGGGGTGCCATTGCCTTCTCCGGAAATCACCTTAGTATAGATAAATTGATAATAAATAGTGTTGAGGAAAAAAAAAAAGACTGCTATTGTTTTTATGTTCCCTTAATCATTCAGTATTAAATGCAAAACTAGACTATATTGACCTTTATAATTTCACATATAACATTAGTTATATTAATGATATTTTCTCTAAAAAAATTTAATTTTGTCAGTAGGAAAATCTCTTCATACCGCAGTTTATAGACTCTGACCACAGCAGATAAAAAAAGCATGAACACTGGCTGGAAAGGCTGAAGTTAAGTGTGATAATCAGCATGGTATATTATTTCTCAGGTTTACTTCTATTCTTTTATATCTGCTATGCTCAGCTACTAAGTTCCTTGAAAAGCTGGATTGTACTTATGATAGTAAACAATTTGAATCTTTGAGAAAGCTAATATGATGCTTCTATTTTACAATTTAAAGCTATAAAATATAAAGTCTAATAAAGTTCATAAAATGACAAGTTGTGAATATATTCCTCTAAAATACTTCACATAAATTAATGGTTGAAAAATAACACTCAGGGTCTTTTGTTCTTATTGTTGTTGTTGATTGTCCTTAGTTTATTTGGTTAGTTGATTCATTGTTCAATTTATTTATTTTATAATATGCAATTTCCATTTTTATAGGTAAGTGTACAAAACTACTCTGGAAGACAACTGGCAACTGCAAACAATTTAATCTAAGTTTGTTCTGAGGTTATATTGATACAATCTAAACTTATAGATTTATAATTTTACTATCATATTTTATATTTCAACTTCAACATTATCCCCCCAAGCATATGTTGAATGTGTCAGGAAAACAAAGTCAAACTTTGTTCATCATTAAATTTGAATCATAGATCTGATATCACACCAAACTGCAAATATCATTTGCCTAAGTTTTATAGTTGATGCCAAATTATACAGTGGAATTCCCATTATGTTAGAAGTTAGATAACCTTGGATTTAAAGGTGATTATATTAGGCAAATCATTGATTGAGACCAAGTTTCTCTAAGGATCAGTTTATTTACCTATCAAGTTGGGCCAGTAAAAGCTGTCCTGTTGAAAGATGTTATAAAGAATAAGTACCAAAAACATGTCAAACTAATTCTATTGCTGTTTCAATTAAGTTCTTATATGAGCTGTAATGGAAATGTATTTGTAAATTATTTTTTAAAGCAGTGGACTGTATTATCCTCTTAGAATCACCTATTTTTGTGAAAAATGATTTTTAAAGCAAACAAAAAAACCTGATTGTCTCTATTGACAGAGTGTGTGTTAATTTGAAATAGAAAGTTCCTAGTACAATAAAGTAAAGAACATTCTGAGATTACAGGGTAGACTAATTTTCTAACAATAATAATCAACCGAAAATGTCTCTGAAGACTATAATCTTAGACTTTTCGACAAACAGTTGGAAATTTTCAATTTTTTGGAAATTAGAAATCCATGGAAATTTATATTACCATTATATTAAATAAAATTTAGATTTTTTAAAGGAGTAGCTTGAATTTAAATAGTCTATTTTTTCAATATGTTGCAAATTAAACTTCTTGAAAAAATTCACATTGTTTAATAATGAGCCACTCTTTGAGTGGATCTAAGAATCAAGCTGAATAATATTTCTTGTAAACAGGAAGACTTTAGGAAATGTACAAGAACCACCAGTTAAAGTAAAATAGTAAGAATACAGACACTTTTATTTTTTTCCAACTAGGTGACAAGGCACTTTATGCTGTGAATATCTAACACTCTGCTTTGACAACGAGGCACATATTTATATTTTTGCTATTCTAGTTCAACATTGTCTCAGTTGATTTAGTGCCAACTCAAGTCAGTCTTTCAACATTTGTCCGGGTAACTGGACCAAGAACATCTGGTGAAGACTTGTCACAAATTACAGTGATATTCTTTATTCTTTGAATGGTTTTGGTTGGCAGAGGTGATGTCGAGAAGAGAGCAGGTAAACAACACACAGATCCACTGAATTGTAACACTGANACATTTGTCCAGGTAACTGGACCAAGAACATCTGGTGAAGACTTGTCACAAATTACAGTGATATTCTTTATTCTTTGAATGGTTTTGGTTGGCAGAGGTGATGTCGAGAAGAGAGCAGGTAAACAATACACAGATCCACTGAATTGTAACACTGAGAATATTAAATAAACTGTGTCGTTTGATACACTTCACTAGAGTAAAATGACTGAAATGATTTTCCTCTCCAGAATTTAAAACAAAAAGAAAAGCAAAACAGGATTATAACTAACAGAAAACATGGCACAGATATAAAGCTTTAAATCAGGATAGATTTTAGGAAATAAAGTGTAAGGAGAATCAAGTCTAAGTCCAGATAAAAAGAAGTATCTTGGGTTTCAATTAAGTAGTAGTCAAGAGATTAACCAGGCAGTTATCTGGAGATGATAATAAACTTAAAATCAACTTTATAACTTACAGAGTTTTCAGAGGATACATTGTTAAGAGAAATAATATGGAAAGAAAACAGATTTCTAATTCTTAATACTATTTCTAGTCTTTCAGATGTCAGATAATCTTAATACTTAGAAATCGGGATAGGATTTTCTTTTCTTTCTTTCAACATAATGAAAATGGAATACTCCTTAATGATATCAATTTCTCACTTCTCTGTTTTAAAGCTCACCCCATAGCTTTTTGATTCCCTCCATTTCGAGCCAAACCTTATGCCCCCAATTAATGATTTTAAGACAAGCACATTTTTTATTATAACTAACCACAGATATTATACTAATAACCAGTTACTGTAAATGTCAGTTCTTATGCCTCATTTATCTGAGTCCCTAGATAATGTGATCAAGTTTCTTTTGCCTCAATTTTGAGAATAAAACTGTGCTACTTATACCCTAAAGCCTCTTAGAATTTTAAAAGTATATAGTTTCAGGGAATGAACTTTGCTTGAATTACAGTTTAATGCATTAAAACACTCCTGACAAATTGGTGGAAGCAGTTATGATAAAGTCTGATAGTTTGAACATTTAATCTTTGAAATATTTAATAGATTATCAAAGGAATTAAGAGATTAGATTAGATTCTGATATCCTAATATCTTATATGTAATTTCAAAGCTGTTTGAATCAATGCAATCTCTGCTATTTTGAGTGGTAAAAGAGATGTGAGAGAGTTGACAAAAGCATTTAAGGAGGAAAAACTGTATGCAAGTGCTTTTTCTTAAAAAAAAAAAAGGAATTTTAATTAGGTTAATTAAAATTAGGATAAAATCTAGGATCAGAATCATCAGACAAGAAATCAGGGACCTAGAGATTATCATTGGAGAAGGAAATGGCAAGCCACTCCAGTGTCCTTGCCTGGAGAATCTCAGAGACGGGGGAGCCTGGTGGGCTGCCGTCTCTGGGGTCGCACAGAGTCGGACACGACTGAAGCGACTCAGCAGCAGCAGCAGCAGAGATTATCATAAGTGAAATGAGACAGAGAAAAACTAAAATCATGTGATCTAATTTATGAGGAATCTAATAAAAATGATAAAATGAACTTATTTACAAAACAAAGCAGACTCACACACCTGGAGATCAAACTTATGGTTACCAAAGGTGAAACACGGGGTAAAGTGATAAATAAAGAGATTGGGATTGACAACACACTACTATATAAAAATTAGATAACTAACAAGGATCTACGGTATAGCAAAATGAACTCTACTCAATATTCTGTAATAAACCATATGAGAAGAGAATCTGAAAAAGAATGGATATATATATATAACTCACTTTGTTGTATACTTGAAATTAACACAGCTATATAAATCAATTATACTTCAATAAAAAGTTAAAAAAAAGAGTAACTTGTTCACTCAACAAATATTTACTAATACCCTGTTGAGTACAAAAATTTGATTGAGAATCAGGAATACATATGTTCCCAAGTCCTGACTGGTGTGGAGGCAGCAATACAAGATGATGTGAAAGAACAGTATCATGGTGCCACAAAATTTAGGTCAATAGCCACAGTGGACCAGCTCAGATGCGGTAGATAAAGGACGTAAAGGTTCTCTGGCTCAGTGGCTCTCAAAATTCAGTTGTATCAGAATTACTAAAAATGTGTTAGAACAGAGATAATTGGGACACTTCCTCAGAGTTTCTATTTAATTATGAGGTGGAGACCAGAATTTTGCATCCTCTTACAAACAATCTTGTAAGATACGTATTAGTGTAATGCTTTTTATTGTGAAGAGAATAAGATTCAGAGTAATTAATTAACATGCCAAATGAAACTAAAGCCTCATTCATATTAAAAAGAATGATGAATCATTTCTGTATTACAGGGACAAGGATTATTTTAAAACTTTTACTCTCTTCTGATTCTATAATAATCAAGAAATATTTGGATATACAACAGGTTCACTGAACAGAACTATCTTACAAGAAGGACAAGCATTTGTTTGAACAATCAATTTGGATCACACATTGTAGCAAAGTGCATCAACATTTTTGTTTTTAAAAAAATGTACTTAAACCTAAAATTTACTAAAAATGTACTTAAACATAAAATTGTGGCATGCTTCCCAGAAATAAAAGAGAATGAAATACTAATAACTGCAACCATAAATAAATATCACAGACATTATACTGAGCAAAAGAATCTGCACATAATAGAATATATACTTCATGTTTCCATTTATATGGTTTTCTAAAATTCTGTACCAATCTTGAGACTGGTGGTTAGCTAGGTTTGGTGAGGAAGAGTTACTCTGAAGTGACCCAGAGAACTCTTGGAGATGATGGGAATGTTCTTATACTAAATAGGAATGGAAAGTGCATGGCTGTATCCTTTGCCCATTAAGATGTATCTGTTTCAATTTATAAAAATTTTATTTGAAAAAATATGGTTATAAGGAGTGTGAGGGGATATACAGACAAAACAAAAATATTAGAATAATTGATGAAACTGGTTGAGATATATGGAAGGTTCATTTTACTATTCTCTTTATTTTGTATATATTAGAAAGAGAGAGAGAGTTCAAATAGCAGTGTGGGAAGATACCTCCTCTCAGACACATATCAACTCTACAATGATATATGGAATAAATCTCATGAAAAGGGACATGAACACTGGATGTATGAAGACTCCACAACAAAGTGTAAAAGGACAGTTTAAAGATGAGTAAGAAAGGTAGAGAAACAATTTCATCAAGGGGAAAAAAATCATTTCAGAAATCCACACTTGGGAAGAATCACAAACACATGTATGTTTAACCTGAGAAACAAGGGATCAAGCTCCATATCAACCCTCCCAACCCTGAGATCCTGCACAGGAGAAATAAGCCCACAAAATATCTGACTTCGAAAACCAATGAAAAGTATGTGCAAAAAAGCTACAGAACCCTCAGTTCAGTTCAGTTGCTCAGTCATGTCCGACTCTTTGAGACCCCATGAGCTGCAGCACGCTAGGCCTCTCTGTCCATCACCAACTCCCAGAGTTCACCCAAACTCATGTCTATTGAGTCAGTGATGCCATCCAGCCATCTCATCCTCTGTCATCCCCTTCTCCTCCTGCCCCCAATCCCTCCCAGCATCAGTCTTTTCCAATGAGTCAACTCTTCGCATGAGGTGGCCAAAGTATTGGAGTTTCAGCTTTAGCATCATTCCTTCCAAAGAACACCCAGGACTGATCTCCTTTAGGATGGACTTGTTGGACCTTCTTGCAGTCCAAGGGACCCTCAACAGTCTTCTCCAACACCACAGTTTAAAAAGCATCAATTCTTCGGCGCTCAGCTTTCTTCACAGTCCAATTTTCACATCCATACATGACCACTGGAAAAACCATAGCCTTGACTAGACAGACCTTTGTTGGCAAAGTAATGTCTCTGCTTTTGAATATGCTATCTAGGTTGGTCATAACTTTCCTTCCAAGGAGTAAGCATCTTTTAATTTCATGGCTGCAATAACCATCTGCAGTGATTTTGGAGCCCCACTTGCAGTCCAAGGGACCCTCAACAGTCTTCTCCAACACCACAGTTTAAAAAGCATCAATTCTTCGGCGCTCAGCTTTCTTCACAGTCCAATTTTCACATCCATACATGACCACTGGAAAAACCATAGCCTTGACTAGACAGACCTTTGTTGGCAAAGTAATGTCTCTGCTTTTGAATATGCTATCTAGGTTGGTCATAACTTTCCCTCCAAGGAGTAAGCATCTTTTAATTTCATGGCTGCAATAACCATCTGCAGTGATTTTGGAGCCCCCCAAAATAAAGTCTGACACCGTTTCCACTGTTTCCCCATCTATTTCCCATGAAGTGATGGGACCAGATGCCATGATCTTTGTTTTCTGAATGTTGAACTTTAAGCCAACTTTTTCACTCTCCTCTTTCACTTTCATCAAGAGGCTTTTTAGTTCCTCTTCACTTTCTGCCATAAGGGTGGTATCATCTGCATATCTGAGGTTACTGATATTTCTCCCGGCAATCTTGATTCCAGCTTGTGCTTCTTCCAGCCCAGCATTTCTCATGATGTACTCTGCACAGAAGTTAAGTGAGCAGAGTGACAATATACAGCCTTGACGTACTCCTTTTCCTATTTGGAACCAGTCTGTTGTTCCATGTCCAGTTCTAACTGTTGCTTCCTGACATGCATACAGGTTTCTGAAGAGGCAGGTCAGGTGGCCTGGTATTCCCATCTCTTTCAGAATTTTCCATAGTTTATTGTAATCCACACAGTCAAAGGCCTAGGGAATGAAAAACAGAACCCTAGGGAATGAAAAACCTTTTGTTAAAGGGTTTGTATATAGACTAACCTGATCTGAAAATCAACACAAAACACATGAACTAGGTAAAGGGGACCCACTTTCTAATCCTGAAGTTTATGTCAGGAAGGAGGAAACTAGGTGGGATGATCCCTGGGGACTGAGATACTGATGGATACCATTTTGTGATCCCAGACTACTTTGGTAATGTCAGCATTGAAGAGCAGAATTTTGAAATTCTCTCCATAAACTGTTGGAAACAGTGGGCATGGACCCACTGAGAGTCCTTTCTCTCCCAGCACCAAAGTCAGACCTCGGAAAAAATCTAAGGAAGAGTCCTCCTCACCAGTGTCCCACAGAAGCCACAAGACCCTCAGCTATTCCAAGGGCAAATCCCGCATGACAGCATACCATAGCAGCCACCCCGGGGCTCCACCAAAGGAGGAAGATGTAGAGTCCACATAAGTGACACTCCTTGATATCTGGCTCTGGAGTCAAGGCAGGATTGTATGTCTGAGCCTCACAGTATATCTCCCAAATAAGATCACTCCTTTAAGACTGGGAGAGATAGTTAACCTAATATATAAACATAGAGAATTAGACAAATTGAATAGAAAGATGATTATGTTCAAATTGAAAGAACAAAACAAAATCTCAGAAAAAGAACTAAAAGCAACAGTGGTAAGCAGTCTGCTGATAAAGATTTAAAAGTAATGGTCAAGAATGATGCTTCACTGAATGTGGAAAAAAAATGGATGAACAGAATGAAAGCTTCAACAAAGAGACAGAGAATATAAGAAGGTATCAAGAGAAGTTATAACAGAGCAGAAGAGTTCACTAGAGGGATTAAACACCAGAGAGAAGGACAGATCACTCAGCTGGAAGACAGAACAATGGAACTCAGTCAGAGCTGCAAAATGAAAGAAGAATTTTTAAAAAAGAAAACAGGGACTTTTGTAACAACAATGATCAGGATAATATTTATATTACTATAGGGGTCCCAGAAAGAAAAGTGAGAAAAAGAGCCAGAAATATTATTTAGGGAAATAGTGGCTGAAAGTTCTCTAATCCAGGGAAGAAAACAGACAGAAGAAAGCCCAGTTCAGTTTAGTCGCTCAGTCATGTCCGACTCTTTGTGACCCCATGAATCGCAGCACGCCAGGCCTCCCTGTCCATCACCAACTCCCGAAGTTCACCCAAACTTGTGTGCATCGAGTTGGTGATGCCATCGAGCCATCTCATTCTCTGTCGTCCCCTTCTCCTCTGGCCCCCAATCCTCCCCAGCTTCAGGGTCTTTTTCAATGAGTCAACTCTTTGCAGAGTTGCAAATAGCATGAATCAAAAAAGATACATATGAAGATACAATTAAAATTGTAAAAGTTAAGGATAAAGAGAAACTTCTAAAAGCAGCAAGAGAACACAACTTGATACTTACAAGGGAAATCCCATAAGAAGATCTGTAGATTTTTCAGTAAGAAACTTACATACCAGAAGGAAGTGGTGTGCTATATCCATCACGCAGAAAGGGAAAAAACCTCCAGCCCAAAATTCTCTACCCAGCAAAGTTAACATTCAGAATTGAAGGAGAGATCAAGGCTGTACCAGCTAAGCAAAAACTAAAGGATTTCATCACCACTACACTGATCCTGCAAGAAATATTAAAGGGATTTCTTTAAGTTGAAAATAAATGGCATTAGTTAATATGAAAATATATGAAATAAACCTTATTGGAAAGGGTAAATATAGCAAAGTTCATAAAATAATTGTTAGTAAGGCAGATATAAGAATTACAAGGAAAAAGTAGCAAAATTAGCTAAAATTTCAATAATTAAAGGACACATAAAATAAATAAAGATGTAAAATGTATTATCAAAAATATAAAATGTGTACATGCTGGGGAGAGTAGAAAGACAAAGTTTTGAAATGTGTTTAAATTTAAATTGCTATCAACTTAAAACAGGCAACACTCACAAGACTGTTATATGTGAATTTCACAGTAACCCAAGGGGGTCAAAAAATTATTTCAAGTATACAAAGGAAAATGAGAAAGAAATCTAAATATAACACTAAAGAAAGCATCCAATACACAAGGAAAGAGAGAAAAAAGAAAAAAGATAACAAAATTACAATAAATACGTGTGTGTGTGTGCGCTTAGTCGTCTGACTCTTTGTGACTCCAAGGACTATAGCCTGCCAGGCTCCTCTGTCCATGGGTATTTTCCAGACAAGAATACTGGAGAGGGTTGCCATGCCCTACTCCAGGGGATCTTCCTATACCAGGGATCAAACCCAGGTTTCCCACATTGAAGGCAGGTTCTTTACTCTCTGAGCCACTAGGGGAGTCCAAGAATACTGGAGTGGGTAACCTATCCCTTCTCCAGGGGATCTTCCTGACCCAGGAATTGAACTGGGGTTTCCTGCATTGCAGGTGGATTCTTTACCAGTTGAGCTACCAGGGAATCCCCAAAAAGTTCATACCCATCTTTAATTACTTAAAATGCAAACAAACTAAAGGAACTAATCTAAAGATGGAGTGTGAGAATGGATAAAAAACAGGACCCATCTATTTGCTGCCAAGACACTCACTTTATAAGAAAGGATATGCCCAGACAGAAAGAGAAGGAATGGAAAAAAATATATTTCATGCACATAGTAATGAAAAAAAAAATGCAGTAGCTATTCTCATATCAGACAAAAATAGACTTTAAAACAAGACTGTAAGAAATGACATAGAAGAGCATCACATGATAATAAAAAGGTAAATCCAGCAGAAAAAAAAAAAATACAGAAACCCAACAGAAGAGCAACATTCAGAAAACTAAGATAGTGGCATCTGGTCCCATCACTTCATGGCAGATAGATGGGGAAACAATGGAAACAGTGAGAGACTTTATTTTGAGGGGGTCCAAAATCATTGCAGATGGTGACTACAGCCATGAAATTAAAAGACACTTGCTCTTGGAAGAAAAGCTATAACAAATGTAGACAGGATATTAAAAAGCAGAGACATTACTTTGCCAACAAAGGTCCCTGTAGTCAAAGCTAGCATTTTTCCAGTAGTCATGTATGGATGTGAGAGTTGGACTATAAAGAAAGTTGAGCACCAAAAAATTGATGCCTTTGAACTGTGGTATTGGAGAAGACTCTTGAGAGTCCCTTGGACAACAAGGAGATCCCCAGCCAATCCTAAAGGAAATCAGTCCTGAATATTCATTGAAAGGACTGATCATAAAGCTGAAACTCCAATACTTTGGCCACCTGATGTGAAGAACTGACTCATTGGAAAAGACCCTGATGCTGAGAAAGATTGAAGGTGGGAAGAGAAGGTTATGACAGAGGATGAGATGCTTGGATGGCATTACTGACTCAATGGACACGCGTTTGAGTAAATTCCAGGAGTTGGTGATGCACAGGGAAGCCTGGCATGCTGCAGTCCATGGGGTTGCAAAGAGTCAGACATGACTGAGCAACTGAACTGAACAGAAGGGCACCAAGATACAAAAGAAAACATTAATGATCTTAAAGGGAGAATTTGAAAGCAAGACAATAATAGTAGGGGACTTTAACCCCCTACCTACCTCAATGAATATATCATCCAGACCAAAAAAAAAAAAAAAAAAAAATCTGAAAA
>SJYT01084795.1:30448-52010 GCA_006410635.1 Cephalophus harveyi | reverse complement strand
ACTAAAGGGGTCTTTGAAAAAAGCAAAAAAAAAAAAAAAAATCTAGAGGCAAATGAAAATAGAAATACAACATATCAAAATCTATGGTATTCAACAAAAAATTGTTCTAAAAGGGAATTGTTCAAAAATACCAAATTACCTAACTTTACACCTAAAGGAACTAGTAAAAGAAAAAGAATAAATGAAGCCCACAATTAGCAGAAAGAAGAGAATAATAAAGATCAGACAGAAGTAAATCAAAGAGAGACAAAAAATAAAGTGGGAAAGATCAATGAGACTAAGAGCTGCTGATTGGAAAAGATAAAATCTACAAACCTTAAGCTAGACTAACCAAAAAAAAAAAAAAAAAAGAAGAAGAAGAAGAAGAAGAAAGAAAGAGGATACAAATAAATAAAATTTAAAAAAATGAAAGAGAAGTTATAAATGTAACCACATAAATTTGAAGGATAAAATGAGACTACTACCAATAGTTAAATACCAACAGTTTGACAACCATGGATAAATTCCTAGAAACATAAAATCTTCCAAGACTGAATAATAAAGAAATAGGAAATCTGAACAGAAATTACCAACAAGGAGATTGAAACACAAATTAGAAAATTTCCCAACAAACAAAAGCTGAGGACCAGAGAGATAGCTTCTTTGGCAAACTCTACAAAACACTCAAAGAAGATTTAATACTTATTCTTCTCTCAATATTAACACAAAATATTCAAAGATGACTTAATACTTTTCTTCCAAAAATTGAGGAGGAGGAAAACATTCCAAAGCATTTTACAAAGCTAATATTTCTCTAATACGAAAATCAGCCAAGGATACCACAAAAGTGAAACATGCATGCCACTATCATTAATATCTACAGATGCAAAAATCTTCAACAAATTATTAGCAAATCAAATCCAACAAAACATTTCAAAAAATGTACATCTTGATCAAGTGGGATTTATTACAGGGAAGCAAGGGTGATTCAATATCTAAAAAAATCCCATGTAATACATCACATTAACAAAATGAAGAATCAGAATTATACGATCTTCTCAACAGATGCAGAAAAAGCATTTGACAAAATACAACCCTCTTTTAACTGCCAATAAAGTGGGTATAGAGAATATACCTCAAATAATAAAGGCCATATATGACAACTACACAGCTAAAATCACACTCACTGATGAAAAATTAAGAGATTTTCCCCCAAAATCAGGAACAGGGATGCCCACTCTTGCCACTTTTATTCAACATAGTACTGAAAGTACTAGCTACAGCAATTAAGCAAGGAAAGAAATAAAGTTATCTCAAATCTGAACAGAGAAAGAAAACTGTCTTATAATATAATGGAATATAATGTCATCTGCAGATGACATTGTATTATACATAGAAAATCCTAAACACCCTAGCAAAAAGAAGTTAGAATTAAAAAATAAATTCCCTAAAGTTACATGTTACAAAATCAATATACAGAAAGGTGTGACATTTCTACACATTAATAATAAACCATCAGAAATAGAAATTAAGAAAACAATTTCATTTACAATTCAGTTCAGTTCAGACGCTCAGTTGTGTCCAACTCTTTGCAACCCCATGGACTGCAGAATGCCAGGCCTCCCTGTCCATCACCAACTCCCAGAGCTTACTCAAACTCATGTCCATCGAGTCAGTGATGCCATCTAACCACTCATCCTCTGTCGCCCCCTTCCCCTCTGGCCTTCATTCTTTCTCAGCATCAGGGTCTTTTCTAATAAGTCAGTTCTTCACATCAGGCGGCCAAGTATTGAGTTTCAGGTTCAGCATCAGTCCTTCTAATGAATATTCAGGACTGATTTCCTTTAGAATGGATGGGTTGGATCTCCTTGCTGTCCAAGGGACTCTCAAGAGTCTTCTCCAACACCACAGTTCAAAAGCATCAATTCTTCAGCACTCAGCTTTCTTAATAGTCCAACTCTCACATACTTACATGACTGCTGGAAAAACCATAGCTCTGACTAGATGGACTTTGTTGGCAAAGTAATGTCTCTGCTTTTTAATATGCTGTCTAGGTTGGTCATAGTTTTTCTTCCAAGGAGCAAGCATCCTTTAATTTAATGGCTGCAGTCACCATCTGCTGTGATTTTGGAGCCCAAAATAATAAAATCACTCACTGTTTCCCCATCTATTTGCCATGAAGTGATGGGAACAGATGTCATGATGTTTTTCTGAATGTTGAGTTTTAAGCCAACTTTTTCACTCTCCTCTTTCACTTTCACCAAGAAGCTCTTTAGTTCTTTGCTTTCTGCCATAAGGGTGGTGTCACCTGCATATCTGATGTTATTGATATTTCTCCTGGCAATCTTGATTCCAGCTTGTGCTTCATCCAGCCCCATATTTTGCATGATGTACTCTGCATATAATTTAAATAGCGGGGTAACAATATACAGCCTTGACGTTCTCCTTTCCCAATCTGGAACCATTTACAATTACAATTTACATCAAAATAATAAAATACTTAGGGAATAAATTTAACCAAGCATGTGAAGGATTTGCAAACTGAAAACTATAAGACGTTGACGAAATAAGAAGACATAAATTAATGGAAAAATATTCTGTGCTCATAGATTGGAAAAATTAATATTGTTAAGATGCCCATACTATGCAAAGCAATCTGCATATTCAATGCAATTTATATCAAAATTCCAATGTCATATCTCACAGAAATAGAACAAACAATTCTAAAACTTCTATGAAAACACACACACACAAAAAAAAAACCTGAATAGACAAAACAAACTTGAGGAAGAAGTAAAAATTGGAGATATCGTATGTGCTGATTTCAAGCTATAGTACAAAGTGATGGCAATCAAAACAGTATAATACTGGCAGAAAACCACACACAGAGGTCAATGGAATAGAACTGAGATCTCAGAAATAAACCCATCCATATATGGACAATTAATTTATAACAAAGGATCAAAGAACAAACAATGGGCTAATTATAGTTTCTGTGACAAAAGATGTGGGGAAAACTGAACACTCACTAGCAGAAGAATCTTACACCATATATAAAAATTAACTCAAATGCATTAATAACTTGAATATAAAACCTAAACCATAAAATTCTTTAGAGAAAATATTGGCAGTAAACTCATTAACCTCAGTCATTTTATTACTATGTCTTTTGCTGATCTGCTCCAAAAGCAAAAGGAACCAAAAATAAAAATAAACAAAATGGACCATGTTGAACTAAAAAGGTACTGGACATGAAAGAAACCATCATCAAAATGAAAAGGCAACCCACTGAATGGAGATTTTTGTAAATCATATAACTGATAAGGGGTTAATATCTAAAATATATAAATGACCCATGCAACACACAATACAGAAAACAAACAACTCAAATAAAAAATGGCCAGAGAGTCTAAATACTTGCATACTTTATTTGCAACATTTTTTTGAGTTGAAGTTATTTCAAATTAAAAATTATTTTAAAAAATCATGCTGAGATTCTCAAGACAATGGCCAGTACTTTACTAGAGATGACTGAATTCTACATTTGTTAAATGACCTAAGTCAAAAATATATAAATAGTAACTGTTGCCAATGAGGCAATTTACCAGCTCAAGCAAAGTACTCATCCAGCATCTGCTTTTCAGTAGCACTGCAGAACAGTGCTTTGCAGCAGAGTTAGCTGCTACATGCAACCTCCTGATACTGAGGCATTACAACCCAAGGCAATCAGAGCATTTGCAAATGAGAGGGCTTAACTGACATATTTGGTGAGGTCTAAGAATTGTAGATGGATACCTATTAATTTTAACTTGAAAATTGCAAGAATGAGAGTGAACTGTTCAAACTACAGAACAGTGAGTTCCCAGAGAAAATTCTTACATGGATTATTAAAGGGGTGTTTTAGTAGACAAAGTAGTACTTAACAAATTCAACAAAATTCATAAAATTATAACTCATCTTTGACTTAATTTGCTTCCTTCTTGGAGAACGTTATTAACAGATTGGTAAAGCTAATTATATACAAAGGAAAGTTAGACTCAAGAAAGATGCTTTTAGTCTTTTGTTATATCTTGTGGAAAACAAGGAAAAACGTTGATGGAACACATGGATAATTACATGAATTTTTTGTTAGCTTGGAGAAGGCAATGGCACCCCACTCCAGTACTCTTGCCTGGAAAATCCCATGGACTGAGGAGCCTGGAAGGCTGCAGTCCATGGGGTCGCTGAGGGTCGGACACGACTGAGCAACTTCACTTTTACTTTCACTTTCACTTTGTTAGCTTAAGTCCTGACTGAAGCATCACAGTTAATGGGTTAGTATTACAGTGGAAAGAGGTTCAAAGAGCTTTTCCTCTGCCAAGCTTGTATATACAGAATATTTGTCAATGACACATTAGACAGAAGTTCAATGATGCAGTGAGCACCTGCCAAAATCACAGTTGTTTCTCTTTGCCACATGACCCCCACTGTAATGAACACAGCTTGCTGGGAAAGAAAAGGATGTTTGATGCAAAATAGCCATGTCTTTGCTGCCAAGTGGCTGGACAAACAAATGAGATCCTTTCTTTTAGGGAGCCAGACTATTTGATCATGTCAACTCTAGTCCTATCCAGCATTATTTTCCATAGCTTCAGGGCTTCCCTAATAGCTCAATTTGTAAAGAATCCAACTGCAATGCAGGAGACCCCAGTTCGATTCCTGCGCTGGGAAGATTCGCTGGAGAAGGGATAGGCTACCCACTCCAGTATTCTTGGGCTTCCCTTGTGGCTCAGCTGGTAAAGAATTCACCTGCAATGTGGGAGACCTGGATTCAATCACTAGGTTGGGAAGATCCCCTGGAAAAAGGAAAGGCTACCCACTCCAGCAGGTATTCTGGCCTAGAGAATCCCATGAACAAAGAATCAGACACAACTGAGCAACTTTCACTTTCGTTTTTCACAGACACCTCACTTGAGCATGTGTAGCCCTAGACTCTGGGCTTCAAGTTATAACAACAACTCCAAAGTCATAGATATTTCATGCTTCTAGGTAGATTCATGTGTTTTCTACCTATATGGAATACTTGTCCCACATGGTATTAATTTATCTTATCAGTCTATCAATAACACTTAAAATGTTTTCTCTCTGTTTACAATACTGTAAGTTATTGAGACAAAAATCTATTATAGACTTTTTCTAGTCTTATTCTGGGGCAGTCTATAATTTTGAGAAGATAAAACATTCATTTTTTGAAATATGGAGTGGTAAGAATTCTTCAACTTTATTATTTTTTAATTACTTTAGGTAACATGTCCTTATAAATTGCAACCTTATAATGCTTACAAGAATAATAAGGATTAATAGTAAACTTACCAATACTTGGATAACTGGGTGTAGAAGGGTCTCCTCCTGGATTCAGTGATACCATGAAGGTATCATAGCTAAGATTTGCAGTCTTTGGTAAATCACAAGGATCAATATATAGAAGGACACCTCCAAATCCAGTCTTTTCCAATAAGGAAAGCTGAAAGAGGAGAACAAATTTTAAAAATATTTTCATATGCATTATTAATTCATATACTGCCACTTTATAAAGTCACTACAAGTAGATGACTCTCTTTACTACTTTTATTTTCTTGTAAAATAAGCACATTTCAGATGTCCTCATTATCAAATCTCAGACAAAGCTATCCTACTGGTTTCTTCCTTTTTCCTCTATTCAACAATATTCAAGCTTCATTCCTATAATGTTTATATTTTATTCTAATGTCTATATTTAGAATTTCATCACTTTTCAGTTGTCCACATACATCTAGAAGTTTTCACTTCTGTGAGAGCAACAAAAGATCTACCACCGACAAAGTTCCATTGCAAAAGGAGAACTGTTCTGACCACTATAGTGTCCTTTCTGAGAGCAGAAGACACCTACAGGACCTTGATATATTTCCTCTAGGACTGAGCCTTTCACATCAGTTGCTAAAATGTTGAAATACTTTCACACTGGCAAACAGCCACTGCCCTGATCCTCCTGAGAGCTCCCACTGTACTAGTCATTCTGGTCTCTGCCCTGGATGTTCCAGCCAGATGTCTAAGACAGAGCAACTAATGGGTATATACATAACCAAATGAGGGGCCTTCTTCTGAATGGTCAGGTCCTGTTTTGTCTCTGTCATTAAATACTTTGATAATAGCCCGATTACCTCATATGAACATATTTCACTCAAAGGTTCCTCTCTGTTCTTCAGAATAGGCAGATGAACCTGTCATTTCAGGTTCTCTTGTTTTAACTTGTTAAACTATATTTTTAGGGCAAAGAACGTATTAATTTTTGCATGACTACCATGATTTGTACAGTAATGATCATGATTTGCTAGACATGTTTCTTTCCCACTAAAGAAGAAAAGTAATTAGGGGGCACTAGTAAATAATGCATGGAGAAGGAAAAGGCAACCCACTCCAGTGTTCTTGCCTGGAGAATCCCAGGGACGGGGCAGCCTGGTGGGCTGCCGTCTATGGGGTCGCACAGAGTCGGACACGACTGAAGCGACTTAGCAGCAGCAGCAGTAAATAATGCAAGGAGATCCAATCAGTCCTTTCTAAAGGAGATCAGTCCTGGGTGTTCTTCGGAAGGAATGATGCTAAAGCTGAAACTTCAGTACTTTGGCCACCTCATGCAAAGAGTTGACTCATTGGAAAAGACTCTGATGCTGGGAGGGATTGAGGGCAGGAGAAGGGGACGACAGAGGATGAGATGGCCGGATTTCATCACCAACTCGATGGAAGTGAGTTTGAGTGAACTCCGGGAGTTGATGATGGACAGGGAGGCCTGGCGTGCTGCAATTCATGGGGTCGCAAAGAGTCGGACACGACTGAGCAACTGAACTGAGTGAATAATAGAGACTATGACTAATCATACTGAGTATAGACAATTGCTGCTCATTGTGTGACTCTAATTAACACCTATATTTCACTTCCCAGTTACTGCTTCTGTTGTTTATTTTTACAGTGGACTAAGCAAGGCTTCCCAGGTGGCTCAGTAGTAAAATAAATAAACAAATAAATAAATCTGCCTGCCAATTCAGGAGACATAAGAGATGTCGGTTCGATCCTTGGTTCAGGAATATCCCCTGGAGAAGGGAATGGCAACCCACTCGAGTATTCTTGCTTGGAAAATCCCATGGATAGAGGAGCCTGGTAGGTTATAGTCCATGTGGTTGCGAAGAATCAGACATGACTGAATATGCATGCAAGCAAGGTATCAATTGGGTCTCAAACTGGACTACACCAGGAGGGTAGGAATCATGCTCATCTTTTGTTTGACTGTCTGTACACTTTGTATATAGCAAGCACATAGTAGACATTTAAGACATTAAATAAAAGAACAAATGACACACATGCTGATATGGCATAACAACCACATAAAGCAAAGCGAGCTCTGAGAAAATATTTGGAAGGTGCTTCAATAAGAAAAATAAAACATATGAATATAATTTTAACTACATACAGGAAATTACACATAGAAAAATAAATGATGCTTGATGTAAATATGCTACATTAATTGCATCTTTCCAACACCTTTAAAAACATTCTGTATTTTCCCATTTTTAAACAAATAATGAACAAGAATGAATTTTTATAATAAGGATAAAAACCTAACACTGAGAACCAAAGCTAAGTATAGCTGACTCATGTGTATACTTTATATAAGAAACTAATATGATCACACTTCTGTTTTTTCCCACCAATGTTTCACTGAAGATGGGTAAAGTATTCAGGGAGAGAGGAAGAATGAGAGAGAGAACAAAAGAAAAAATATAAGTGAATAAGAGGGCCAGATTTAACAATGACTCTTCAGATGCTCAGATTGAAGTCCTTAGGGAAGGCTTCTAATGTTTAGATGCTGAAATTACTATTCTCAAAAAGAATAGTCAATGAAATGATTTTGAATGTTCTGCTTACTACAGGAGAAAATATCAAGAAAAAAAATGAATGTCTCTAGAAAGCAATTTTTAAAAATACTAGAAATGACTTATTTTATTACTAAAGCAAATAGTGACCATTAGTGAGAAAGAGATGCACATCAACAAAACAAAGGTAAAAAGCAATTCCATTATCTTACAAGTCAAGTGGCAGCAAATATTAACATGCTGTTTCTAGATAACTTTATTAGGGTTTATGCACATTCACACATACATTTACAAAATACCTATGAAAAATATTATTTTGCAATATGTCTTTTTCAGTTAGTATATACTAAACATGTATCCATGTACATAAGTACACTTATGTATCACTTTAATAGATATATACTATATATGAGTGATATAAGTAATATCATATAAAAAGTCCATCAAATATTAGTGACCAACTCCTGTTGGCTAAATTATTTTAAAAAATGATATTACAAACTCCCTTATAGCTGTATCATTGCATAAATACCTGTCTTAATGAAATATATATTCACATGTAGATTTTTGAGGTCAAAGTACTTCTGTTTTTATGATTTTTAAAATAAACTAGTTTCCCTCCAGAAAAGCTATTAAAAGTTATTTCCTTACCAATAGTATATGTGAGCATTTGTTGCCTATCATTATCACAACATTACTTTGCTAACAAAGGTCCATCTAGTCAAGGCTATGGTTTTTCCATTGGTCATGTATGGATGTGAGAGTTGGACTGTGAAGAAAGCTGAGCGCCAAAGGATTGATGCTTTTGAACTGGGGTGGTGGAAAAGACTCCTAAGAGTCCCTTGGTCTACAAGGAAATCCAACCAGTCCATTCTGAAGGAGATCAGCCCTGGGTGTTCTTTGGAAGGAATGATGCTAAAGCTGAAACTCCAGTACTTTGGCCACCTCATGTGAAGAGTTGACTCATTGGAAAAGACTCTGATGCTGGGAGGAATTGGGGCAGGAGGAAAAGGGGACAACAGAGGATGAGATGGCTGGATGGCATCACCGATTCGATGGACGTGGGTTGAGTGAACTCCAGGAGTTAGTCATGGACAGGGAGGCCTGGCATGCTGTGATTCATGGGGTTGCAAAGAGTTGGACAGGACTGAATGACTGAACTTAACTCTTTCCCTTGTTTCCCCATCTATTTGCCATGAAATGATTGGCCCAGATGCCATGATCTTAGTTTTTTGAATGTTGAGTTTTAAGCCAGCTTTTTCACTCTCTTCTTTCACTTTCAAGAGGCTCTTTAGTTTCTCTTCATTTTCTGTCATTAGAGTGGTATCATTTGCATATCTGAGATTTTGATAGTTCTGGAAATCTTGATTCCAGCTTGTGATTCATTCAGCCCAGAATTTTGCCTGATGTACTGTGCATATAAGCTAGGTGACGACAAGCAACTTGACAATGTACAGCCTTTTTATGCTCCTTTCACAATTTTGAACCAGTCAGGTGTTCCATGTCCAGTTCTAACTTGTTTCTTGATCTGTACACAGGTTTCTCGGGAGACAGATAATGTGATCTGGTATTTCCATCTCTTGAAGAATTTTCTACCATTTGTGGTAATCCACACAAAGTGAATGAAGTAAAAGTGAAGTCGCTCAGTCGTGTCTGACTCTTTATGACCCCATGGACTGTAACCTACTACACTCCTCCGTCCATGGGATTTTTCAGGCAAGAATACTGGAGTGGGTTGTCATTTCCTTCTTCAGGGGATCTTCCTGACCCAGGGATCAAATCCGGGTCTCCTGCATTGTAGGCAGACACTTCATTGTCTGAGCTACCAGGGAGTCCACACAAAGGCTTTAGCATTTAGTATTTAGTCAATGAAGCAGAAGCACTTGTCTTTCTGGAATTCCCTTGCTTTTTCCTATTATTCAATGGATGTTGGCAATTCAATCTCCAGTTACTCTGACTTTTCTAAACCCAGCTTGTATATGTGGAAGTTCTCAATGTAGGTACTGCTGAAGCCTAACTTGAAGGATTTTGAAAATAACCTTACTAGCATGTGAAATGAGTGCAATTTTATGGTAGTCTGAACATTATTTGGCACTGCCCCTCTTTGGGACTGGAATGGAAACTGACCTTTTCCAGTCCTGGAAAAGTGGCCACTGCTGAGTTTTCCAAATATGCTAACATAATGAGTGCAGCATTTTAATAGCATTTCACCTTGACTGCTAACTCTAATTAACTGGCAAGGAATGAACAGCAGGAAAAGAATGTGAGGATAGACTCAGCATCAGTAGAAAGTGATTCTATGAGAGATCACTGTTTTGGACAAAGAAAGGGAATGATGATCCACAGTATTTTTTTTTTTTTTTCAATTTGCTTTAGTGGAATATCAAATATGTTCAAAAATCTCTTCTAAAAAGATACAGATGATAATAATTTAATATTTATGAAACAATGGTTAAATTTATTTTAGTCAAAAATCACATGGAAGAGTTACATGTTTTTCTTTTCTGATTATATTAGGTAGTATGTTGAGATCCTTTTTATAAGGAATATATATCATGATATACTTCTATACCTCATGGCCAATTCTGAAGCAAAGTGGTTTATTAGAAACCTATCTTAGGTTAGAGTTGATTACCTCCCTACACCCTTGAAGAGACAGTTTTATATATGAACCAACCTCCTCTTCCTGCCCTCTGCATACAATAGTTGGACCCGAAGTGGACACCTCTTTGATTTTATCAAATCTGTTTTCTGACTCTACCCCTCACTGGCCATTATAGAGCTCTTAAATAATTAGTTTAATTCAGTGACTCAATTTTATAGAATATCTATTGCTGGATTTCCAATAACATTGACAACAGGAGAAACTGTTTTAAGTTATATCAAATTTTAAAAATGTTCCTTTGCATTGTTAGCATTACATTTTGAACCGATGACACGGAGGTTGCCTAAAATGCTCAAAATATCTCCCATTTTGGTGAGATTATATTTTTAACAACACATTCAAAGAATGCCAATGACAAAAAGATGAAACCAGCTGTCACTGTGCTGTTCGATGGCAGACTGTCCCTTGGTGCACAGGTGAAAGTCATTAGCTCTGCATAGTACCTCTCACAGCTTGAGACCTAGACTGATGATTATACTGGGGGGTCTGATACCTGAAAAGATAGGGCGAATGTCAAGCCAAGATTCTTAACATTAAACTTCAACTGTCTTTTGCTTCTCTTTCTCAACTATATATCTGATTAAGTTTGGGGTCCTTAGTTCTTGTAAACGAAGACAACATTTGACATAAATAGGGCCAACTGGAACTTAGAATGGAGACACTAAAAATGAGTCAGGCAGAAGTTGTTAGGCCTGAGTGTTGTATGGTGACTAAGAAGCAGGTCACAGCCTCTGGCTAATGTGGTTCATTGACCCACAAGGCTATGTCGCCTTGGAAGGGCACCATTTCCTAATTAATACAAATCATCATATGAGCAAATAGCTTCTCTATTCAGAACTAATTGTAAGACATGTACAAACCAGTTATTTTTAGAATGTAGAAATCATGAACCTTGCCAAGGAAACTGACAACTAAAAAGGAGGAGGAAGTCAGAGAAAATAGAGATGAAAATAGGCAAGAGAAAAAATGGCACACACAGACCTCATGTCCAGGTGTGCGCCTTTCACTTGGACTGGATGAAATTTCCTCCCTTTCTCTGAGAGTGCTTCTGTTATTTGCCAATAAACCAATTCATAACCAAGACAAGTGAAAACTCATGAGACTGGGATGCAGTACTGGATGTTGGTACCAACTCTAACACTAATAGCTATGTGACAACTCATAGTTTTTCCAGCACTGGTTTTACCATCCATAAAATGCAAGAATTGAACAATACTATCCTCAAACATTCATTCTTTCTTATTTAAAAAAAAAGCAAGTAATCTTATTCTATGATTTTCAAAATGTTTATGGAGACATTTATTGTACTTTTAAATATGTTGCCATATATGAAACTTGCTTTCAAACTATTGGTTGGGAATACCCTCCCCAAAACATTTTCTAAGAGTAATAAAGACATGTGAGGTAGTTTTTATGATTGATTCTATCTAATATATATTATAAATATTTTAATTTCACATTAAACTTCTATTAGATATGGAATGTAAGGAAAATCAAAATACTTAGAATCTGTATATTGAAACTTTAAGTTACTGAATTGATTCTTTTGTCTTTTGAAGTACTAATTTAAACAGTACACGTCTCTTATACACATCTAGATGTGTATAAGAGAAAGAAGTTATTGAGACAAAAATCTATTATAGACTTTTTCTAGTCTTATTCTGGGGCAGTCTATAATTTTGAGAAGATAAAACATTCATTTTTTGAAATATGGAGTGGTAAGAATTCTTCAACTTTATTATTTTTTAATTACTTTAGGTAACATGTCCTTATAAATTGCAACCTTATAATGCTTACAAGAATAATAAGGATTAATAGTAAACTTACCAATACTTGGATAACTGGGTGTAGAAGGGTCTCCTCCTGGATTCAGTGATACCATGAAGGTATCATAGCTAAGATTTGCAGTCTTTGGTAAATCACAAGGATCAATATATAACACATCTGGAATGTAAGGAAAATCAAAATACTTAGAATCTGTATATTGAAACTTTAAGTTACTGAATTGATTCTTTTGTCTTTTGAAGTACTAATTTAAACAGTACACTGTGAAGTATTAATTTCATCTTTCAAAAATTATTTCTGACTGTTCACCTGAAGCTATTACAACGTTGTTAATTGCCTATACCCCAATAAAAAGTGAAACATTAAAAAAAACTATATCACAGTGTATACACTCAAAAAGATATATATGACAATTGCAATAAATCACACAGGATTAAATGAAGACAACTTCAACGAAGCTATTAATATTCCATTTAAATTGGAAATATTTCTACTCTAATAAGTACTTCAACCAATATTTTATTTTCAGGAGACAAGTTACATATCACATAAATTTACAGATTATGTTTATTCAGAATGTCCACAGCCTCCAAATCACAAGCTTCCCACTCCTTTTTGTTTAACTGAAAGAACCACTAAGTGCTAAGCCAACACAGTTATTAACCAAGTTTTCATGGGTTCTAAAATATCAACATGCCTGAGGTAGCTGAGATAGATGCTAGAGTAGTAATCGAGAAGTGATCCTTTGTAACTCTGAGACATTTTTCTTTTTCTGTACAGAGTCAGCCAACTTCCTTCAAGCTGTGTCACAGCTTCACATCATTTGAAGCATTTATAATGACCCAAGTCTTCAAGGTGAAATTTCATTAGTATTATTTTTTCATCCTCAGTAATTAAAAATGATCTGATGGAAAATTTTAGTAGCACTAGATTTTTACTTGCTTTAAGACAGTAACCTCATAGGTTCATTTTGTATCCCTAGTGCTTGATATAGTGCCTGGTAACTATTGATATTTCTATTGTTGAGTTATTGAATAAATTAGTGTATATATCAACGAATGAATGAATTAAAAACATAGTGCATACAGGTACAAATGTATTAAATTAATGTTATTTTGCTCTATGGTTTCCACCCAATGGCTGGAAAACTTATGCCATAAATTATGCTGTGGCATCTTATATACGTCCATTAGAATGTGAGTATAAGTATTAAGCCATCTTGTTTCTGAAATTAAAAGAAAACACTCAATAAAATATGCTATCCTTTTATACTTCTGTAAAATACACATTAAAATTGGTCTATTTTGTTTAATTTTGTTTTGTATTGTTTTGCTATCTAAGAGTAGCGATAAGGAGTAGAAACTAGCCCCCAGGGATTTAAACATATGAATTTGTCTTATTGACAGTGTCTTAGAGATAAAATGTCTTTGACCAAAAAATATCATCTCACATTCCTTGCTGTGAATTATGTTAGTACATTTCTCCTTGTGTAGTATATAAAGCTCTCTGTTGCCAAATAACCGACCCTGAAATAAGTGGCACTACAAATCTGTGGGCAGGACACAACAATCTTACCGAACAAACCTTACAAAATGCAAAGCTCCTTGGGAATCACTCACTCAGGGGTCATAGTCTAGAACCTGAAAATGGTCCAATAGTATTATATTCCCATTGCCTTGGACAGACAGCATACGGGAATAGGATGGCTACATGGAATTCAGATATTCAGGACAAAATCATTCAAAGAAAATCAAAGCCAGAGACAGTAAAAGAAACAGGACCCTGATCTGATTCCTACCACTTAACTTCTGTACTTACTGACATCTTCTCTTACTTTCAATCAAAACCCCTTTTCTATTTCAGGAAAACAATGCTGTTGCTATTGTTGTTTAGAAAATACCTTGCTTCACAGTGTCTATCAAGGGAATACTGGCTGAATTCTGCAGCTAGACTCTAATCCATTTACAGATGCTCTTAAGTTGTCAACTCACCCTTTTGAACCCAGTGAATGTCAGTTGTGCTCTTTATTTTCACTGGTCACAATGCAGGAGGTCTCTGAACTACCACCTGGTATCAAGAACCAAAGAAGGAAGCTTATGGTTTTCTTTGTACTTTAACCTCTTCAGAATACTGGTTCACTATTAGAACCATTCCTCTGGCCTCCACAGCTGTAAAAGTTTCTTGAGCCTTCATGTAGAAAAGAACAAGGGTGCCAAAGGAGACAAATTTGTTTTACAGATAAAATTAAGACCTGTTTTGTGGTGTCCCCGTAAGATTTGTAAGTTTAAGTTCTAACCCCCAGCACACCTCAGAGTGTGACTACATTTGAAAATAGAAACTTTAAAGAGGCAACAAAGGTTAAATGAGGTCATACGGGTGGGCTCTACTCCAATATGACTAATGTCCTTATAAGAAGAGGGAAAGACATTAGAGGTCTATGTGCAGAGAGTGAAAAAACAAAACAAAAAACATGGGACACAGCAAGAAAGTGGCAATCAGCAAGCCAAGAACTGAGGCCTCAGGAGAGACTGAACCTGTCAACACCTTCAACTTAAATTGTCAGCCTCCAGAACTGTGAGAAAATAAATTTGTGTTTAGGCCATGCAGCCTGGAATATTTTGTTATAGCAGCCCTGGCAAATTAATACTTTCACATGAGATAAATATCTGCCAAACTTTATATATAGATTCTGGAAAATCATGTAATTAGAATCTACATCTTCTGAGTCTAGGTCTTCTTAGGCCAAATCATCAAGTACTAATTGTGCACCTACTATAAGCCAGATACTGTCTCACAAGATATTTGCTGATTTCTAATCAAAGCATCTGATATATCATTTCAATTCCCATTATTGTGAAATTTTGATTCAGGAAGGTGAAGAGCTTGACCTGGGGTCAGAGGTAATACATGGTAAAGTGTGTGTGTGTGTGTGTGTGTGTGTTAGTCACTCAGTCTTGTCTGACTCTTTGTGACCCTGTGGACTATAACCCACAAGGCTCCTCTGTCCATGGAATTATCCAGGTAAACATAGTGGAGTGGGTAACCATTCCCTTCTCCAGGGGATCTTCCCCATTCTGGAATCGAATCCAGGTGTCTGGCATTGCAGGCAGATTATTTACCATCTGAGTCACTAGAAGCCCAATAAGTGGTAATTCCAAGGATCAAACTAGAGTTTTCCAAATTCAAGTCTAGCGATCTTTCCATTAAAACATACCTTTTCTATTATACATCCATCCTTTACAAAGACAAATAGATTGGCCAAAGGTTTAATTTATTAAACACGTCAGATGCTTCTTGCATGGTCTTCTTTCTGAGAAGTACTAAAATCAATACTACGTGAATTATATGCCTATTTGTTTAGATTGCTAAGAAGAACTGGATTTTTACAAAGTGCATAGTGGGGATTCATATGTATTAAAACAATAAAATGTGAACATTTTATACTAAAGATTCATGGCTACTATAACATAAGAATAAACTTTTAAAAACCATGAACTAACATTACTTAGCACATTTTCACTCATTAAATTAAATAGTTGTGGAATATGTGAAAAATAAAAACATTGAACACAGGTGTTGATTTCTTAAGCATATATTTTGACTTCAGGGCTCAGATTTTATGTTATTCTTTCTTCTTGAAACTGTTTTCCCCTATTAATAGATCTGTTATTTGGTCCTTTAATTATGTATTGTATTGTTAGGATGCCATTAAAGAGATTCATAAGATTCCTGTTTGTTTTATCAAAAGTATTTCAGAAATAAGCTCATCTTTTTTCTTTTTTTTTAAAGACAATTGTGGTGAGGAATATTCACTGTAATCGGATGAATACATCCAAGACATAATCACAGCATTTATTTCAGTATTGTATTGTTAGGATGCCATTAAAGAGATTCATAAGATTCCTGTTTGTTTTATCAAAAGTATTTCAGAAATAAGCTCATCTTTTTTCTTTTTTTTTAAAGACAATTGTGGTGAGGAATATTCACTGTAATCGGATGAATACATCCAAGACATAATCACAGCATTTATTTCTGATTTTTCTGAACACTGTTACTTGGATTTCAAATTGCTTTACTTGATGTATCTAAAGTTACCTAAATAATTCTACTAAGATTAATATGAAGCAATGATCTCCTTTTGCAAGGAGAAAAAACCTGAAGCTATTCAGAAAGTGAAGTCTGTTGTTAGAGTTCTAAAAAGCATTCTCAACTTTTATTATTACATTACAGAAGAGGGAAAGAAGGAAGGAAGTAGGGAAGGAAAGAAGAAAAGGAGAAAGGTAGGGACGGAGGCAAGATGTCCTATTTTATAAAGTATTCTCATGCATAATTATTTATTGCACTTCAAAGCTCCGTGTGGTGCAGTCAGTGAGGTTGCAGAGTCGGATACAACTGAGGAACTCAACAACAACAAACATCTCATTTGGTCTGTGGAATAATTTTTATCTCACAAATGAAGTATTCATGAGATAAAGATGATATCAAGATCACATAGTTAATTCTCAGATTTCAGACTAAAGGAATGTGTGCTCATAATTTATTTTCCTGTGTTTCTCCCATTAAATCATATTGCTTTCAAATAAGGAAAAAAGTGTGCCTCTTCATTTTTTGTTTGTTTGTTTTTTTAAAGGTCATATTCCATTATTTGAAAATACAGTGGTAGAGTGGAGATTAGCAAGGTTGCCGGTTAAGAATACAATGATAGAGTGAGGACTGGCAAGTATTAACCTAAATTGTCTTATTTTTAAGGAGAAGAATTTGAGATTGAGATGGGAAACACAGTGGCCGGGGTCTTTTCCTCTGTATAGGTGGTTCATGAATGCTACATAACGTGTGAAGGTTTTTTTTTTTTTTTTTTTTTTCAAGGGAATGATAAGAAAGAAGAGAATATGGAGAATGGAATAGTTGAGGAAATTTAATCTCTTTGCTTTTTATTATTTTTTTTTTTTTTATATTTTCTTTTCTTTTTGTTTTTCAAGGGAACGATAAGGAAGAAGAGAAGGTGGAGAATGAACCAGGTGGATAATTGAGGAAATGTAATTTTGCTTGCTCCTTGGAAGAAAAGCTATGACAAACCTAGACAGCATATTAAAAAGCTGAGACATTACGTTGCTGACAGAGGTTCGTATAGCCAAAGCTATGGTTTTTCCAGTGGTCATGCATGGATGTGAGAGCTGAACCATAAAGAAAACTGAGCACCGAAGAATCGATGCTTTTGAACTGTGGTGTTAGAGAAGACTCTTGAGAGTCCTTTGGACTGCAAGGAGATCCAACCAGTCCATCCTAAAGGAAATAAGTCCTAATATTCATTGGAAGGACTGATGCTGAAGCTAAAGCTCCAACACCTTGGCCACCTGATGAGAAGAGCTGACTCACTGGAAAAGTCCCTGATGCTCGGAAAGATTGAAGGCAGGAGGAGAATGGGATGGCATTGAATGAGATGGTTGGATGGCATCACTGACTCAATGAACATGAGTTTGAGCAAGCTTTGGAGTTGGTGATGGACAGGGGAGCCTGACGTGCTGGAGTCTATGGAGTCACAGAGTCAGACACAACTGAGTGACTGAACTCAATTTCTTTGCAATTGTCTGCTGTTAGGGAATGGTATTGGCGAATAAACAAAAACAAACTAGTTAATCTGGAAAAATATTTTTCTTGATGTAAAATGATGAAATTTTATGAATTCATTTCCAAAATTAAACATTTAAGTAATTTTAAAATCCTCTTTCATTGCCATTCACTTATTAGCAGGCTCTTTGCTATTTGTTGTATGTTAGATTGTTGGAACCATGAATAAAAAAATTCTAAAATACCCCATGTTATATTTTTTTTCCCAAACTGCATTAGGCCTTTACAATTTGTATAATCTCATTATTTAAAATATTAGCTTGTATCTTTAAAAATTAGGATATGACTATTACATTTTCCTTACCTATCAAGGAAACATTATTTTTGTTATCCTATTATTTTTTCTCAATTAAAAAAAAAAGAAGTCTACTTCACAGAAATGATTTTTTAACCCTTCCTGAAATTAATTCATTTACTTATATAAAACCTGACATTTCATCCAGGCACAGAATTTGTAATCAGATGCAAACAGCTGAGGGATGTTCTTATTCCAGGACAAACTAAAATATTACAGATACATAAATCTTTGTAGCTTATATATTTTTAAGAAGCAAATTTGATGCATATGTCTTACAGAGAACTTAATCGCAATAGAAATAGCTTCCATATTATTCTTTCTCACATCACTAATTAGAAAGATTTATAGTTGTCAAGAAAGAATCAGAGCACTTGTCTCTTGTCCGTGCAGTTTATAGATCATCATTTGCTGTCTTTGCAATCCTGTCTGGCAGAAATTGACAGTGACTTCTTACAGTGCAAACCCATCAGGGGTCACAGCCACAGTTTCTGTTTCCCTGACCCTGCAAAGGCTTTTGATTTTCTTGAGAATCACTTTCACTTTTGAGTAAATAAAAAATTATTTGTATGTCATTCAGATTTCAGATATTTTTAAAATATGCAAGATATCAAAGGTGAATCTGACTCTGAGTTGCCTTTTGATAACTGTAATAGAAATCAATCTGCTACATTTTTCATTACCTTATATGAGATATATTATCGTGACTGAGGTCACTATTGCAAACTTCCTTCACTTTTTTCTCTTGCTTTTAGTAATATATTAAGATAAAATGATGGGCAGGAACATGTTCAGTTTAATGCCTGAGTGCATGGAAAAAAATATGATACTATGGATGTACTGTTTCTGTTTAGTTCCACTGTGATGTACAGCATTATTATACCACTGAACCAAAAAGACAAAACAGAAACAAGCGTGGAAAACTGTAAGAAGAAAACACATTATCGCAACTGTCCTTATGGTTCATGCCTTCTTTCCACATAGTTCATTATTCTCTCATGACAGAATGCCTTCCTATATAGAAATTTATATCCCATATGAAAATACCTACTTTTTATTGAAGTGATAGTTAAGCAAAAGTAATTTTTAAGCCATCAGATCTAATTTCCTAGGCATTTCTAGAATCTTTAGAAGCTATTGTGTACATCAAATAGGAGTAAAAAATTACTTTGTTTTCTCTGTTAATTGAGTAAGTTTTGCTAATGTAATAGGTTTATTTAAAAGTGAAAGTAATTTGCTATAGAACAGCAGGTTTTATAAATGGAAACTTCTACAACAGAACATTGCGAGGTGTTTAAATATTAACCAGACATATTGTTCACTCTCTACACTAAATTTCATAAACTTAATACAAATTAAGTACATATTTTATTGCTGGATCTTGCTTACCAGTGCTAAGAAATCCACAATGTTCAATTCTAATTAAAAATGAAATTGAATTGCAATTCCCTGGAAACAAGGGCTGATCAGATTCAATAAGCTTTACTTAATTTATTTCAGAAACAAAATAATTGAATTGTTCATATGCAAAGAAAAAAATGCTTGCATTGTTATAGAAATGCATGCATCCAAGTCTTTTGCAATTGTATTATATTTTCTAATGTTCACAGTGATTACATATGTCATATGTATATTTCAAGATATTTAAGGATACAAGAATATATCACATATCTTTATTAATCACATCTGGAGAAATATCAATAACTTCGGATATGCAGATGGCACTACCCTTATGGCAGATAGCAAAAAGGAACTGAATAGCCTCTTGATGAAAGTGAAAGAGGAGAGTGAAAAAGCTGGCTTAAAACTCTACATTTAAGAAGCTAAGATCATGGCATCCAGTCCCATTACTTCATGGCAAATAGGTGGGGAAACAATGGGAATAGTTACAGATTTTATTTTCTTGGGCTCCAAAATCACTGCAGATGGTGACTGCAGCCATAAAATTAAAAGACCCTTGCTCCTTGGAAGAAAAGCTATGACCAACCTAGACAGTATATTAAAAAGCAGAGACATTACTTTGCCAACAAAGTCCATCTAGTCAAAGCTATGGCTTTTCCAGTAGTCATGTCTGAATGTGAGAGTTGGACCATAATAAAACCTGAGTGCTGAAGAATTGATGCCTTTGAACTGTGGTGTTGGAGACTCTTGAGAGTCCCTTGGACTGCAAGGAGATCCACCCAGTCAATTCTAAAGGAAATCAGTACTGAATATTCATTGGTAGGACGGATGCTCAAGCTGAAGCTCCAGTACTTTGGACATCTGATGCAAAGAACTGACTCATTGGAAGAGGCCCTGATGCTGGGAGAGACTGAAGGCAGGAGAAGGGGATGATAAAGGATGAGATAGTTGGATGGCATCAGCCACTCAACGGACATAAGTTTGAACAAGCTCTGGGAGATGGTGATGGACAGGCTGGTCTGGCATGCTACAGTGTATTGGGTCACAAAGAGTTGGACACAACTGAGCAACTGAACTGAACTGACTGAGGGATGCAGCCTAAATTATATATATAATTTTCTCTTTTTATAATTTTAAAAGCAATATAAAGAAAACTATTATTTTTCGTAATATTTAAATTGCATTAGTATTTTTTAAAAGAATTTTCCCAAATGCTTAACTAATGTCACAACTACTCTGTGAGATTTTTGAAATTACTCTCATTATCATTCTTATTTGCATTTGGTTTTTATTTCTTCAGCTTCAGAAAATTGTCTCAGTGAGGTGTGATTTTTTTCCTATGAGTCTATAGGTTGTAATAGTGAAAACAGAAACAATGATTTTAACTAGTAGGAAAACTGAAAAAAAAAAATGAACTGAACATGAGTGTAGGGTATACTGTTGAGCAAAGAGCAGAGCAAGTGTTTCCTTACACCCCTCTGTGTTTTCAATTGCTTGAGATCACAACGGCCCCAGCATATCTAAGCTCAGAAATGAACATCTTCAGAAACAGTGTTCTTTGGAGATGAGGTGGGATTAAGGAGCATGATTTCAGAGTAGTCGTTGACAATAACTCTGTGCAGCTCTGGACTTTTACATAAGAATAGACATTACAATAATTGGAATGGTACAGTAATGCAATAAAGGTAAGACTTCATCAAGAGACAGAGTTTACGAAGGAGAGAATGTCCAGAACTGAGCCAAAGTTTATCTAAATCTATTTCTCTAATAGTACTTTCCTTTTATAGATCAAATAATACATGAAAATATTTTGAAAGATATTTATAAAATAGTATCAGTGTAATCATTAATACCACAATATTTTTTATTAGATGATCTCAAAGATATTTAAGAGAGTTAAAAAAAATTCATGTAATAAAGTTG
>SJYT01084795.1:8358-30157 GCA_006410635.1 Cephalophus harveyi | reverse complement strand
TTATTTTTGTGTATGATGTTATAAAGCTGTCTCTTATACACATCTTTTTTAACAAGAAACTTTCTTGAAGCAAGACAAGACTGGGAAAAAAATACCTGCAAACAGATGCCTGTCAAATTAAAACAGGCAGAAGAGGAAAATTCATATAAAATATCTGAAATAAAAAACAATTTAAGATTTGGAAGCATTTTTCTAATGTTGTAGGCATTTTTTAGGTTTATGAGCAAGTTAATTATTTTGTTTCAGAAATAAATTGAGTAAATTAGATTGAATAAAAATATACACTATAGAATTATAAAACATCATAGAAACAGATAAAGGATGTGACACAAAGCTAAATAAACTAAATAACACAATGACAAAATAAAAATACAGTATAACACATGAAATATAGAGCCTTACAAACAATTATATGAGAGACCTGCTGCTGCTGCTGCTAAGGGGCTTTGGTCATGTCTGACTCTGTGTGATCCCATAGACAGCAGTCCATCAGGCTCCTCTGTCTCTGGGATTCTCCAGGCAAGAATACTGGAGTGGGTTGCCATTTCCTTCTCTAATGCATGCATGCATGCTAAGGCGCTTCAGTCATGTCCAGCTCTCTGTGACCCCATAGACAGCAGCCCACTAGGCTCTGCCATCCACAGGATTCTCTAGACAAGAATACTGGAATGGGTTGCTATTTCCTTCTCCATGAGAGACCTACCTCTTTCAGAATTGGAAAAATTTCAAAAGCCATAAAATGTAAGAGTATACAGGAATTAGATAATTAACTAATGAACTTGAGATAGAGAATTACATTTTTCACAGACCACATGTATACCCACGAATAATTTAACATGAACTTTGTCATGAAGAAAGTCTTTTAAAAGTTCTAAAAACTAGAATTTTATTGGTCATACATTTACCATAATCTAGTCAATTTGAAATTAACAGTAAAACCATGAACAAAATTCATTTATACCCAAATCACTGGATAACAAAGCAAATGAAAAGCAGAAAGTAAAATGCATAGTAATGAAACTTTGGGGAAATGATATAACTGAATAGCTAACAATTTATAGTTCATGTGGTTTATTGAAGAACTTAGTTCTCATTTAAATAAGTTAGTAAAAGAAACATAATTAATTAGGAAGAGGAATTATTTAACATAAAAGCAGAGAGCAATGAACTAGAAAACAAAAATATTGAAAAGCATATAATTTTTTTAATATATGGATCTGAAGCACTAGTTGCATATTGTAATATCTGAAAATACTAAATGGAACAAATTCATCACAACTGACAGCACATTGAAGACTGTGGCATCTGGATAAATTAAATATTTCAAAATTCGCCTGACCACGTCCCTAGACTAGGATTAGACAAAGTATCCAGCAGTGGAGCATCTGGCCCAGCAGCTGCCAAGCACGCCCTCTGAGTAGAAATGAGCACTGGCTTCACTTGGAAACTAAAGCAGAAAATGCCAAAGGGAAGGGCCTTTAATAAAGCCAACAATGGGCAGAAACAATGCCAAATTAATAGTGAAATCAGTACAGGCATGTGCCATTTTGTCTCAATTACAGAAGTCAAATCTGCAAAGCATGGAGTCATATCAGACATTTACAAAGGGTAGCAAGTTTTGAATATTTAGGTTGTAAACATTTGGACACACTAATATACATTTGTAACTTCTCTGAAGAGATTTTTGAAAATAAAGGAGGGCCAGAATTTCTTTTATATCCTCAGAGTTGAAGCGAAGGAGATTCACTAACAGGTTCATTTCTGCAAATCAAAAAGCTCACAAAGGACATGGATGTGAAAGGACTCAGACAGACAGTGGTAACTCCCACCAGGCAGTGTTTCTCTTCAACTTCCCCTTCTCTCCCTTGTTGGACAAATATTCTATCCTTATAGACTCACAATGAATACTCTTTCTTAAAATTATCAAAATAAGACAAAATCACTATCTATATTTGGTTGTATAGTACGCTTAATCTTACTATCATCTTAATATAGAAAAATAATTTCTAAGTCAGTGAAGCTATTGATGAAGATGTCCTTTGGGTTACTGACATATAATTTTACAGGTATTTCAGGAACAGAATGAAAAGCTCCTTACAGAGCCATAGCCTGCACGCCACTGCTGCCCTGCTGGGCATAACTAACATTTAGAAAGTAGCAGAGCAAAGCAGTAGATAAATAATACAAACATATGAATGAGAAACTACACCATCTCAGACCTGTAAAAACTTTCACAGAATCTGCTACTGTTTTCATGTGCTTTCAGTGAAAAATATCAGAATGATTGCTAGCTTCTCCGGTATTATGATCCCTAAAGAAAACATAAAAATGGGTATGGAGGCCAAGTCATTCACTGTGTGAGGTAGTTTAAGAGAAATTACAATCATCTAATTCCTATACAAAATCCTAAAAGAAAACAAATAATATATAATCATGAGATTATTTGATAGAGACCCATGTCATGGCTTGGTATGTATTGGGGTGAACAAACTTTTCCTTAGGATTTTCCATAAGATGGTATAGAAAACCCCAAATGAACATTTTAGCCAACCCAGTATTTTAGGGGTTACAAAAATAGAAAAAACAGGTTGGGATCTGAAATATGAGAACTGTTCTATTTATTTATATTTTTGGATGGTATACTTGTTCACACTACGCAAATCTTAAAAGCTTTTTCAAGTAGGAAGCTAGTTCCAACAGACTTAAAAACTGCATAATTGCTATACAACCTATTTATTGGTTTCTAAGTTTTATCTTTAAAAAGGAAATATCACCATTTATTATTTGCCCATATCCCAGATTTCCACTTTTCACTTTCATGCATTGGAGAGGGAAATGGCAACCCACTCCAGTGTTCTTTCCTGGAGAATCCCAGGGATGGGGGAGCCTGGTGAGCTGCCGTCTATGTGGTTGCACAGTTGGACACGACTGAAGTGACTTAGCAGCAGCAGCAGCAGCAGCAGCAGATTTTCCCTGGTAGCTCAGCTGGTAAAGAATCTGCCTGCAATGTGGGAGACCTGGGTTTGAGACCTGGGTTGGGAAGAGGCCCTAGAGAAGGGAACAGGCTACCTACTTGAGTATTCTGGCCTGGAGAATTCCATGGACTGTATAGTCCATGGGGTCACAAAGAGTCAGACACAACTGAGTGACTGTCACTTTCACTAGGCATACACTTTGCAGTTAGATATACCCAATAACACAGAAAGAAGGGTGCTAATAATTTTCTCATACAAATGTGGACTGAGGGCAAAAGTTTAAGTAACTTGCCTAGTCTCTTAGAACAAAGTAGTAAAGCTGAGAAAAGAACTATGTCTTCAAAACCCATTGCTTTTTCATCATTCTGTATGACAAAGGGCCTCTTGAATATTCTAAAAAAAAATGATTTCCATCTAAACTTATATCTACAGATTATTCATAGTACCTATCAATGTCATTTATTTAATAAATTTCTTATTGCTTTTAATATGTCCTTTTAATTAGTTTTAAAATATAATTTTCCCTTTCTCCTGCCCTCCTTTAATTTTCTTACATCCTTCCATTTGTTAATTATACTTGAAATTATTTATGAATATAGATATATATATATAATATGTGAAAGAGAGACAGACAAGACAGATACAAAGACAGAAAGGAAGAGACAGATATTAACATTTATAACTCAATTTAAGCAGTAGACCTACTGCCCTAGTATTTACAAACTATCTCTTTGCTACATGCCATTTTCTAAATAATACATCAACTAGGAGTATTTTGAGTAATACAAAATAATACACAAAAAGTCTTTACCTTTTTACAATGTATGCTATGTTAACTCAGCCTATATATGGGAATTAATTTATATATGACATATATTTTCTTAAAGGAAGTATATATTAACAATTATGTATTCAGTTCAGTTCAGTCACTCAGTAGGGTCTGATTCTTTGTGACCCCCATGGACTGCAGCATACCAGGCCTCGCTGTCCATCACCAGCTCCCAGAGTTTACTCAAACTCATGTCCATTGAATTGGTGATGACATCCAACCATCTCATCCTCTGTCATCCCCTTCTTCTTCTGCCTTCAATCTTTCCCAGCACCAGGGTCTTTTCAAATGAGTCAGTTCTTCACATAAGGTGGCCAAAGTATTGGAGTTTCAGCTTCAAAATCAGTCCTTCCAATCTATATTAGTATTGAGGACTGATTTTCTTTAGGATGAACTGGTTGGATCACCTTGCTGTCCAAGGGACTCTCAGAGTCTTCTCCAACACTACAGTTCAAAATCATCAATTCTTTGGCACTTAGCTTTCTTTATAGTCCAACTTTCACATTCATACATGACTACTGGAAAACCATAGCCTTGATTAGACAGACCTTTGTTAGCAAAGCAACGTCTCTCCTTTTAAATATGCTGTCTAGGTTGGTCATAACTTTTCTGCCAAGGAGTAAAGATCTCTTAATTTCATGGTGCAGTAACTATCTGCAGTGATTTTGGAGCCCCAAAAAATAAAGTCAGCCACTGCTTCCAGTTTCCCCATCTATTTGCCATGAAGCGATGGGACCAGATGCCATGATCTTAGTTTTCTGAATGTTGAGCTTTAAGCCAACTTTTTCACTTTCCTCTTTCACGTTCAAGAGGCTTTTTAGTTCTTCCCTTTCTGGCATAAGGGTGGTTTCATCTGTATATCTGAGGTTCTTGATATTTCTCTCAGCAATCTTGATTCCATCCTTTGCTTCATCCAGCCCAGCGTTTCTCATGATGTACTCTGCATATAAGTTAAATAAGCACAGTGACAATATACAGCCTTGATGTACTCCTTTCCCTATTCGAAACCAGTCTGTTGTTCCATGTCCAGTTTTTGTTTTTTTTTTGCAATGACACAAAAGAAATTTATTAGGATCTCAGTGAAAGTGTCATGAAGGGAGGGATGGGAGAAGAGCTAGATTCTGAGGATTCAATTTTATTGTTGTTCAGTCACTAAGTAATTTTCAACCCCATGGACTACAGCATGCCAGGCTCCTCTGTCCACCATCTCCTGGAGTTTGCTCAAACTCAGGTCTACCGAATAGTAATGCCATCCAACTATTTCATCCTCTGCCACCCCCTTCTCCTTTTGCTTTCAGTCTTTCCCAGCTTCAGGGTCCTTCCCAATGAGTCAACTCTTCCCATCAGGTGGCCAAAGCATTGCAGCTTCAGCCCCAACAATAGTCCTTCCAGTGAATATTCAGGGTTGATTTTGCCCAGGATTCACTGCTGCTGCTGCTACTGCTGCTAAGTTGCTTCAGTCATGTCCGACTCTGTGTGACCCCATAGATGGCAGCCCACCAGGCTCCCCCGTCCCTGGGATTCTCCAGGCAAGAGCACTAGAGTCAGTGGCCATTTCCTTCTCCAATGCATGAAAGTGAAAAGTGAAAGTGAAGTCGCTCAGTTGTGACCAACTCTTAGCGACCCTATGGACTGCAGCCTACCAGGCTCCTCTGTCCATGGGATTTTTTTTTTAATTTAAATAAATGTATTTATTTTAATTGAAGGTTAATTACTTTACAATATTGTATTGGTTTTGCCATACATCAACATGAATCTGCCACAGTTATACACGTTTTCCCCATCCTGAAACCCCCTCCTCCTCCCTCCCCATACCATCCCTCTGGGTCATCTCAGTGCACCAGCCCCAAGCATCCAGTATCATGCATCAAACCTGGACTGGTGTTTCGTTTCATATATGATATTATACATGTTTCAATGTCATTCTCCCAAATCATCCCACCCTCGCCCTCTCCCACAGAGTCCAAAAGACTGTTCTATACATATGTGCCTCTTTTGTTGTCTTGCATATAGGGTTATTGTTACCATCTTTCTAAATTCCATATGTATGTGTTAGTTAACTGTATTGCATATTGTACTGTATTCCATATATATTGTTAGTATACTGATTTTCTTTCTGGCTTGCTTCACTCTGTATAATAGGCTCCAGTTTCATCCACCTCATTAGAACTGATTCAAATGTATTCTTTTTGATGGCTGAGTAATATTCCATTGTGTATATATACCACAGCTTTCTTATCCATTCATCTGCTGATGGATATCTAGGTTGCTTCTATGTCCTGCCTATTATAAACAGTGCCATGATGAACATTGGGGTACACATGTCTCGGTGTGTATGCCCAGTAGTGGGATTGCTGGGCCATAAGGCAGTTCTAGTTCCAGTTTTTTAAGGAATCTCCACACTGTTCTCCATAGTGGCTGTACTAGTTTGCATTCCCACCAACAGTGTAAGAGGGTTCCCTTTTCTCCACACTCTCTCCAGCATTTATTGCTTGCAGACTTTTGGGTCACAGCCATTCTGACTGTCCTGAAATGGTACCTCACTGTGGTTTTGATTTGCATTTCTCTGATAATGAGTGATGTTGAGTATCTTTTTATGTGTTTGTTAGCCATCTGTATGTCTTCTTTGGAGAAATGTTTGTTTANCATTCTATGAGGCCACCATCACCCTAATACCAAAACCTGAAAAAAAAAAAAAAAAGAAAGAAAATTACAGGCCAATATCACTGATGAACATAGATGCAAAAATCCTTAACAAAATTCTAGCAATCAGAATCCAACAACACATTAAAAAGATCATACACCATGACCAAGTGGGCTTTATCCCAGGGATGAAAGAATTCTTCAATATCCACAAATCAATCAATGTAATTCACCACATTAACAAATTTAAAAATAAAAGCCATATGATTATCTCAATAGATGCAGAGAAAGTCTTTGACAAAATTCAACATCCATTTATGATAAAAACTCTCCAGAAAGCAGGAATAGAAGGAACATACCTCAACATAATAAAAGCTATATATGACAAATACATGTCCAGTTCTAACTGTTGCCTCCTGACCCGCATACAGATTTCTCAAGAGGCAGGTCAGGTGATCTGTTATTCCCATCTCTGTCAGAATTTTCACAGTTTATTGTGAGCCACATAGTCAAAGCCTTTTGTGTAGTCAATAAAGCAGAAATAGATGGTTTTCTAGAACTCTTTCTTAAACTTTATTAAAGGAAGTATTTATTAAACATTACATATTTCAAATAGTAAAAAAAAATGCTTATTGAAAAAGTTTACTACCCTCAAGAGCAGTTACTGAAATATGTTTATTATTTTTAAATCTCTTAAGCCTCAGCTAGGCTATCATTAATTAAGGAAGGTGAATAAAAAAGGCCTAAAAGTTTATCCACTGAAATACATAATACATATGTCAGTAAAACAAATATTTGCTTTGATTCATTCTTCTCTTTCATTGACCTGAAAAAAATACCATTAATTTACTTATTTCTCATCTAAGTATTACTTAATTTCTAGTATGTGGTTCAAAGTGTACCTCTTTGAATACTGATTTAGTTAATAGTTTAAGTTCAGCTGGAAAAAAAAATTAGAGAATTATAGATTGAATAACTCAGAGTGCTTAAATAATTACCCACATTTAAAAATGAGAAATTATTTCTTGCTATTCTTACCTTAAGATCCATTACCTCTTTCTACATCCTCATGATCAAATTCATTCTATACTTTATCTTCTTAAAGTAAATTGAACTATCCTTCACACCTCTAGCTAACAGCTGGACAGCCACAGGAGTAGATTTAATCAGTTAAAGATGTTCCCTCACTGGAAAAGCAACTGGATTTACCACATCTGCCATCTTTCCTGTATTTTGTGTCAATTTAGATTCAAAGCAAAGAGCCTCAGACTGTGAAAGCATCAACATTATTGAGTAATCTACAAGGAATATCCACTGTGGCTGGTGTTATAATTTAGAGTTAAATGCCATTCTCTACTTAGCAAAGGGGAGGATTATTTTGATCCAGTAGAAATTCATCATTCACATTCTTTCAGTAGTTATCAACCCTGCCAAAAATTCTCTATTTCAGTAATTATTTTCTTCCTATTTTCTCTTTTTCACCCATGCTTATACATCAATAGCCTAAATCACAGCTAATTGAATATGTGCTTCAGTACAAGTTTTCATATTCAGTGAATCAGAAATGTGTAATAGAGAAATTGGATTAATGGTATTTTACGAATGCAAAGCAAAAAAGACAGCTGCATGCATTTTTGTAGTAGCATCTAAGCCATTCAACATACTTTACTGATGCTTATACTGCTGTCATTACTCTGATAAGATTGACTTAAAACTTAACCTCAATAAAAAGATATATAAATGTGCTTCATTTCACTTGTACTTAGAAATGTTTCAGTGAACAGCCCCAAAGGTAGTTTAAAGGAAACACAAAGATTTAACAACAAAAAGAATAAACAGTGGTTTGTGCCTCATTAAGATATAAGGTATTTCACAAAAATGCAATTTTCATATAAATGCAAGTTGATCTTTTAAGTCTTAAAACTGCTTTTCTAGTTAAAGGATTTAGACTTGTGCTGACTTAAATGTTTCCATTGTTTTCCCATCTAGTAGAAACAGTGTCAGACTTTATTTTTCTGGGCTCCAAAATTACTGCAGATGGTGATTGCAGCCATGAAATTAAAAGACACTTACTCCTTGGCAGGAAAGTTATGACGAACCTAAACAGCATATTGAAAAGCAGAGACATTACTTTGTCAACAAAGGTCCGTCTAGTCAAGCCTATGGTTTTTCCAGTGGTCATGTATGGATGTGAGAGTTGGACTATAAAGAAAGCTGAGCATCAAAGAATTGATGCTTTTGAACTGTGGTGTTGGGGAAGACTCTTGAGAGTCCCTTGGACTACAAAGAGATCCAACCAGCCCATCCTAAAGAAGATCACTCCTGGGTGTTCATTGGTAGGACTGATGTTGAAGCTGAAACTCCAATACTGTGGCCACCTGATGCAAAGAATTGACTCATTTGAAAAGACCCTGATGCTGGGAAAGATTGAGGGCAGGAGGAGGAGGGGATGACAGAGGATGAGATGGTTGGATAGCATCACCGACTCAATGAACATGGGTTTGGGTAGACTCTGGCAGTTGGTGATGGATAGGGAGGCCTGGCGTGCTGTGGTTCACAGGGTCGTAAAGAGTCAGACATGACTGAGTGACTGAACTGAACTGATTTAAATGACTTCAGTATAGAAATGCAGAACATGTAACTGGGAGAAAGAACTCAACTTTACAGAAGGTCAGGACTTTGGGAAGAAAAGGCTGAGAAACAGGGTGTACCAGAAGAAGTGGGCATAGAGTGATGTGGGAGGTGGCAGGGAAAGGGGCAGTCAAACAAAGATTTGCAAATCCTACAGCTTTTAAGATTTAAGACTGGACAGCAAGAACTCCAGAAATATCATAAAGTCCAAAAGGGATGACAAGAACATTTTTATTCTGTATTTTTGTGATATTGTTATTTTTTTCTTTTTAATTTATTTTTTATTGAAGGATAATTGCTTTACAGAATTTTGTTGTTTTCTGTCAAACCAAGGCATGGGATGGGGAGGGAGACGGGAGGGAGTTTCAAAAGGGAGGGGATATATGTATACCTATGGCTGATTCAGGTTAAGGTTTGACAGAAAATGATAAAATTCTGTAAAGATATTGTTGTTAAAGGGGAAGGAAATTAATTCTCAGAGGTCTGTTAGTGGAGCTTTATCATTCTCAGGAAAAATGATCTGCACAAAGCCACAACTACAACGCAATAATCTGAGCTCAAAGCAGTGAAATAAATGAAAGTGTTTGCTCAAGTATCATGTCTAAGAATTTATAGTATCAAAACAAGCTTTCAAGTCTGTCTCGTCCATTGCTCATTAAGGTCACCAGTCAGAGGTGTTTTGCCAGGAGTTGATTTCAAATGGGCAACAGTTTCATTAAAAACTTACAAAGAACCCAACAAGAAAGTGAAAAATGTCTGGTTGAATATAATCATTTTGCTGTTTTGTTTCCACCAAGTCTTATTTTAAAACATTGTAAAATGAAAATGTATTATTCATAAAATTCAGTTCAGTTCAGTTCAGTCGCTCAGTCGTGTCCGACTCTTTGCGACCCCGTGGACTGTAGCCTACTAGGCTTCTCCGTCCGTGGGATTCTCCAGGCAAGAATACTGGAGTGGATTGCCATTTCCTTCTCCAGGGGATCTTCCCGACCCAGGGATCGAACCTGGGTCTCCCGCATTAGAGGCAGACGCTTTAACCTCTGAGCCACCAGGGAAGCCCATAAAATGAGCTATCATTAAACAGGTATTTATTGTGGATCCCCTATATACTAGGCAATATTTTAGGGTTTAGGATACAACAATTAGCAAATACTAACTGCATTTCCAGCTACTTTTTCAAAGAGAAACAATGTATTCATAGGAATTACATTTTTAGAATCCATCATATGTGACAATGTCAGATTTTTACACAGAAGAAATTATTTAACATGTAAAAGGAATAATGCATACATTAGTTTTCTGCAAGATAATTGAGTTAGTCAACATTATTATGAATACAACAAGATGTGGCAGAGAAGCCAATTCTGACTCCATGTTGGAAACTGTTCCTTTGACTTGCTTTTGTTATTATAATCATACATAATAGCCTGCCTCAGAGGGCCCTGACCTTCTCCCCCAACCATAAACTAATATGGGTTTTTTTCAGCTCATAGATAATTTGACCCTGCACACCTGTGAATGGAAGAGATTAACACACCTCTCCCAAAGGTTGGCCATTCCCAGAGATGTTTTGCAAGACCAAAAACCCTTTCATTAACTTCTCCATTGCCTCTCTCTCCCTTTCAGTTTACTAATCCACTGCCTCTCCCTCTATATTTTACCTTTTGACTTCAGTTCCTGCTTGCCTGTCTCTCTGGCTCTGTTAAAGAAACTGGCTTCTAAACCCTGACAAGATGGCTACTTGAAACTTTCTTTAGTCTACCATCTTCTCCGTCAGCCAGCTTTCCAAATAAAAGTTGTATTCTATGCCTCAACATCTCTTCTCTCGGATTCATTGTCTGTCATGCTGCGAGCAGAGCAAGCATGGACTCGGTAACAAAAATACAATGAAATCAAATGCACAAGTGGTAACAGCAGTATCAGGATTCAACAATCAGACTACAGTAAGGGCAGATATGCTACCCGATTAGCAGTATGGGACAGTTTTAAAATGTGAATTACCCATGGTTAGTAAGCAATACCAAAATTATAAGGTTATATCTGAAAATGTAATAAAAATGACTAAAAATTGGAGAGAATGTGATAAAGATATACTATCCAAATTATGGACTTCCCAAGGGGCACGTTGGTAAAGAATTTACCTGCCAATGCAGGAGATGCAAGAGAAGCAGGCTTGATTCCTGGGTTGGGAAGATCCCCTGGAGCAGAAAATGAAAATCTACTCCAGTATTCTTGCCTGGGAAATCCCATGGACAGAGGAACCTGGCAGGCTACAGTCTACGGGGTCACAAGGAGTCAGACATGATAGAGCACACATCCAAAGTAGACAAATAGAAAAAAGCAATTTGGCCAGATTAATCACTTTTGTTTAAGATCAAATAGCCAGTTCATGAACATGATTTTATAAAGTGATTCATCAACAGCATGTGTTCTCATTTCTTGTTTGTAGAAAAAGGCTTTAGTCCCTTAGGCCTCTTCTGAGTTCCAAAGAGCATACTAGAGCACTTAAGTAATTAGGGAATGAGGTAACAGAGAAACAAAGAAAGAGCAGTCAAGCAAGAAAACTATTGATAGATTAACAATAGCTCAGAGGTAAAACAGAGTCCTAGTTCCTCCTCAAAGGGTATACATAACAATTTGATGCATATCTTCAAGTTGTTCTGCAGAATCTAAGGCTCTCCCTCCCCCACCCAGGTAGATGACTGTGACAACATGCTGACCATAGCTTGCAGACTCAAGACTGGTTGGAACCAGAAGATTGATGACTGAAACTCCCAAAACATCACTCCAGTTTACCTTATCACCAACCAATAAGAAAGTCAGACACCTTGCAATTAGAAACCCTTCCCTGAAAGCCACCGAGGAGTTCAGGTCTTTTGAGCATGAGCTGCCTGTTCTCCTTACAAATAAATGTGCTGGTAGAAGTATTCCTTCACCACAACCCAGTTTCAGTAGGTTGCTTTGGTTCAGTAACAAATGCAACTTAAGATACAACATTCATGGAAATGAAAGAATATCTTAATTTGAAGATTTTGTTCTGGTGATCACAGCTGATTGAGATATATATATATATGTTTTTTTTTTTTTTTCTGATGTACTAATAAGGTTAAATAAGAAGTTAGGACTACTGTGTTGAACACAATTTTCTGCCATCTTTTTGCTGAAAACTTTTTTTTTTAGACCAGAATCCAGTAGCTATTTCCTCCAAGGGCCCTATAGTAAATATTTTAGGCTTTGCAGGCCGTATGGTCTCCATTGCAACTACTTTTATTTTGTATAGTAGCACAAAACATAGGTAATACCTATATGCCAGTAATTGTATTCTAATAAAATGTTCTTTGCAAAAACAGGCTGTGAGCTGGATTTGTCCAATGGCCACAGTATGCTTACTCCTGCTCTAGAGCCCATCTGTGGCCCTTTATGTAAGCTTGGATAGGGAATTACTGAAGAGACCTGGATAGCCTTTCAGAATGATCTAATCTTGTTCTTCCCCTGCTGCATTAGCCTACCCACTGTTGCAGTGAAAAGGAAAAAAAAATAATAATAATAATAATAATGAATTTTCCCTTCTCTTTCCTGAGAAGGAAGAAGAGAACAGTGAGCAGGCCTGCACATTTCCAGTTCTTACTTCAACCGTTCCTAATCTGTAATCTGTAACTAAATTTGCTTTTCTGCCCCCTATCTCTGCATAAGTTACATTCTACACCTATTGTCTTTTGACTATAGGCTAAATATATTCTGTATCTGGTACTCACATTTACAGCACTCTTCCCATTGTAGTTGCTTTCTTTTTATATATCAGATAGAAGACCACAGAGCTACTGGACTGCCAGACTCCATTACTGGGTTACTGTTGCCAGCCTATGACTATTGTTGAAACAATGCAAGAGAAAAAAACACAAGATCCCAACACTTTTGTTTCTCATCACTGATCCGTGACTGTAAGCCCTCATCTCATATAAGCCCCTAGAGTCTTCATGGTTCAGGGGAGGGCACAGTTCTTGAAGCATGAGCCTACTGTGTTCCCCTCTCTGCTGGCTGAGAATTAAAGCCACGTTTCTATTTCCTCCAAATTCTGTCTCCGTAATTGTTATTTGGCTTTGACAGGCAGATAAAGCAAAGATTTTGGCCAGCAACACCACCTGTCAGGCAAAGTAGTAGCTCATTCTTTGAAATGTAAAAGGATGAAATCCCTTTATTTTCTCTGATAAGCCTCTGAGAAGCAATAGTAGGTCCAGTGACATCCTATTTAAATTACCAGTTTCAGTAGGTTGCTTTGGTTCAGTAACAAATGCAACTTAAGATACAACATTCATGGAAATGAAAGAATATCTTAATTTGAAGATTTTGTTCTGGTGATCACAGCTGATTGAGATATATATATATATGTTTTTTTTTTTTTTTCTGATGTACTAATAAGGTTAAATAAGAAGTTAGGACTACTGTGTTGAACACAATTTTCTGCCATCTTTTTGCTGAAAACTTTTTTTTTTAGACCAGAATCCAGTAGCTATTTCCTCCAAGGGCCCTATAGTAAATATTTTAGGCTTTGCAGGCCGTATGGTCTCCATTGCAACTACTTTTATTTTGTATAGTAGCACAAAACATAGGTAATACCTATATGCCAGTAATTGTATTCTAATAAAATGTTCTTTGCAAAAACAGGCTGTGAGCTGGATTTGTCCAATGGCCACAGTATGCTTACTCCTGCTCTAGAGCCCATCTGTGGCCCTTTATGTAAGCTTGGATAGGGAATTACTGAAGAGACCTGGATAGCCTTTCAGAATGATCTAATCTTGTTCTTCCCCTGCTGCATTAGCCTACCCACTGTTGCAGTGAAAAGGAAAAAAAAAAAATAATAATAATAATAATGAATTTTCCCTTCTCTTTCCTGAGAAGGAAGAAGAGAACAGTGAGCAGGCCTGCACATTTCCAGTTCTTACTTCAACCGTTCCTAATCTGTAATCTGTAACTAAATTTGCTTTTCTGCCCCCTATCTCTGCATAAGTTACATTCTACACCTATTGTCTTTTGACTATAGGCTAAATATATTCTGTATCTGGTACTCACATTTACAGCACTCTTCCCATTGTAGTTGCTTTCTTTTTATATATCAGATAGAAGACCACAGAGCTACTGGACTGCCAGACTCCATTACTGGGTTACTGTTGCCAGCCTATGACTATTGTTGAAACAATGCAAGAGAAAAAAACACAAGATCCCAACACTTTTGTTTCTCATCACTGATCCGTGACTGTAAGCCCTCATCTCATATAAGCCCCTAGAGTCTTCATGGTTCAGGGGAGGGCACAGTTCTTGAAGCATGAGCCTACTGTGTTCCCCTCTCTGCTGGCTGAGAATTAAAGCCACGTTTCTATTTCCTCCAAATTCTGTCTCCGTAATTGTTATTTGGCTTTGACAGGCAGATAAAGCAAAGATTTTGGCCAGCAACACCACCTGTCAGGCAAAGTAGTAGCTCATTCTTTGAAATGTAAAAGAATGAAATCCCTTTATTTTCTCTGATAAGCCTCTGAGAAGCAATAGTAGGTCCAGTGACATCCTATTTAAATTTGTAAGACAATTTATTGCAATTACTTTTATTTGTTTGCCTTTTACTGTGAGCACATTCTAAATATATTGTGGAAATTTACAGGAAAAAAAAAAAAACCTAACAGGATATGAGAAATAAAAAAATCTTCTAAGAAGAAGACAGAAATATTCCTTCCGGACATTAAATCTCAGCTTCCTGTTGGTTGAGGCGGGGGGCGGCAGGGGGGGTTGGGCAGTGCAGACACAGGGCTGTATTAGTAACTTAAGCAGAAAGGCACTTCTGAGTTACTTGCGAAACTGTTTAAACATATAGATGATTGAGACCAACTTGTCTGAAATCTGGTTTCGGAAGCCTATGGTGAGATACAGCTATGCTTCAAACCCTCATGATCAATTGCCTTATTGGTGTGTATAATCTAACACACAGTTTCTTAGAGGAGGAATTTTCAGCATTTTGGGTAGAACAGCTGTTCCTCTAACAGGACTGTCCCAGTCAATGTGAAACATAGGATCTTTGCCCTTGGCCATCTAATACCTGTTGCGAATCCTAGCCATTACAACAGTTGAAAACGTCCTTACATATTTCAGATGGGATACTGCTTATAGGCCATTGCTCCAATGAATACAAAAGGAAGTTAGTTACAGACTGTATCCTCACAGAGCTAATGGTGGATTTAATATTGTAGTCAGGTAAGAGACACAGATATGATAAAGGTCCTTATGAGAGAACACAGAAAAGGTTCCTAAACGGGCAGATAAGTTAAAGACGACTTCCTGTGATAGCTAAGGCTAAACTGAACCTGAAAGCTTTTGCTCACTGGGAAAGTGCATTCCAAACAGAGGATACAGCATTAACAATGATACAAAAGCAAGACCGGCATGAGTAAGCATGAGGATTATAATCAGTTAAATTCTGTAAACAAGTATGAGGCAGAGAATGATGCCTGTTAAAGTTTGAAGGGCCAAAACAGTCAGATTATGAAAGTCTTTATATGACTGTTTTAGGACTTCAGATTTGTCCCAAATGTGTTTGAGAATCATAGAAGAGTGTGTATGTGTATGTGAGGAGGTGGAATTGAAAGATTCCACTGAAAGGGAAGCATCAGTGTCAGATGGTGTTTCTTAGATAATGCTCTTGCAGGCACACAGAGGGTATGTGTAAATGAAAAGAGGACTCAAGCCAAGAAAGCTATGCTTATGAAGTAGAAGCACAGATGGAGAGGACAGGAGGATTAAAGACTTGTTATAAATTGCAAGCCTTGGCAGTATTTTGTACTAGGGCATGAAGGTAATCTGAAAAATCAAAGGTGACATTGATTTCTAAAATTGTGTAAGGAGATAATATTGTTCTACTACTCAGGATACACACACACAAAAAAAGAAGTAGCAAGGGCATGGGGAAAAAGTGAGTTCAGATTTGTTCATGCTGAGTTAACCTGCCTCTGAAACATCTAATCAGAGTTGTCCAGCACTCATCGGGCTGGACTGTGATGGACAACCTTGCTTGCCAGACTACTGTAAAGTCAAGACTAGTCCACTCCTGGAGAGAGCATTTAAAATTCCCCTTTAACATGTAGTGATTGCAAATGATCAGATAATTTGTTTTCACAATATATTATCAGTACAGGATAATCTATCAATATAGTTTCCAGTTCCTGAATTTCTGGAAATATATAATAATGTCAATATTTACTGATCACTTATCCTGTGCCAGAGACTCTTCTGTATGACTACATAGATTCTTATATAATCCTCAAGGCAACCCCATGAGAAAAGCTCTGTTATTATCTAGCCTTATTTTAAATATGAATAAAAAGAAGCAGAGAAGGTAAGTATATTCTCACTTCTACTTAGTAGCAAAGATATTAATAGGAAACCATGTTGATACAACATGGTAAACTTCAAAGGGTCTACCACAGTATAGTAATACACATGCTTGGCAGACTATCCATTAATCCTAGCATTTAAATCTCCTAAAATAGCATTAAATATTTTCAATGCTCTTGACACTACCACCTTTGCCCATACTTCTTTACAAATCGCTGTTAGAAGTTCTCTATAGATTGTTATACCAAGTGAAATAAGTTAGAAAAAGAGAAATAAGGTATGATATCCCTTATAGGCATAATCTAAAAATAAATGATACAAATGAACTTATATACAAACAGTACAGACTTAGAGAACAACCTTATGGTTACCAGGGTGTAATGTGAAGGGAAGGGATAGTTAGGGAGTTTGGGATGAATGTGTACACACTGCTATATTTTAAATGGATAACCAAAGATGCTTGCTCCTTGGAAGAAAAGCTATGGCAAACCTAGACAACATATTAAAAAGTAGAGACATCACTTTGCCAACAAAGTTCAGTATGGTGAAAGCTATGAATTTTTTTAGTAACATACAGATGTGAAAGTTGGACCATAAAGCAGGCTGAGCACCAAAGAATGGATGCTTTCAAATTGTGGTGCTAGAGAAGACTCCTGAGAGTCCTTTGGATAGCAAGGAGATCAAACCAGTCAATCCTAAAGGAAATCAACCTTGAATATTCATTGGAGGGACTGATGCTCAAGCTGAAGCTCCAATACTTTGGCTGTCTGACTCAAAGAGCCAACCCATTGGAAAAGACCCTGATGCCAGGAAAGACTGAGGGCATGAGGAAAAGATGGCAACAGAGGATGAGATGGTTGGATAACATCAATGACACAATGGACATGAGTTTGAGAAAACTCTGAGAGATAGTGAAGGACAGGGAAGCCTGAGGTGCTGCAGTCCATGGGGTCACAAAGGGCTGGACACCACTTAGTGCCAGAACAACAGCAACAACAGTGACCTACTGTATAGCAGGGAACTCCATTCAATAACATGTGGCATCCTGGATGGAGGGAAATTTGGGGGATAATGGATATATGTATATGTATGGCTGAGCCCCTTTGCTGTCCACCTGAAACTATCACAACATTGTTAATCAGCTATACTCCAATATAAAATAAGTTAAAACAGAAGTCTCTCTATAACATTATTTTCATAAATTATTTCTATTTTCACAAAAGAATTTTTATGAAACCACATACAGTGGTTACCAATATGAGGTTTAGAGTTCAACAGACTTGGGTTTGAATATTGGCTGTGCAACCTACAAGCTAGATAAACTTGAACAGGTTGCCATGAGTCCTCAAAGTCATAAATCCTTTCTGTAGGTAACTGGAAAGATTATGTAATAAGCCAAAAATTCATATTTTTCTTTTTTCTAGGTTGTTTTGGTGTCCTAAGCACTTTCTGTTCCACTTGCTCTGTTCCAGGTCTTTAGAGACTTCTCCAGAACACTATTCCCACTCACCCCATCAAATTCCTTGGCTAACATTTCATTTCCTTGGGCTCTTCCCTGGTACCTACTGCAACCTTCCCACTTAGTGCATCCAGACTGAGCTGCTGGAGGTACTCAATCTGGCGTGGTCTGGCCATGCTCTATGGTAGCCAATTTGTGACCCCCTTTGACTTCATGATGTGAAAATCGAAGGCCCAATCAAGTGCAGCTCTGTGTACAGCTTGTCCTATCAGACTTGAGGTCACATGTTAAGTTGTTCAAGAAAATGTTCTATCTCAGAAAACATACATACACTCAGGAAAAGCAATTAGTTTGCTATTTTTCTCTATATTACTAGTGATAACAAAAACTACTAATTACTACCCACTTTCTATGTGACCTGGAGTGGACTTCAAATACACTATCTCCAAATAAATTTATGCAATGTATATCATTCAGTCTATTCAGAAGGCATGATAAAGCTCAGACCTGTGGATAAATAGCTCTGGCTATCTGATGTCTGCTATGCAAGTCTTTCTCTGCAATGCCGACCTGCATGTAGAAACAAGATCCACTCCAAGAAAACCGATCAGGGTTTCAGTCTGGATATGATTGCATCTTTCCCTGCTGGACTGAACACAATCACAAGGAGACTAAATTTTTTCACAATAGTAACAAAGTCCTCTTTATTTCTATCTCCCTGGACTCTTGCACCTGGCCTAACATATGGCCTACCATACCGCCTACCATACCATTGCATATGGCCTACCATAACAAATCAATGAACATTTGTTGAATGGATGACTGAACTATCAAAATGAACCTGATGAACCTAGAATAAACCTGGGTGTCAAAAGAAGATTATTTATGTCCCAACTTGCAATCAGATGTCTGACTATGTGCTTGTAGAAGCTCAATTTGTATTCCATTGACAGATAGTAACAATCAGTGAAAATAATTATTCATGGTTCAAACTTTGATTAAGTATTTTGTGCCTAGTGGCAAACTCAGTAGCTAATAAATAAGCCAAAGTCTGGTGACATTCAAATGACAAAAGCATCAAAGAAGAATATATGATGGGGAAGAGAAAGGTAGCACATTTTAATATGTGTGAATGAAGTCAATGCATATTTTGTTGTTCAAATGATGTTCTCTGAATAATTTCATAAAACTTTTTTCAAGACTGATATATAAAGTATATTAGAGACTAATAAAAGATTTAAGATAATTTAGAAATTGTATTTGCCTTGTGTGGATGATAAATGTACCATTATTAGCATATGTTCTTAAAACATGTATAAATAACATTTATCCTCAGTCTTTTAATCACCAAGTCACATTTACTACACTGCGTAATTACAGCTTTAGAACCCTGTTGCTAAGTCGCTTCAGTCGTGTCCGACTCTGTGCAACCCCATGGACGGCAGCCCACCAGGCTACCCCATCCCTGGGATTCTTCAGGCAAGAACATTGGAGTGGGTTGCCATTTCTTTCTCCAATGCATGAAAGTGAAAAGTGAAAGTGAAGTCGCTCAGTTCTGTCCGACTCTTAGCGACCCCATGGACTGCAGCCCACCAGGCTCCTCCATTCATGGGATTTTCCAGGCAAGAGTACTGGAGTGGGGTGCAATTGCCTTCTCTTGAACCCTGTTAGATGTTTTATATGTGATTGTTTTCAGCAGTGTTGCTTTGTGGGTCCATTTTCCTCTCTTCATTATGTCACTGAATAAATGTCACTATATTATAGATATCCTATCTCCATGAAATTTTATGAAGAGTCAGGACCCTTCATGCCTTGACATGAAGTTCCTGTATATCACACTTCCAAAACAGCCTAAACTCATCATCATATTCCTCTAGTATTTTATATATAACATGTTATTTTATAAACCATTTAAACTTTGTCCTGTTTAAATTATTTCCAGTGTGATTAACACATATAACTCCAGGCAAGAGTAGGTATCTATGAGTTGGAATAAATTATTTAGTCAGTTAATACTTACATCCACTTACAAGATTAGACATGCGATGTTTAATTACTTGGTAAATCTTCTCTTTAAATAAATCAGTATTGAAAGATAAAGTCATTTATCATTTTCATTAGAGCAATATATACAAATAAGTAATAGAACATAATAAACAGGAAAAAGTCTAATTTAGGTCAAATCAACTGCTACTTCAATATGCTTATATTTGAAAGAAATTACAAGCATTCAGTGAACACTTAAAATAGTTTAGGATTCAGAGCAAATCAGTAGTTTTGTTTGGCTTTGAAACAAACTCACATAAAATTATTTTCTACTAAATTACTGCTTAATTGACATTCATATTGATAAACCAAATAGGTACATTTACAATTTATTTTCCATCTAAAGCAAATTAGCAGCAGTGGGGAAATGGCAGAACAATTCACTATAGTGATAATGTATATATATATATATTAATATGCATATTAATTGGCATATTTATTGGAAGGACAGATGCTGAAGCTTCAATAATTTGGCCACCTGACATGAAGAGCTGACTCACTGGAAAGGATCCTAATTCTGGGACCTTGAGGGCAGGAGGAGAAGGAGGTTGAGATGGATGGATTGCATCACTGACTCAATGGACATAGTTCGAGCAAACTCCCAGAGATAATGAAGGACAAGGAAGCCTGGGGTGCTGCAATCCAGAGTTTGCAGAGTCAGATATGATGTAGTGACTGAACAATATATTAATGTGCATATATATAAGAATAAATAATGTTAGCTGTATTACATAAAGAAATTTATATATTTTTTCCAACAACTTTTTTGTTTTGTGGAAATAATCATAGTGGTAGGTAAAAAGTTAGAGATTCTTATTCTTCATTGCGAGTGAAGATATATTGAGGATTTCTTTCACTAAGAAGATAAGATGTGGAAATCTTGGAAAAGTCTATGTGATTTAACACTGGTTATTCACTAGTTACAGTGATACTTGCAGGGCTTCATTTTACATACATTATATTCTGAATAAGATGTACTGAGATGCAATTTCTATAATATAAAATTTACTAGTTTTTGTGTATTTCAATGAGTTTTAAAATATATATATATGCCTATTTATCCACCTCCAATATCAAAGTATCAAAAATAATGTTTACTGCCCCAAATATAGAATATTTCCATCACCCCCAAACATTTTCTTATATCCCTTTGCTGTCAGTCCCCCAACTATCAATTTTGGTAACCACCGATCTACTTTCTCCATAAATTAGATTTGATATTTTCGAAATTGAAATAACTAGAATTATAGTATGTACTCTTTCAAATGTCCTTTTGATCAGCTATTTTTTTAGATTGCATTATTGCTTATGTCAATAGTTTGCTCCTTTTTATTGTAGAGTAATATCCCACTTTTTCTGGACTCTACCCACTGACTGACCTATATGTATATCCTTACAATAGTACCACACTATTTGATTACAATAATTTTACAGAAATCTTGAAAACAGGTGGTACAAATATTTCAAACTCAATTATTTTTAATCTGATATATACTTATCTGAAACAATAGAATATCAGCTTATTACTTAAAATCTAAAAATTCAGAGAACAATTTATTTCTTTTAAATAATGGATATTTAAGATAACAAATATGAAATGAAATGACTAAAGATGCTCATTTTCTATGTGCTTGTGGCCTGTAGAAAGTCAGCATTTTCTACCATGTGTGGGGGTCTCAGCTCCTGCAGAACAACTCAAAGATATGCATCAGATTGCTATGTATATCCCTTCAGAAGGAACCAGAAGTATATGACTCTATTGTTCTAATCATCAACTGCATGAACCTGCTCTTTGGAACTTGGGAAGGTATAGGAGACTAAAGCTTTTTTTTTTTTTCC
>SJYT01084791.1:308101-451180 GCA_006410635.1 Cephalophus harveyi | reverse complement strand
ACAGGGAGGCCTGGCGTGCTGCGATTCATGGGGTCGCAAAGAGTCAGACACGACTGAGCGACTGAACTGAACTGAACTGATGCGAGATGAGTGCCATTGTGCGGTAGTTTGAGCATTCTTTGTCATTGCCTTCTTTGGAATTGGAATGAAAACTGACCAATCCTGTTGCTACTGCCGAGTTTTCCAAATTTGCTGGCAGATTGAGTGCAGCGCTTTCACAGCATCATCTTTCAGGATTTGAAGCAACTCAACTGGAATTCCATCACTTCCACTAGCTTTGTTCGTAGCGATGCTTTCCAAGCCCCACTTGACTTCACATTCCAGGATGTCTGGCTCTAAATTAGTGATCACATCATCATGATTATCTGGGTCGTGAAGATCTTTTTTGTACGGTTCTTCTGTGTATTCTTGCCACCTCTTAATATCTTCTGCTTCTGTTAGGCCCAGACCATTTCTGTCCTTTATCGAGCCCATCTTTGCATGAAATGTTCCCTTGGTATCTCTAATTTTCTTGAAGAGATCTCTAGTCTTTCCCATTCTGTTGTTTTCCTCTATTTCTTTGCATTGATCACTGAAGAAGGCTTTCTTATCTCTTCTTGCTATTCTCTGGAACTCTGCATTCAGATGCTTATATCTTTCCTTTTCTCCTTTGCTTTTCGCCTCTCTTCTTTTCACAGCTATTTGTAAGGCCTCCCCAGACTTAGGTTTTCCTTTTTATCTTTTGAATTTTGTACCATTTACATAGTTATTAAAAACTGAGTAAAATTTAATTTTACAATAGATAGCCCCAATCTGGTTAAAAACAACAGCAACAAATTTAAGTCAATAGCTGTGGGCTCTCTCCTGCCCCATCACTCCCCGAGATAATGTGTCAGAATGCCAGGCTCGGGTGACAGCATACTGATGTAAAAGTGAAAACATTAACTAAAAGGAGTCTTGGTTAGAAAAGAATTAGTAAGATTTGGTGATGGGTAGAATGAGGGGGGTGCAAAATGGAAAGAGGATTCAAAGGGAACTTTTACAAGTGTTCTTGGGAGGGCATTTATACTTCTCAGTCTTATATGGATAGAGTAATAATGGTGGCATGTACATTACACGGGAGTGTTGGGAATTAAATATGCTTCATCCTGGTTATTAAAAGGTGAGCAAGACTGTACCTGATAAGGAAACTGAGACACAGAAAGGTCAGGTAATCTCAGGGAGATTACAGTGTGGTGTGGAGACGGACAAGTAGGCAGTAGGCCGTGTGAGCACCCTGTGAGAAGTGTCTCGGGGGAAGTGAGCACAGCACGGGAGGACATCAGGAGGGGTGCAGCCTTACACTGGGTTCCCTGGAAACCAATCTGAGAAGGGGTAGCTGAATACAGTAAGTCCCCTACATACGATGAGTTCCATTCCGTAAAAGTCCAATTTGTTATGCGTGTGTGCTAAGTTGCTTCAGTCATGTCTGACTCTTTGCAACCCCATGGACTGTAGCCCACCAGGCTCCTCTGTCCATAAGATTCTTCAGGCAAGAATACTGGAGTGGGTTGCCATTTCCTCCTCCAAATCCAATTTGTTATAAGTCCAGCAAAGTTAGCCTAGGTACTCAACTAACACAATCAGCTATATAGTACTGTACTGTAATAGGTTTATAAAATTTTTTATACAAATAATACACAAAAAAACAAAGAAAACACTTTAAACCTTACAGTACAGTACCTTGAAAAGTACAGTACTCCAGTATAATAACTGGCACACAGGTGCTGGCATCGAGTGAACAGGCAAGAAGGGTTACTGACTGGGGGAGGGAAAGGGGGTGGGAGATGGCAGAGCTGAAGGTTCGTCAGCAATAGGAGATGGAGGGCAAGCTGCAATTTCACTCATGCCTGATGCTGATGGCACAGGTTCTGGCTCCTTGCTGGAACCAGATGCACGTTTCCATCTTTGAAAGTTCACAACTTGAAGGTTTGTATGTAGGGGATCTACTGTAATTGTGGAGTGTTCTCAAGAGCAGCTTGTAAGGGAATGAGGGAGGTGGGGTAGGGCAGGAATAAACTGGACTATGGATGTGTTTAGGAGTGGACAAACTGGACTTCAGACCAGATCTGTATTTCTAGAATTAAAGATTTGTACTGGAATACAGTCACGCTTATTCTGTTTATATACCATTTATGGTCATGTTTGGGCTATGAAGACAGAGTCAAGGAATTGTGACTGAGACTGGAAGGCCCACAAAGCCTAAAATGTTGACTATCTGGCCCTTTACAGAAAGGCTGCAGTCCCTAGTTTAGCTGAGTCTAGTCTCAGCCTGATCCCAGGGGGAGTTCTGGAGCATGAACAGCACTGCAGAATTGTCCCACCTGAAGCCAAGGGGCCTGGCCTTCTGTACCTTTGCCCAGGGCAGACTTTGGAACCTCGTGCTTAGAAGGGCCTCAAACTCGGAGATAAAGAGAGAGGTCCAGGCTGGAAATAGAACTTTGGGAGTTGTCAGAATATAGATGGTATTTAAAGCCTAGTATTTAAAGTCTGATAGTTAAAGTCCGCATGAGATCATCTAGAGAATGATTATAGGTGGTGATGGGATATTCTGAGCCTTGAGGCGTTTTGATGTTTACAGATCAGGAAGAGGAAAGGATCTAGGAAAGCAGATGTGGAAAGAGAGGCCTATGAATTAGGAGAAAAACTGAGAAAGCAGTTTCCTAGAAACCAAGTGAAGAACACATCTTAAGCAAGGAGTGACGAGCTGCGACAGATACTGTTAGGGAAGTAGTGAGTTTAGGGGCAGGATGTGGGTGCAGTATGATTGCACTCAGAAGTCTAAAGAGAGTCTGTTAGCTCAAGATGAGCGAGAGGAGCAGCCCAAATATGCAAACACACACACCTACGCTCACTTCATGCGCATGCACATGGTGCTTGTGAGTCTAGGACTTCTGTATAGAGAAGGGGTCCGAGAAGGTAGAAGTTAAAGTTTTTTTAGAAGTTAATTTGTGTGTGTGTGGCTGTGCTGGGTCTTCTCGTTCTGCACACCGGCTTTCCCAGTACGGCAAACGGGCTGTTAGTTGTGGTGCACAAGCTTCTCATTGTGGTAGCTTCTCCAAAGCACAGACTCTAGAGCGTGTGGGCTTTAGTAGTTGAGGTTCGTGGGCTTAGTTGCCCCACAGCAGGAATTAAGCCGTTGTCCCCTGCATTGCAAGTGGAGTCTTAATCACTGGACCACCAGGGAAGTCCTAGAAGTTAATTTTTGACAAGAGGAGCTTCAGTGGAATTACACGAGCAACAGCCCGAAAGAATGAGTTCAGGAGAGAAGAAATTGGAGACAACAATTTCAAATGACACTTTCTAGGAGGTGTGTTGAAAAGGGGCGCAGAAAAATGGAGGGGTGGCCAGAGAATTATGTGGAGTCAGGGAGGAGTTTTAAGATGCAAGAGACTGTATCACGCTAGTGAAACTCATCGAGGAGAGAAATCAATGATGCAGGAGGGGAGAACTACTGGAAGGACGTTCTTCAGTCGATGAGGGGATACAGCACTGGCAGCAACGAGAGGCTGATGGATAGCTGGTCCACAGCACAGGAGATAAAGCAGAGCTGTGTGCACAGATGCAGGCAGGTTGATGGATAGGGTGGTGGAAACTCAAGGGAGTTCTCCGATGGCCGCTATTTTCTTAGTGAGACAGGAAGTAAGACCATCAGCTGAGAGAGTAGAGGTCTGCAGGAGGAGAGGAAACGGTACAGCAGCAGCCAGAAGAGGGGCTGAGCGAGAGGCTTGTATCCTCTACAGCACCTTCCTTACTTTGGCAAGTACGTTCTCAGTGTCTATCGCATCCCAGGCACTTTGATAAACACCAAATGCTTCTTGAAAGAAGCGTGGCTGTAAAACATCCCAAGCATGTTTGAGGTTTGGAGCAGAGTGCATCTTGGCAGAGCAGAAGTGGTGGTGATTCAGATTGGGAAGAAGGCAAAAGCCTGCTAACTGGTTTCTCAGAATCCATTTGGTTGAGTCATGGTCCCTAAATACAAGTCTGATCGCGTCATACTTTTGGTTTACATCCTTCAGTGAAGGTATACAAGGACTCCTGACAAGCTGCTTCCAGGGAAGAAAACAGAACCCTGGGATACAGAGACTTACTTTTTAGGTATACACATGTATAGTGTTCGGAGAAAAAAAAAAAAAGTGCAGGTATTCAGTATTCAAAACAAAGCCCCTTCCTCAAAAAAGTTTCTAAGGCTTTTCACTGCCCGGGGTGGGGGCAGGGGGGAGGAAAATCCTTGGTTCCTAATGCTCTGCGTGGTGTGGCCATACATATTGATCTGTCTTTCCTTGGCTTTCTTCAATGCAGCGACACTGCACTCCAACTCAACTGGGCGAGGCTCTTCTGGGCCTCACTGCCTTCACACCGGCTTTTCTTTCTGCCTCACACATTCTTACTCCCAAGGTGAGGAAGGAGCCTGCGTCTAGCCTCCCTCTCGGCCTTCCCTGGACGAGAGGTGGCGGGTGACGCTGCAGGCATCCCATGGTTTAGAGGGCGCCGCAGGGGAGATGGGTTGGGGGGGTGTCATACCATCTTGCCCACAAGGTCAGACGGTTCAGGGACACCGTGTGATGATCTCGCCTCCTCTAGAAGGCTGTTGGGGAGTGGGGGCTGGAGCCAGGCGATGGGATTTGCCAAGCGTGAATCAAAGCAGGGTCTCCTCCCCCTTCAGAGGGGAAGCCCGCACTACTGGCTGTGACAAAGCAGCAAGGCAGAAACGCCACAACCTGCCCGGTCTCCCAACAGCACGCGTCTGTCAGGCGTCAGCAGCGTTGGGAGCACGACCCCTGATCCGCCGCACTGGTGGGAAAGCGTGCCACCCCGCGCCTGCGCACTCGGGGCCCTGAGCCCCGCGCATCCAGGTCCCGCCCGAGGGAGGGCCCGCACCCCCGCCCCGAAGGAAGGAGCCTGCGTCTAGCCTCCCTCTCGGCCTTCCCTGGACTAGAGGTGGAGGGTGACACTGCAGGCATCCCATGGTTTAGAGGGCGCCGCAGGGGAGTTGGGTTGAGGGGGGAGGTTACACCATCTTGCCCACAAGATCAGACGGTTCAGGGACAACATGTGATGATCTCGCCTCCTCTAGAAGGCTGTTGGGTAGGAGCTGGAGCCTATCCAACTGTAGGGGGCTGGAGCCAGGCGATGGGATTTGCCAACTGTGAATCAAAACAGGGTCTCCTCCCCCTCCAGAGGGGAAGCCCGCACTACTGGCTGTGACAAAGGCAGCAAGGCAGAAACGGCACGACCTGCCCAGTCTCCCAACAGCTCGCGTCTGCCAGGCGTCAGCAGCGTTGGGAGCACGATCCCTTATCCGCCGCACTGGTGGGAAAGCGTGTCACCCCGCGCCTGCGCACTCGGGGCCCTGAGCCCCGCGCATCCAGGTCCCGCCCGAGGGAGGGCCCGCACCCCCGCCCCGCCCCCTGCCTCTGCGTGCGCACCGCCTAAAGCCCGCCTCCGTGAAAGACTGCCCGGCGCATGCGGCCGGGCTGGTGCACTGGCTGCCGGGGCTCAGTGTGAGCGTCGCTCTTTTAGCTTCTTAGCCGACGGCAGGATTTAAAGCCGGCCTCAGGTAGGCTGACTCCGGGGATCCCGCGGGAGCTGTTCTCCAGTGCAGCAATCGGCGGCGGGAGCTGAGCCCGGTGCGGGACAGCCCCACCGCCCGTGACAGACATGGTCCCCACCAATCAGGGGCGAGGTGGCCCGCCGGCCTGCCCAATGGGCTGCGTGCCTAACGGGAGTGGGGCGGGTGGCCAGGCCGGCGAGGAGCCGGCTCCCGCGCGCCGGGCCGCGTGGCCGGGCGCAGCCGGGTAGAGCGGCCGCAGGGGGCGTGGGGCGGCGGGAAAGGCCGCGGGGACCCGGCCTGCGGGCCCCGGCAGCGCCCTCGTCCGTGCGGCCTGGCTCTATGAGCCCGGTGCGGGACAGCCCCACCGCCCGTGACAGACATGGTCCCCACCAATCAGGGGCGAGGTGGCCCGCCGGCCTGCCCAATGGGCTGCGTGCCTAACGGGAGTGGGGCGGGTGGCCAGGCCGGCGAGGAGCCGGCTCCCGCGCGCCGGGCCGCGTGGCCGGGCGCAGCCGGGTAGAGCGGCCGCAGGGGGCGTGGGGCGGCGGGAAAGGCCGCGGGGACCCGGCCTGCGGGCCCCGGCAGCGCCCTCGTCCGTGCGGCCTGGCTCTCCTGATCAGGGTGCCGGGGTGGCTTGCGGGGCGGAGGGGGCCATAAAGGCGCGGGAGCCCCCTTCTGCCCGGCCCGCCCCGAGCAAGCAGCCCGGCGGCCGCCGTTCCATTCGAATTGCCTGGGCCCTCTCCCCTCCGGCTTCAAGGCACGGCCTTAGCCTCGCTGGAGGAAGATCAAGGCCCGCCGCGGTGGGGGATGGGCTCGGCGGCCTGGCTGCGGCCCCCTCGGGCGCGCCCGGACTCCCGCAGGCGGAAGGGGCCTCGGAGCTTACAGAGCCAGACGGCCTCCCTTGCTGGAAGCTTCGGCCCCACAGCTGGCCTCCTCACCTCCTTACCTCCCCGCCGCCCAGAATGAAGATGCTGCATTTTATAGAAGTTCACTACGTGTGCGTGGCGCACTTACGTCCACACTCATTATAATTTTGAGTTCTCAGCAGTCCTGTGACACGGGCGATTCCGAGATTCTCAGCCCGGTTTAACAGATGTAAGGATTCGGGCTTCAGGCGGCTTCCGTGATTTGACAGGTCCCAGTACATGACCGGTGGAGCTGCAGCTGGATCTCAACATTTACCAACAATATCTTTGTTGCTGTTTCATCTTTGTTGAATTCCTCTGATGCATCTTGATTTATGTTACTTCTGTGCTTGAAAACCTTCCCGTGTCTCCTCACCTGCCGACTGAAGCTCAGATTGAGCACTCACAGTTGCCACATGATTTAGGCCCTTGCCTAAATTTGCAATTTATTTCCCACCATCCCCAGACCCCCCTCACTCTCAGTCTCTTTTCTTGGCCCTGCGTCTGTGTTCTGTAGATAGCTGTCACCTTCCTGTCCACTCTGTTCCCTTGCCCTTCAAAGCCGTTGTCAGGTCCACGTAGCAGGAGGTGTCTGGATCCTCTCTTCGCTACTTCCACTTTTTTGTGATGTCTATGGTGCTTACCCTCGTCTTGCCACACAAAGCTTTTTGCTCTGTCTCCCCATTTATACCTGTCACGTATCATCCTCTCTGTCTCCCCATTTATACCTGTCACGTATCATCCTTCTGCTACCCGCCATCACTAGATTACTCATTTATTTGTAAATGGTTCTGTCTCTCTAACTGGACTGCAACTTGAGCTGTCGGCCCAAATCTGAGTAATTTTTGTGGTCCCTAGAGTGTCTAGCACAGTAGCATTTAGCTATTGGGTAGGCCATCCATGGGAGTGACTATCCCATCAGTATCTCCCATCAGCATCTCCTGCCTGGTCGCTGAGTATATTGGGATATTTATTGCCAGACACTGTGGGGGGCTACAGGAATCTCCCCTAAAGAGAGGTGTTATCCTCTGTGAGTAAAATCAACGCCAATTAAATGCAAATGGATGAGACGAAGTAATCTACTCTGTACCCACTCAGAATGGTTGAGGAATTTCTAGGAACATCCAAAATTTAATCAGTGAGACTAGACCATAGCCTGGCTAGGACAGCTCTAAAATACAGCTAGGTCTAGAAACTCACATGTCAGTAAGGCACTGTTTAGGTGTGAAATGAGAGCAGGGTGTCTCGCAAATACTAGGGACTTGGGTCAAACAAGTTTGGAGAAACTGTAGACTGTATATCCCTTTGGGAAATCACAGTGCACATTGACTTATTAAAGGCTCCCATGGGTCTTGAATTAAAGAAACCAGTTGACTGCTTAACCAGCATTTCTCTGATTTATCTGCCATAAAGCCCTTTTTTGGAGTCCTGTGTGCATTTTGACAAAACCAAGGAGCATGCTTTTGGGAATGCTGCAACAGAATAGAAAGAGCAGGACATGGTTGGGTGTCTTTTTTGCTGTCCAAGTAGGGAGGACATTCTGAACATTCTCATCTCTTTGCCAAGTATGTTCATTCCTGCCTTGGGGAGGAACACAGCGGGGCAGGGGAATGTTTCAAGCAGAACTCCCCAGTTTCCTTGTTCCTTTCTTAGCTTATTTTTATTATAATTTGGCTTCACATGGAAGTGTTCCCAGAGGAGGAAAATGTCTTGGACCATGCCAAAACATTCTCTTCTACTTGTGATTGTGTTTCTCGTTTTGATCACATTCGGGTTTACTGACCCAATGATACTTCAGAGCCTCTGAAGCTGGAGCCAGTGGTAAATTCTCCCTGGTGAGCCTGTTGCTGTTGGTCTGCTCACCTCACCTCTGCAGTGTTTGCATCTATCCACCCCTTTTTTCTCTCACCAAGTCCGATTCTTCTGTTCCTTGCTACCCTTGCTCTTAAGATTTAATCTTCTCTTCCCTCTCTGAGTCTTCTGCCCAGTGTGTGCTTCAGACTGGTTTATTATCTGATGTCCTTTTCCTCCAGTATGTACAGTCTCTCCTTATGACATACCTGGAAGAGATTGCTGGTAAGGAACAACTTGTTAAATTTCAGAAGAGCATTACCTTTAATTAAAAGACCTTTAGTTTTAACTGCAGCTCCTTTTAAATGTTGAAGTTCTTTTGTTCTGTCTTCTATAACCTAAAGGAACTGTGTTTTCTTGGCGATACAGAATAGTTTAGCCAAAGACATTCATTACTTTTTTCATGGGGAATCAGAGTGCTCATCCAATATTGAAATATTTTCCCTATGAAGGGAAAATAATGAAGCACCTGCCTAAGCACATCCCAATGTCTGGTGGCAGTGTCAGCCAGCATTGGGAGCATTGGGTTCTGTCAGCAGAGCTGGGTTTTGTTTGTTTTTTTGTTTTTTAATAGGCCGTCAAGGTTGTTGGGCTTCCCAGGTGGCTTAGTGGTAAAGAATCTGCCTGCCAAGCAGGAGACGTGGGTTCTATCCCTGGGGTCAGGAAGATCCCCTGGAGATGGAAATGGCAACCCACTCTAGTATCCTTGCCTGGGAAATTCCATGGACAGGGGAGCCTGGCAGGCTACTGTCCATGGGGTCGCAAAGAGTTGAACACGACTTAGCGACTAAGCAACAAGATTGTTAGCTGTCAAAGCTTTAAACAAAAGCGGCATTATATAATTAGCAATTGTTTTCCAATTCATATTTGACTAAAGCCATCCAGTGATCCAAGAACCGTTTGCTGAGATCCCACATAACGGCATTCCAAAGTCACACGGCAGATAGGGAAACAGACTCCTGGAGGCTTCTTAGCTAGTAAGTGGCAGAGCTGGCATTTCAACCCACATCAGTTTGATTTCTTGAGGTATGTTTTTTTCTTTCTCTCAGGTCGACAAGTAAAATGAAGTACATTCTAGTTACTGGCGGTGTCATATCAGGAATTGGAAAAGGAATCATCGCCAGCAGCGTGGGCACGATACTTAAGTCATGCGGTTTACATGTGACCTCCATTAAAATTGACCCGTATATTAACATTGATGCAGGCACATTCTCTCCTTATGAGCATGGTAAGCAAAATGCATTTCTTTTTTAAAAATAATAATTATGTAGTATGTGAAAGAAAATGTCAGCTCTTGGAAACTGTGTGTGTTTTGCTTCGCATGACCTCCATTTCCTGCCTCCTGAGCAGAGTCCTTGGCAGAGCAGAGTGATGGTTTTCTTACCCTGACATAAAGGAAGCAGAAATCTTAAGAGGCAGTGGGTTATTAGAGTGTTGTGGTTTCTGTGATAGAAATGATATTTTAGGTGGCTGAATGAAGGTTCGTCTCTTCTCTTGGAAAAGGATATCTGATGACATGGTAACTTTTCGAATATTTGAGAAGAGGGATTGTGTTTATTCTCTGTGGCTCCAATCTTTAGGAATAGGATGGGTGGATAGAAGTTGTAAGAACACGGATTTTGGCCCAATATACGATCTTACTAATAGCAAATGCTCTCCAAGAGTGGGGTGACAGCTTCAAGAATTTGGTTCCTTTTGGTTGAAATGTTCAGAGACCAAAGGACCATTTTGTAGGGATTCAGGCCACAGATAGATGTTGGATTTGGATGATCTCTATGCTTGAGATTCTGTTTTGCTTACAGAATTCGGATAAGAACAAGCATCTTTTGAAGTGAGTGAAAAGTCAAAACCATTAAGATAGGGTAGGAATACAGCACTTTATTCTTTGCTATTGCTGATTACCTACTGTGTGGTAACTGTCTGAATTATGTAAGAGAGTAATTACTTGAAATCGGGGGTAGATGTACTGTTAAGACATGTTAAGAAAAAAAAAACTTCTTCAGTTTTTAAATTGTTTTCATACTCCTGCTTTCTAATAAGAGGTAAAAATCTATGAGTGTCATCAGAGCAAAATCTTTGTGTCAGGAAAAGATGGAAAAATTGAAGCAATATTTCAGAATTCTTGAGAGCAGAGGATGAGGGAAAAGCAAGGCCAATTTTTACTTTCCTATTTTTGAGCTTGTTTCCCATTGTGATGGTTGGAAGGCCCCATTTAGGGCAAAAATTGTAATGGCATGTCAAGGCATGCATGTTAAAAGAATAGGAGGAAACTTGAGCAATTTTGCACTTTTGTTTTAGACTAAAACATGGCCCAGAAGTCAGTTTTTATAATCAGCATGACTAGACGATGTTTAACTTTTTGGATCAAATCCTACTTTTATCACATTTAAACCTTTCTCTGCTCAAGTAGGAGACTTTGTCGAAAGTTCTTTTTCTCTGGGTGATGGATGCCATACCATATAAAGTCCCCTGTGTCTTGCATGGCCATTGTTTCCTTCTGTTCATTCCCTACTGTTTCACAGCAGACTCTTCTGATTCAGACTGGGTTTGGAGGTAGACTGGAAGTGTGGAGTTAACCTTTTGCAGAATGGTGGGTGATTTTTCTTTCATGTTATATTTACTTTTCTGAAATAAATTTCCCTGCTTCCGGTCAAGTTAAATGCAAACATCGGTCTGCTCAGGCGTTTATATTTGGGGACCCAGTTTGTGCCATGGTGTGTGTCTCACGCGTCCTGATGGTTTTCACTATTCCTGCAGGTGAGGTTTTTGTGCTGGATGATGGTGGGGAGGTAGACCTTGACCTGGGTAACTATGAACGTTTCCTTGATATCCGCCTCACCAAGGACAATAATCTGACCACTGGCAAGATCTATCAGTATGTCATTAACAAGGAACGCAAAGGAGATTATTTGGGGAAAACCGTCCAAGGTAATATAGGATTTGCCTTAAATGTTTAAAAATCTTAACCAGTTTAATTTCTTTTGTGTATAAAAATGTACCTTTTATGCAATTTCAGCATGAAAGCATCAAGTATTGTGATTGAAATATATCTTCAGTTGAAAATTCAAGTTATTGAGTGGGCTCCCGCCTCTCTATGAATGACATTGAAGCTGACGGTCCAGCTGCGTGATTTGAGTGAGAGAGCTGTTGTTTTTGCACAGTGATGAGTGTGAAGCGATGAGGGCAGTAAGCCAGACAGTATGTGTTGTGCCTCTGGAATGTTCTGTGTATAGACAGTGAGAAGGAGAAGGACGCCCATCACGTCCATTGGCCCTTGGGCTGGTCGTGGGCTGGAGGGAGTTTGAGAAGCGGGTCTCTGGGTCTGCCTGAGCGTTCACCAGCGCAGCACCGCTTGCGTCTTTGCACACTGATCGCTTGAGACTCGTGCTGCTTTTTAAAAGGTGGGGTTGGAAAACCCCTGGTCTGCTATAATGGCATAAATCCAAATTTGGGGGGTTGTTGAAGAGTGACTCTCATCTGAGTCGTGAGAGTAAATCTGCTTTTGACTTTGGACTCTACTGGACTGAGAACGGAGGGTTGCGCTGATAGCTGGCTTTGCCCTGGGGCCACCCTGACCGGATTCTGGGGCTGGGGGGTCATGTGCAGGTCTTAGCTCTGCCACTTACCAGCTTTGTGAGCCCTGGAAGATCACTTCTGCTCTTTGAAGTCTTAACTTTCTTTTCTGTGAAATGAGGTTAATAACAGTGCCTACCTATTTAGGTTGGCAGAATTAAAGGAGCTGAGTCAGTGGGGTATGTCTCTGAGTTCCCAACACACAGGACAGGATTGATTAGGAGCTGCAATGATCTTTATCATGCAGTTTGCTGTTCTAGGCCCCTGATGTCTTCATTCATTTATTCACTCATCAGCGATTTCTTCATTGCTCAGTACGGTCAGTTGCTCACTGGTGCTGGGAGTAAATGGTGAACGAGACCAGGGAAGCCATTGTCCTCATGGAGGCTACACAGGGTTACATGGGAGAGGAAAAAACAAACAGATGAAGTGAAACGTCTGGTAGGAGCTAAGAGGGGCCTAAATAGAGTGAGGAGAGAGTGGTGGGGAAAGGGATCAGGACCGATGGTCAGGAAAAGCCTCCCAGGAGGGGGCTTGTGAGCTGAGAAGCTAGCCCTGGGAAGGGAAGGAGGGGGCTCAGCGCAGACAGAGACCCCCGGTGGCAGTGGGCCGGGTTAGGGACCAGGAGGGAGACTCTGCCCTGAGACCAGGGTACAGGGGAGAGGTGGGTTGCACCCAGGTTCCATGGAGCCTCCTGAAGGGCCACGGCATGGAGGTCACCTTTTATGCAGAGTCTGGAAGCCCATTCAAGCCTGGGAGAAATGAACTCTGAGTTGTATTTTTAAAAGATCACTTTGGCTGCTGTGAGTGAACTACAGCATATCCTGTGCTGGAGGCACTGCGGGTTATATGCATAGTGGGTTAAACAGTAATCTCTGCCCTGTTGGAACTGGCCTTCTGAGCCCCAGGACTGTGATTTAAAAAGTGCCGAGCTGTGGCTGGTGAGGGTGAACACTGTCTGCGAGGGCGCTGCTTATCAGCTCCCCAGGGCGCTTTGGTGACATTTCCACGACATTAGGAAGGAGAAGCTCTTACCTCCAGTTCACGGCTAGGGAGATTGGACTTAGGAATAGCTAGGTAATGTTGCCCAAAGAGCCACACCTAATGAGTGGAGGACCTGAGGTTTGAATCCAGACGTCCTGGCCCAGATGCTGTGTCCCAGACACCCTGCTGCGCTGTCCCGTCCGCAGCAGATTGTCTACCCGTCAGTAAGCTGGAAACCGGATGGATCTGGGTTCTGGGCTCTCTTGTCCTTGGAAAAGGGTGTGTGGGATGTGCTCCCCCAGCCGTAAGCAGTAGGGGTAGTAGCCGCGCGGTGGCTGTGGAACCGGGGTAGGTTCCGCCTTGGGGCCGCTCCCAGGGGGCTCAGGCTGCCCCTGGAGGTCCTGCTCTCCTGCAGGGCTTCCAGTCACAACTGGGAAATTCATTCAGGAATTCAAGGGCCTTCAAGAGGGGTCTCAAAGATACTGTTACATCCTCCTGCTGCTCTGCGGTTTGTGGTCACAAAGAGTATGTTTGCCTCAGTTAATGCCAGTGGGATGTGCAAGTCACGCAGGTCTTTTCTCTTCCTCAGTGGTCCCGCATATCACAGATGCAATCCAGGAGTGGGTAATGAGACAGGCCTTAATACCTGTGGACGAAGATGGTCTGGAACCTCAAGTGTGTGTGATCGAGGTTTGTTGAGTCTCCGTGGTACCCGTGCATGTGAGCGGGTGTACACTTTCTCCTCTTTAGTCAACCACCAGCTACTGATAAGCCAGTTGCCAGTGAAGCCCTTGACCCTCCCAAGGGCAGCGTGGCAGGTGAGGGCACCGTCACGGTCACGTGGAGGGGCCCCACCATCAACAGCGATACTTCACTCACGCCTTCTCCTTTTCCAGCGTTGATACACTTGCTTAGGATGGCTTGTACCAGTGAGAGTGGTATGACACATTTTCCTTTGTCTCTCGAGAAAATCAGGTGATCCGACCTTCTGTTTCCAACGGCAGGAATCTTCCTCCCCGAGCCTCCTTTGGTTTCAGTTTCTGTGCTTCTGCTTTGCTGGTCCCAGCTGTTAGATCTCAGGGTTCCTGTGAAAACAGGAGACTCCAGCAGTTTGTTTAAAACTGGTTTTTATTATAATACAGAAGTTAATTTATGGCTAAGTAGTAAGATCTCAGGTTCTTTGCTTTGTGACTCTTCAGACAAATAAAATTCCTTAGGGCGTCGTTTACCTGACCTTTTCCTTGAAATGATGTGGAAAGATCTGTAATGACCTTGGGGAATGGTGAGCCTATGAGAAAGGGATCTTTTAGTACAGAGAAACATCTGCTTCTTGTTAACTGACGTTTGTTGGATTCAGGGCATCTGTATTATGTTGTTAGTGATAATTGAGATGACACAGTGCAATTGTTAGGAAACTAAACCACAAGAAGATGTAGTGCTTCACCTCTGAATTAACTTTGTTATTCTAGCTCGGTGGGACAGTAGGAGATATAGAAAGCATGCCCTTTATTGAGGCCTTCCGTCAATTCCAGTTCAAGGTCAAAAGAGAGAACTTCTGTAACATTCACGTCAGCCTCGTGCCACAGGTAAGGCTTCACTTTGGGGGACAGAGAAGAGGGAGAAAAGGGTGGTTTTCACTCCTTATCTGTTTCAAATATTTGAGGTAAGGGCTTCAGGTGCAAGAAACAGGGAATACGCACTTCTTTGTGAACTTTAAATTATTATAATCATATTTTTACAAAGGTAAAATGGAAAACATTTGAAAAATTGATCAGGGAAATTTGCAACTGAAGACAGTAGGTTGCACAGGTCCATGGTGAAACTATACGGCAACTGGAGTAAAGGGAATTTTTTTTTAAGACAAAAATTCACAAAGATGAATCCTCTGAGTGGAGTCAGTAGTAACAAGAAATTAGGAAGGCAGAAAGCAGATGGCCTTGTAGAAACGAGCCGGGCAGACCTGAGAGAGCTGGATCCTAAGCTGGCAGCGGGGAAAACAGAGAGCAAGCTGGCTCGCCCTGCAGAACCATGAAGACTCGGGAATGGGCAGCCCTGGGCGCCTCGGGGTGAGGTGGGGCTCGCTATAATTGCTATTTCCGAAGTACTTAGACTCTGGCATTCCCTGCCCTAATGTGCACAGTTGGGCATCAGTCCTCTCTTGCCTTGGCAGAGGACTAGGCTTTTTCTGGGTGAGTAGACACTAGGGACAGTGTAATTTTATGTTGTGGAGACACCCTGCCGCCTTCTGCTACTGGGTTTGCAGATATCATAGCCAGGCTTCCCTTGTGGCTCAGCTGGTAAAGAATCCGCCCGCAATGCGAGAGACCTGGGTTCGATCCCTGGGTCGGGAAGATCACCTGGAGAACGGAAAGGCTACCCACTCCAATATTCTGGCCTGGAGAATTCCATGGACTGTATAGTCCATGGGGTCGCAAAGAGTCGGACACAACTGAGCGACTTCACTTTCATAGTCAGGTAGGGACTGTCTATAAGAGATTGTAGGATTCTTGGGATATGTGACTAACCCAAGAGAAAACACACTGCCTTCAGAGGCTCCCCAGTGAAAATAGACCAGTCAGATTCCCACAGCTAGGACCCTGGTGGACAAGCCCACCTACTCACAGAACTTGCGGTTAGCTTTTATAGTGAGCTGGCAGCCAGTGATCACAAAGCATTTTGAGAAAGCGTCTAGCATGCAAGAGACCAAAACAATGGAAGTAAATTAACTTAGAGGAAATTGAGGCTCTGCAGGGGTAGGAAAAGGAAACTTCAGAAAAAGAAAAAGCAACATCTCGTTAATATCCTCAGAATTAAGAGGAAATAAACTGCATCCATTAAATGGAGCCAGATACTTTAAGAAGAGAACGTTCAAAGGACAGAAAAGAATTCTTGGAAATTAGAAATTAAATAGCAAGAATGAAAATTTAGGAGAGAGAAGGCTAAGGAAATACCCTATAAAGTAGAGCAGGAAGATCAGGAGAGAAAAGGCCAGGGACTTAGAGGTTGGTCTAGGATTTCGAATCCAAATAATGGGGTTTTTTAAAAATGGGAGAATTGGAGAGACATGTGCAATGTGAGCCAGGGGTCAACAGACAGGCCAAATCAGCCCACCTTCTGTTTCTGAAAATAGAACAGCCGTGCCCATTTGTGTTAAAACATCAGAGTTGAGTAGTTGTGACAGAGACTATGTGGCCTACAAAGCCTAAAATATTTATTGTCTGGCCTTTTATGGGAAAATTTTTCTGACTCCTGATTTAAAGAATTCAAGGAAATTTCCAGATAGGAGTTTCTAGATTGGAGGGCCTAGTTAATGCCCAGCCTATTAAATGAAAAATGACCCCCCACCAAGGTACATAGTTGTGAAATTTTGAAATAATGGTGCAGAAATTCTAAAAATCTCTAAAGAGAAAAATCGAGAATCACTATGGCATTAGAGTTCTCAACAGCAGTCCTGAAAGCTAAAAGATAGAGAAGCTGATCCTTAAAACTTTTCAGGGAAAATGACTTCTAACTTAGAATTATATACCCAACAAATATATCTGTGAGAGCAGAATAATTTAGTATATAGAAAACTCGGCATATCCACAAAATAAAGCCAAAAAACCAACCAAGGAAGCCAAATCATTGGAAAAATCATGGCACGTGGTTTAGTTTGCACAGTATCTACTGAGCTGGGGGCTGCAGACACAAGGCAGGTACATGTAATGGGGGCAGGGAAATGAAAAGAGTGGGTTCCTGATCCAAAAGGGAAATCAGTAGAAAATGCCTCAAAATGTCAAGAAATAGCAGTGTAAAGCATAGTAGGAGGCTCATTCAAGGGTGAAGGACCTACTGTATGGCTATAGGAAACTATATTATAAATCTTCTGGTTATAATTGGAAAGAATCTGAAAAAGTATACATGTATGTATGTGTGTACACATACATATGTATATATATGTATATAGTTACATACATCTAAAAATATATCTGAGTCACTTTGCTGTACACTTGAAACTAACACAACATTGTAAATCAGCTGTTGTTGTAGTCGCTAAGTCATGTCCAACTCTGCAACCCCATGGGCTGTAGCTGGCCAGGCTCCTCTGTCCATGGGATTTCCCAGGCCAGCATACTGGAGTGGGTAGCCATTCCCTGCTCCAGGTGATCTTCCCCACGCAGGGATCAAATCCACATTCCTGCACTGGCAGGCAGATTCTTTACCACTGAGCCACCAGAAAAATCATGTATACTCCAATTTAAAGAAAAAAGTGGAAGAGTGGCTGTCTCTAGGGTGTGGAAAGGTGAAGGGACAGATAGGTCTGGGACTACTGCTTTCTGGACAAAGCTTAAACGACTCTTTTACTGTAAAACATGACTGTGTGTAAACTTGACAGTCTAAAAGCTAAATGGGAGTTTAGGTAAATGGTCAAATCATCTATTTACGTATTAAAAGAGGTTGGGAGAAAAGTCATACTTGAAAGTCCCTTATCACCCAGAAACTAACTTTTTTTTTTTTTTTCCCTCCCGTAAAATAGCCAAGTTCAACAGGGGAGCAGAAGACTAAGCCCACCCAGAACAGTGTTCGGGAGCTCAGAGGGCTTGGGCTTTCCCCAGATCTGGTAAGATTTCCTGGTTACCTGGTTTCAGTGTGATCTTGTCTGTCTAATTAAGATCTGGCCTTTGTGAAAGCTAAAACCTTTGCTTTCTTGGCCTGTGTGTAGCTAGCTGATGGTGGCCAAATAGAGTTAGTGCTTTGACCTGGGATGTGGTTTGCAAAGATTTCCCTACCTGGCATGTATGAAGTTGTGTCTTCTCCTGTTAGCCAGTCATTCATTCTCCTTTTCCTCCTACCCAAGAACAGTGGTTGAGGAAAACCCCAGTTGGCTCATTAATCTATTACTTTGCCCTACCACTCTTGCACATTTCTCCAACTTGGGATTTAGGAAGTTTTGAAAACAGGTAACATTTTTACAGTTTCTCTGCATTGGGCTGGGAGTTGACATTTTCATCCAGCGTAACAATGTGGTGTTTACTTTAATTTCATTCGGGAGAAAAACCCAACTTTGTAACCCCTTCTGTCCCTCCAAATGTCTAGGTTGTGTGCAGGTGCTCAAATCCTCTTGACACGTCAGTGAAAGAGAAAATATCGATGTTCTGCCATGTGGAACCTGAACAAGTAAGTAGAAATTTCATCTTCTCATAAACCGTTTTTTGCTTCTAATTATCCTATTCTCTTAACCAGTTTCATGAGGCTTATTGCTATTTCATAATTTGAGACAGGAGACTGTTCCCTAAAAGAACTGACACCCATGGGCTCTGTGATTTTCCATCACCTTATCCCTGCGGTTCCCGAAACATCCTTTACCTGTCCTGTCTGTCCCGACTCCTCCTACCGTTTGCTCCAGCCATGCCCAGTGGGTGTCCCCTCCCTGGAAATAGGCCTGACAATCTCCTATTCCTCCTCATCCTTCAGAGCCCAGCTAGGACACACTGTTGTCTGAGAAGCTTTACCTTCCAAACCTCCTCAAAACTCTGGGTGACCTGTGTGCCTCACAGGTCCTGTTGGTGAGCCTGTCATTGCCCCTTATTGTGTTTTGTGTGTATTGTGTTCCCGGGTGTGTGTGGTGTGTGTGTGTGTGTTTCGTCTGTGTATGTCTCCCCTCACAAACTGAGCTTCTTGAGGGCAAGGATCACTTTATTCAACTTTATATTCCTGGAGCCTGCTGTCTAAGGTGTTGGTGGCTCTAGACATATTTAAGTCTTTTTTTGTTACTTGTGCTAATGGCAGTTACCCGTGGTACAGGAAAGTCAGCATTTTGGAAGCTGATATATCTCAAGTGCATGGTATGGAAATTCCAGGGGTGGTGAGTTGGGATTGTGACTCTGGTCAGGTTTGGCTGATGGAGAGCAGAAGGAAGTTGAGGTCAAGGAACTTACGGTCGGGTTATGGATGGTTTGTTCTATTACTAGGTTGTTTGAGAATCAGAGGAGCCCCGCTGGCCTAGAGAGGAATGAGTGAAGCAGCAGGGTTAAAATAAGAGAAATCCATGCACAGGACTTCTAGGAGTATGGAAAGTGACTATGAACAAACAAAAGTAACTGTGCTGGCATTTGAGCCAATAAAGCAAAGGAAAGCCTTTGTCCATTAGAAGCAGCGGTCCTCTCCAGCTCCCCGGCAGCTTCAGCTTGTGTTTCAGGGTGTGGGAGCGGCCGGAGGCTGGAGATCATTCATTGTTCCTGGGTTGATGCCTGAGCCAGGAGCTCCATCCGAGGGCTTCTGTTTCATACTAAGTGTGTGGTACGTCAGAATACTTTCATTGGTATAGACAGCCTTTTTCCATGCACTTCAGTTATTTTTCATATTTCTGTCCCTGCAAGCCAAGATAATTCAATTCTACAATAGAATAGGTTATTATTAAAATTGAAAGTGTTAGTCACTCAGTCCTGTCCGACTCTGTGCAACCCCATGGGCTGTAGCCTGCCAGGTTCCTCTGTCCAGGGGATTCTCCAGGCAAGGATACTGGAGTGGGTAAGCCATTCCCTTCTCCAGGAGATCTTCCTGGCCTAGGGATTGAACCTGGCTCTCCTGCATTGCAGGCACCATCTGAACTGTGGCATTTTATCAAAAATGTAAAGGAAAGTTCCAACTTATATAGGGGACTTTTAAAAAAATTCACAACTGTTGAGAAGCAGAACCTACATATGAAGCAAATTCCATCATACAGCTAATGCTGGGAGCCAGGGTTGCATGTTATTTAAAAATACATATTTTTTTTCCCTCCTCCTCTCTCTTCATCTTAGAACTTTGCTGAAATTAGTCACTATTAAAAATGTGACAGATGTTTCTGTATTTAAATTAGACCTTCACATCTGTTGCCTGTCTTTTAATTTTCTTACTGAGTTTTAGGAGTTCTTTATATATTTTGAGTGCAGGTCTTTTATCAGACACATCATTTGCATATTTTTTTCTCAGCTTGCGGTTTGTCTTTTCGCTTTGTTTTTCCCTTTTTAATCGAAGTACAATTGATTTACAGTGTCATGTTCGTTTCAGGTATATGTCTTTTCGTTTTCTTAATGGTGTCTTTGGGAGCAAAAAAACTCTTACATTTTTGATGAACTCCCAGTTTATCAGTTTTTTTCTTTATAGATTGTGCTTTTGGTGGTCATATCTAAGAACTCTGCTTAATCCAGGTCATGAAGATGTTCTGTGTTTTCTAAAAGTTGTGTAATTTTAGGTCGTAATACATACATAGGTCTAGGATTCATTGTAAGTAAGTTAATTTTTATGGATAGTAACTTCAGTAAAATTTGGAACTCATCTTTTTTGCATGGAGCTGTCTTGCTGTTCCAGCTCCGTTTGTTGAAAGATCAGTAATCTAGTTTTCTTTGTGAAGGTGGTTTATAGACTTTTTTCTTTGGGAATTGTGTTTTAGATTTATTTATAGGTATTCATAATTTTTATTACTATGTGAATGACATATTGTTAAAAAATTTAATTTCCTGATTAGATATGACCTATGTAGGGGGCTTCCCTGGCAGCTCAGTGGTAGAAAATCCACCTGCAGTGCAGGAGACGTGGGTTTGATTCCTCGGTTGGAAAAATCCCCTGGAGAAGGGAATGGTTACCCACTTCAGTATTCTTGTTTGGAGAATTCCATGGACAGAGGAGCCTGGCGGGCTGCAGCGCATGGGGTCACAGAGTCTGACACGACCGAGTGGCTAACACACATACACCCATAGGAAACCCTGTTGAGGTTGATCTCAAGCTTAGCAACCTTACTAAATTTATTAGTTCTGATTCTTTGCCTGTAAGTTTGCTTGGTTTTTATGAATAAGCAATATTATATGCAATTAGTGGCAATAGTTTCTTATTTTCCAATTCATATACATTTTTTCTTATCTAATTGTAATGTCTCATATCTCTAATATATTGAATAGAAATAATGATAGTGGCCAGGTTGGCCTGTTTTATTAAGTGACATTAATATTAAATATCAAGCCAAATGGTATTTGCTGTGGGTTTTTTATATTTTCACATTTTCCTCAATTTATTAAGAATTTTTATTATGAATTTCTATTAAATTTGCATCCACCAAGGTGATTTCCCCCCCTCTTTTCATCTATTCCTGTGTGAATTCTACTGTTAAATTTAAGTGGTGTGCAGTGCTGCATGGGCCTTTGAATTTTTAAAAGCTCATTTGGGAGTGATTCCAATGAAAGCCAATTTTTAAAACCATTGATCGTGGGACATTTGCTACTTGGACATAATTTTTTTAAAAACTAATTGGTGGTTTTGTTTATAAATTCTTGAGGACTTTAGCACCCATGTTCATAGGAGATTAGCCACTATCTGTTCTTCTCAATTTATGTTTTTTAGAAAGTTGACCTTTTCTCTGTTTTTCACATTTAGAGCAGTTACGTTCCCAAGGTCATAATCCCTGCTAGGAGACTGTTGGCGCGGTTAGTTTTTGTTCCTTTTCATGAACTAACTTTGCTCATTTTTAAACAGGTGATCTGTGTCCACGATGTCTCGTCCATCTACCGAGTCCCCTTGTTGTTAGAGGAGCAGGGGGTTGTAGATTATTTCCTCCGGAGACTTGACCTTCCTATTGAGAGGCAGCCACGAAAAATGCTGATGAAATGGAAAGAGATGGCCGACAGGTTTGCTTCTTAATAAGGACTTGGGGGGTCTCAGCCTTATTTTTCCTTTTTTTTGGTGGAAGCTTAGGGAATTCAGCTCTTTCTTATGTGTATCAGCTCACATTGGAAAGGCCTTCATGGTAAGGGGTGTGAAGAAAGGATCTTGGCCAGCCCTCACGTCGCTGCATCATGGATGAGGAAGTCCTGATAGAGCTGGCTCAGGTCGCAGGTGACACAGCTGTCCCCTTGGTCTCCCGGCACACAGGCCTCCTTGTGGTGATGGGCTAGTACCTGAGGCCCACATGGATGGCGGGACATGGCTGGAGCACTCCTGGGTGCTCCCAGGCACCTGAGCTGTGTTTGGGAACGTGCCCACTCCACACCACAAAAGGATCAGCAAGGATGTCCAGTCTTTTCTTTCTTCCTTTCTTTTTGTCACTGAATTTGGATTCTTACCTTCCGTGTTAGAGGAAAAGGATTTTTCAAAACATTCAGCTGCCAGTGACGTTATCAGGCAGAAGACAAGCTTTAGCTGGGCGTCTGTCATCAAAAATAAATACAGTTGCATGAAGCTGCTCAAGATCTGAATCAGAGTAAAAGCAGGAGGGCAGGGGGTTGGCACGTTGTGAGAACCTCCCCACCTGCCGCTGTGGGTCACGCTGGGCCGGAGGTCCTGTCCAGTCTGTTCTTACTGATACTGTCACAGCTCGTCGGTTTGAGGACTGGCCCACCCTGTTTGCCCCTTCATTCTGAGATGCTTTCACAGCACGTGACAGACCTTGACCAGCACCGCCGAGCCCTGGGTGTGCGCTGCTGGGGCCCAGAGTCACCCAGTCACTAAGAAGCGTTTGCGGGGGGAGCACGCATGCCATTGCTCAGCCATCCTCATTTTCATGTTGACATTTTTCCCTTTCAGTCTATGTCCATTTGCTTGTGTATCATTATGTGGCCACAAAAATAGCACACAGTTTTATGATCGTTCATAAAATATTATAAGCTTTTTTGCGTTACTGATTATAATGAAAAATTTTTAATGAGTGTGGACTATTGTGTGGATGCCCATAATTGGACTGTTCCCTTCATCACATAACTCTTGTGAATTGTCTGTGTTTGTTAATTTTTTCATTAAAAAAAATTTGGAGTAGATTTTGAAGCCATCTCTTGGTAGCGGGTTCCAAAATCCTACTTTCTTTACAAAGCCTGCCATGTTGATCTGAAACTTGCTTTGTCTTTACTGTTCTGTACATAGAACTCAGACAGTAGTCGCTCCTATCATGTTTTTCTCAGACTTTTTTTCCCCCTCTTTAAATAGTGATCTTCATCTCATGGAGGTACATATGGCCTGCGTAACTTGATATTTCTTGACCTTTGTGTGATAGATATGATCGCTTGCTGGAGACCTGCTCTATTGCCCTCGTGGGAAAATACACTAAGTTCTCAGACTCGTACGCTTCTGTCATTAAAGCTCTGGAGCATTCTGCGCTGGCCATCAACCACAAACTGGAAATCAAGGTGAGTGGGGACACAGGTGTAGTGTGATGTGGCATGGACGCCTGCTTTGTATTTTTGGAGCTCAGAGTTTCTTTTTAGAAATCAGAAAGATCTGTGGTCGACTCCTGGCTGGGAGAGAGCAGCAGAGCGTTTTTAGGAAATATGGGGAGATGTGGGCAGAGTAGAAGGCAAGAGGATGGACCCCTGGATCTGAACGTCAGGTGACCCCAGTGGCGAGGAGTCCTGGTGGCCGAGCACGTGGCATAGTTGCCGGCATCTGTCCAGTGTCCACCCCGTGGAGCCAGGAGGTTTCTCAGTAACTTGTCTCCACTCGCCCATCTGGTGCCTGGAGCATGGGCAGTGCCTGGTGAACAGTGGTCACTGTGTTCTCTGGGACAAGCCAGGCAGAAGCTGAGCTGCTGGCATGTCAGGGCACAGACCCTGCCCATCTCCTGGAGGCGGCGGAGGGTCAAGGTTCAGGGCAGGGCTTCCAGAGCCTGGCGGCAAAGCCACAGGGTCTGTGTGACCCGGGCAGGTTACTTAGCTCTCTTTGGGCTTCAGTTTCGCCATCTTTTTTTAAAAAAATATTTATTTTTTAATTTATTTGGCTGCATTGGGTCTTAGTTGCATCACTCAGGATCCTCCTTATGGTGCACAAACTTTCTATTTGGGGTGTGCAGGCTTAGCTGCTTTGAGGCACGTGGGATGTTAGTTACCTGGCCAGGGATTGAACTTGTCAGGCAAGATGGATTCTTAACCACTGGACACCAGGGAAGTCCTGGTTTCCCCATCTTGAAAAGGATTAGTGATGGCGCCTTTGTCACAGAGTTCTTTCCATAAGAATTGAGTTCATGTGAAGTGTTTAGGGCTTCCCTGGTGGCTCAGAGGTTAAAGCGTCTGCCCGCAGTGCGGGAGACCTGGGTTTGATCCCTGGGTTGGGAAGATCCCCTGGAGAAGGAAATGGCAACCCACTCCAGTACTCTTGCCTGGAGAATCCCATGGAGGGAGGAGCCTGGTGGGATACAGTCCATGGGGTTGCAAAGAATCGGACACGACTGAGCGACTTCACTTCACATGTGAAGTGCTTAGAACTGTGTCTAGGGTAGAGGAAGTACTATATGGGTCAGCTCTTCCGGAAAACCTTCCACTTGTCCCTTTATACTTTTTTCCCCCAGCAAAATATCTCCCACATAGAACTTTTTAGGAGGGGTCAGAAATTAGAAGTGAAGTTGGAGCTCAGTGCTGAGGGGCTGACTAGGCACAGAGCTGACGGCCCTGGGGAGCTGACCTCGCCCTTGGCACTGGGGTTGGCCTCCTGCTTTCCACCAGTTTCTCGGGATGAAAATAAAGCTGCTTTCAGCTGGTGAGCAGGTTCCTAGGGGAGGAGCTGTTCTTTGTGCTTTAAGAATTGTGGGATCTCCTTACCTTGCCTTGCCTTGCCTTATTTTTTCACTAGTTTTTTCAGTCACTGATTCATTTTCTCCCCTTGGAGGTACCCTGTGCCAATCATGTGTTAGATTGTGGAGGCTGAGAAGGGTGTCTGAGTCAGTGAGGTCTCTCAGGTATGAAGGAAACACGCAGAAGCGGGGAGATCCTGCCCTGGTAGATGTGTGAGGAGGGGTGTGTGGGCAGGTCTGGGAAGATAGATAAGGTCACAGGGAAGGGCATTCCCAAGAGCAGATAGCCTTTATCCAAGGACTTGGAGGTGTGGGATGGCTGGGAGCTCAGTGGATGGGAGAAGTGTGAATTGGAGGGTGTCTGGAGAGAGGCTGGCGAGGGCCTGGTCATGAAATGTGTCAACTGGGCCACTCCTGGATTTTGCCCCCAGCTTCAGGGAAGTCACCGCAGGGTGTTGGGCAGGAAGGAGCAGGAAGATGAGCAATGTAATAAAAAAGTGGGCGGAAGATTTGAACAGACACTTCCATAGAAGAGACATGATATACATGAAAAGATGCTTAGTGCCTTTAGTTGTCAGGGAGATAAATGCAAATTAAGTCTCAGTGAGGTACCAACACGCACCCACCTAAGTGGCTGAGCGTGTCGGTGAGGACGCGGGAGTGTAAACTGGTGCAGTTGCTCGAGAAAAGAGTCTGGCGGTTTCACATGAAGGTAAACACACGCCTTCTGTGTGACCCAGCCTTCCCACTCCTAGATATTTACTCAAGAGAAGTGAAAACATGTCCACCGAAAGAATGTATTTTTATACAAACGGACCAGTTAGTCATAACAGCTAAAATCTGGGAACAGCCCGAATATCCAGGATGACTTGGTGGATAAACATTATCATATGGTGTATTCCTACAGTAGGGAAGTACCCAGTAGGAGAAAGGAGTAAAGTCCGTGGTGATAGTCCGCACCACGATGAATCTGAGAAGCGGAAGGCTGCCCCGTGCATAGCCTCATTTGCCTGAAGTTCTAGAGGAGGCAGAACCAGTGGTGACAGAAAACAGAGCCAGGATTGTCTGGAGCAGGAGGCAGGAAGGACGTTGTTTGCAGGGGCGGGGGGCAGAGGGAACCATGGGGAACTTTCTAGATCTTAAGGTAGGGGTCACTCCTTTGCATGGGACAAAACTCAGGCAAGTACACACTTAAAATGCTTGTGTTTCATGGTATGTAAGTCATACTTCAGCACAGTCGAGGAGAATGAGAAGCCCCCTGGGAGGGGAGATGGACTGGGGGAGATGTCTTGAACAGAGCGGGCACTCCAGGGTCTGCACCAATCGACCGAGTATAGATGGAGAGCCAAAGCCTAATGATCTGAGAAGGAAGCCCATATTCTAAAATATAAGAAAGATGCTAAAGTTTATCTGTAAAAGATTAGTGTGAATACATGAAGGTTATTTTTAAACTTTATTTTAAACTTAAGAAAGATGGCGTGCTGGCAGTATTGTTTAGAGATCAGGAAAGAACGTGCTCAGGAGTCACGAGCCTGCTTCTTTTCTCTCCGCTCTGACCGCTCCCAGTACATAGATTCCACGGACCTGGAGCCCAGCACCTTGCAGGAAGAGCCAGTGCGCTACCACGAGGCCTGGCAGAAGCTCTGTAGCGCTCAGTAAGCAGAACTCTCTACCTTTGCTTTCAGGGGTTCGAGGTGTGTCTTAATGAATACAGTGTGTGCTCTCTTGTGGTAGATGTGATTGTTTAAATGTCTTTTAGTTATTGAAAGGGCTACACCCTGGAGGACTGAAGCCTCACAAAAATAAGCTTATCAATTTTTTAAAAAGATATTTCTGATGTGGACCATTTAAAAGTGTTTGTGTTACAGTATGGCTGTTTTTATGTTTCGGTGTTTTGGCCACAAGGCATGTGGGGATCGTGGCTCCCTGACCAGGGATCAAACCTGTCCCCGCTGCGTTGGAAGGTGAAGTGTCCACCACTGGGCCACCAAGGAATTTCCACAGCTTATTAGTTTAATTAATATGCAGCAAACTACTTCTGACTTCACTGATAATGTTTACTGTATGCATCTTTAGATGAGACTGTTTTTAATTAAAAAAAAATCCCCTCTGGTGCCTCGAGTCTTATGAGAGCTCAGTCCCCCAGCCAAGGGTTGAACCCAGGCCTTAGCAGTGGAAGTGCCAAATCCGAACCGCTAGACCACCAGGGGATTCTCTGGATGAGGCTTATAAAAGGATTTTCATTCAGACCATTTGGTGAGGGCCCATCAGTAGAATTTCATAAGTAGGTTTTTTTTCTTTTTTTTCCTGGCAGCTATTATCTAATATAACAGTAAAAAAATCAGTAAGAATTTCTGGTTCCCTAGATAAGTTGAATGTTACAGAGCCATACAGCTATGGTTAATGTGATGCTGACTGACCCGGAAAGGCCCCCTTCCTACTTGGGGGAGCCAAGGGGTTAAAAAAAAAAAAATTTGCAAACTTAGGGAAGGCTCCCTGCCTGGGACAAATACTGTGCAGTAGTGGTATTACAGTTACGTATGCCATCTTTTTTCTCCTGGTTATAAGCATTTTCTTGATGTTACTAAGAAGGAGAGTCGACTTCCCTGGTGGCTCAGACGATAAAGCGTCTTGCTTACAATGCGGGAGACCTGGGTTCGATCCCTGGGTCGGGAAGATCCTCTGGAGAAGGAAATGGCAACCCACTCCAGTACTCTTGCCTGGAGAATCCCATGGACAGAGCAGCATGGTGGGCTACAGTCCACGGGGTCGCAAAGAGTTGGACACGACTGAGCGACTTCACTTTAAGAAGGAGAGTGGATGCTTTGGTGTGCATTTTCCAAGTCCATAGTGCTTCTATACAAGGCATGGGCAGGATTGAAATCACAGTCCTCAGAGCTGGGGTGACTTCAGGGCGTCAGTGTCTTGGAAGTGACTCCTCGGCTGGTTTCTGGGAGCTGGACTTGGTGGAAAGGGGCTGCCTATGGTGTGCTCTCTTGCACAGTGGTGTGCTGGTTCCAGGAGGATTTGGTATCCGAGGGACTGAAGGAAAAATCCAAGCCATCTCCTGGGCTCGGAAGCAGAAGAAGCCTTTTTTGGGTAAGGAGTAGGAAAGACAAGAAAAAGTGCCCCGTGAGCCTGTAAATAAACAGAGATTATCAAAATCAAACATAAATGCTGTCTCTCCAGATAGCAGCTCAAGTAGAAGCTTTTGGGTTCTGTTTTTGAGAAATCTAAACTCCTCTTTAAAATGAACATTTAAAACTTGAGCTCCATGTTGTTATGGACTTCTGAGAGAATGAAATAACAATTAGGAAATCTTGTCCATTTACTGAAACCAGCTGTTTGGCAGGACATGTGAGACGGGGTTTTATATCCTTGTTTGGAACACCAGCTGTCTAATTGGGCAGAGTGATTTTGGATGCTTCCTGGTGCTGTAAATTTCAGTCATATTCAGCATGATTCATTTTAAGTGGGAACTTAATGAGAGAGGATAAGAAAACTTGAATTTTAAAGTACTGAAGAGAATATTATTTCTAAGATCACATGACTCTGAAACCTGAAATCTTCATATACACTTAAATCCCATGTTTGAAATCTGTTATAGATAAAACATAGCAGGGGGTTGCATGTTTATAGCAGAAAATTATGAGTTTGTCATTGGAATTCTGTGAACAGTCAGGATGCCGAGTCCACGTAGGCAGGTTGGAAGTGTGGGGACTCCCTTTTCAATGGAGTTTCGTTTGCTTTCCCTCTATCTGGAAGGTGTGTGCTTAGGAATGCAGTTGGCAGTGGTTGAATTTTCAAGAAATGTGCTGGGATGGCAAGGTAAGTGTCTACTTGTGTTAAATTCTCACTGGAATGTTCCTGGTGCCTGGTGGGCAGTGGGGGCCATGGAGGCCAGGCTTGGTTTCCCAGTATCTCACAGCCACCGCGAAGGGAAACTGCTGAATGTATCAGCAGAAAACGCTCTGCCCTCCTCCAGGAGCCAGTCCCCTGGAGGAAGGAGCATGGGGAGCCGCCCGCCTCTGCCCTCACCCCTTTCTCTGGGATGCCCACAGCCCCGTCACCATGGCTATAGACCCTGAACTGGCACACGGCAAGGAAACCAACTCTGGCCAGTGTGAGCCTGTGCAGATCTTATGAACTTGGGCTCTGGTGTTGATTAGACCTGGCCTCAAATTTTGCCCTTCTTTTTTTTAAAATTCATTTGGCTGCTCCAGGTCTTAGGGAATTCCCAGGTGACTCAGTGGTAAAGAACCCACCTGCCAATGTGGGAGATGCAGATTTGATCCCTGGGTCAGGAAGATCCCCTGGAGGAGGAAATGGCAACCCAGTCCAGTAGTACTCTTGCCTGGAAAATCCCATGGACAGAGGAGCCTGGGGGGCTACAGTCCATGGCGTCGCAAGAGTTGGACACGGCTGAGCACGCATGCATGCCCCTCTGGGTCTTAGTTTCCGCAGGCGGGATCTTTAGTTGTGTGTGTGGGATCTAGTTCCCTGACCAGGGATCAAACCCGGGCCCCCTGCACTGGGAGTGTGAAGTCTTAACCGCTGAGTTACCAGGGAAGTCCCTTTATCACTGTGGGTGACCTTAGCCTTCCTGAACTCTGTCTCTTCTGTAAAATGGAGGTAGCAGTGGTAAGCTGCTTCACTTGGTTGTAGGAGCTGAATGAAATGACGCCTGTAAACGGGCCCACACAGTGCCTGGCAGTAGGAAACGCTCCCTAATGTTGGCTCGGTGCCCACTGACTGTATTGCTGCTTCCAGACCACCAGGAGCTCAGTGGCTTCCAGCAGGGGTTTCCTGTCTCTCACACACTGTTCTGTGGTTTGCGTGGACTCGGTGTGTGGTTTTCTGCTCAGTGTGTGGTGTGTCTGAACTCAGCCTGCCCTACTTTCTCCTCTGCCCAGCAGAGGCGGAGGGACGGTCTCATTGTCCACCAGTTCAGCCGAGCTTCCTCAGGGCGTGGCGACCACCTGGCTCCCGAAATGACAAGCCTGCTCTGTAGGCCCTTACCAAGTGTCCCATGGCTGAGCCATCATTGGAGGGAGGCGGGGACCACACGTGGTGTGAATCCTGGGGCACGGTGATCCCGTCGCGGCCACCAGACCCTTATATGTTCTAAGCAGAACCAGCAAAGTGACCTAAGGAATAGAACACAGCCTGGCTTTACCAAATACGAGCGGTTCCCGGTGGCCAGCTTGCTGTTAGATCATGTCACAGATTTTCACAGGAACCTGAGGAGCAGCAGCTCGGTTCTGGAGGCAGCACGGCCTGGTGCTGGCTTCTGAGCTCTGTCCTACCACCTGCCCCTCGAGGTGGTCCTCGGGCGCCCTGAACCCCTGCACAGCCATCACCTCCTGCTGCTGCACCCACTGGGGTCCCCAGGTGGGTGGGTGATCTGGAGATGAGCTTCCCTGCATCTGAGACCTGGCCCCAGGTTAGGCCCCGGAGGGGGATGAAACCTCACAGATGCACAGAAAGAGCAAGCAGACAGTCCCGGGTGCCGGGGACTGGGTTCTTCCTATTTTAGTCTTCAGTGCTTTCCCTTATAGTGGATGGTAAATTCAGTAAAGAATAGAAAGGATATTTGGGTTTTGAAATCAAATGTTTGATTTAGCTCTTGAGTCAGGGAGTTGGGTAGTACAATGTGTAAGATGCTGAGGATGAAAGAAACGTAGAAGAACCAGTATTTGCATATCAAGGAGAGATCCGGGGAGAGAGATACAGTCTGAAACGAAAGGTGGAAAAAGAGAGACAGTCTAAGAGCCATCAACAGGATGCACTATCTGAGTAAAGATTATCAGGTTAGGCCACTGATTTGATTTTGCCATTTTGTACAGCTTGACTTCCCAGAGAGTTACAGATACAATGGGAAACAATTTACCTTTGTCTGTTGAGTGCCCTTGTATCTTGAGAATGTTATCCCTGGTTTTGGTTCTCGTCACTGAATAACTAAGCTGAGGAGGGAATTTGTGACTTAGAGCTTAGGAATGAAACTGTTAAATAATCCATTTGGTTGTACCTGTTTTTGTAACAAAAGTATTTTGGCTTTTTAGATGCCAATTCTACAGAGTTTGACCCCAACACCAATCATCCTGTGGTGAGTCCCGTGTCTGGAGCATCTGGAAGAGTGTGGAAGGGATGTTATGAGCATGATTGAGGGCTGGAGATGGGAAATGAGACCACTGGGTTCATTCTGGAGAACCCTGAGCACCTGGGCTTGCAGATGTCCCAGCTAGGAAGGAAGAACTTTCTGTTTTCATCACGTGGTTTCTCACTCCTCTTCCCAGTTAGCCACAGGAAGTTTTTAAGACAGGTGCCACTTCAGCCAACTGGGGGTGGCAATAGGGGTTCCTGATTAAGGAATTCCCAGGAACGCTCTAGAACAATATTGACACGAAACACTTATGTGGGCCCTTCTTACGTACCAGGCACTTGCTCACTTCTTTGTATCACTTAATCTCCAGCAACCCCGAGAGATGGCTGTCTTAGTAAAGAACTACTGGAACTTAGGACTGATTGTTTGACATGGGCCCAAGCCCCAGGAGGCTGGCATTCCTCGTGTTAAATCTCCCATCAGAGGAATGTGGCTCATGGGGGGCAGACAGTGCCTTCATTCATCACTGAATCCCCAGCCCAGGCGTGACAGGGAGAAAAGAGCACAGGTTTTGAGACATGGAACCTCGGGGAGGTGGGGGAGCCCAGAAAAGGTCCTCTTAGTCCCGCAGACATTCGCCAAGCTCCTCCCAGTCCCTGGCCAGCCCTATAAGAGCATCCCTTTCCTTTGAGCAGCTGTCAGTCTAGTGGAGGACACGTGTGATAACACGGCTGGTCTCGTGTCCATGCTACTGTGTCAGTCTTTATTAGAACAGGCCCTTTGGGTCCAAAGTACCAGGGCAGGAATGGCCGGGGCAGAGGGCAGCAATATCCAGTCCTGCGACTCAGGAGGACAGGCTGAAGGGTGAAACCCTCACCCTGAAAAGGTTTAAGAATGGCCATCAGGAGACATTTTCCTCTGACAAGCATCTCTTCTAAGGAAAGGCTGGACCTCCTTGCAGGCTCTCTTCACTCAGTGCGGGCAGTCTGTCTCCTAACTGAGGCAGGGTTTGGTAGCACATGTTTGTTTTTGGAACATCTCCAGGTCATAGACATGCCGGAACACAACCCTGGCCAGATGGGTGGAACCATGCGGCTGGGCAAGAGGAGAACTCTGTTCCAGACCAAGAACTCTGTCATGAGTAAGAGCGGCCTCCCTCCAGCCCAGCCTGCCGGACGCATGTCCCGGAGCTACAGCCAGGCGGCATTTACAGCTTTGTTCTTACTTTGGAAGTTCTTTACTTCTTTCCCAGTGACACTCCTTAGGATGCACTGTAATAGTCTAAGTTGGTGCCATGCTCGTAGGTCACAGGCAGTACAGCTGGGGATCTGGGGGAACTTTGGGTGTGGACCACTCACCAGAATGAGTCCCTTAGGGGAAATCCATGGCAGTCTTACTTCCCTGTCTTATTAGGTCAAAGTGGATAAAACTGCTGATGTCGAGCACTTAAATGGCAGATGTCGAGCTCTTATCTTACAGAAATGGCAGTTTCACCTGGTTCAGCCTGAATAGACTTGATTCTAGACATACTAACACAGCGTGAGCTTCCCTGGTGGCTCAGTGGTAAAGGATCTGCCTGCCAGTGCAAGAGATGTGGGTTCAGTCCCTGGGTCGGGAGGATCCCTTGAAGGAACTCCAGTATTCTTGCCTGGAAAATCCCATGGCCAGAGGAGCCTGGCTGCCTACGTGGGTTTGCAGAGTCGGACATGACTTAGTGACAAACAACAGCGATAACTAACAGATGCTAAAGATTTAGGGGGAATTTAAGATACTTAGGAATTACTGGATTGGATTTGCTTTTTCTTCCACTGGGGAAACTCTGCCATTGTTGGCAGAGACCTATACATCTGTCTGGGGTTTGGAGGCAGCGTAATTTGAGTCACTTGAGTCGGTGGTCATCCCGTCCTCTGGCTCTAAAGTCCTGTGGTTTGGGGGTCTCACTGGGCTCTGGGAATTCACCTGTGGGCAAATGCCACTCTTGTTCCCAGAGAACAGCAGGCGCTGGGTAACCTTAGTGGCTCTGACTTAACCCTGGTGTCTCTGTAGTCACGTGTGAGGGATGGTGGTGAAAGTCGGTTTCTGTTCGTTTTTCTTAGTTGCAAAGAATCAAAAGCCCAAGAATTTATCTGAAATGTGCTGCTAGAGCAGGCAGTGGGGATTGGCAGCAAAGTCACAGAAATAACCTTCAAAGGGCCTGGCCGGGTAGATGAGAATAGGCAACCTGGGCCGCAGGATGTGCTGTGAATGGACACCTTTGTGAAATCAGGGTCCTTCATGTCACGTGGGTTTTTTCCCAGGGAAACTCTACGGAGATCCAGATTACCTGGAAGAGAGGCACCGCCACAGGTTTGAGGTGAGGATGTGAGCTCTGTGACCTTTGACAATTTTCTCCTTTCTGTTACTCTGGAAACACAGCTGAGAGCCCAGCAAAACTGTTCTTCATGCTTTACAGGTGAATCCAGTCTTGAAAAAGTGTTTGGAGGAGCAAGGCTTGAAGTTCGTTGGCCAAGATGTTGAAGGAGAGAGAATGGAAATTGTGGAGTTGGAAGGTGCTTGCTTGGGTGGTTGTGTTTAGTGGGAAACAGGTTTTCTTGACATGTGGGAAAAACACAGTAATATAAATTGTTGCCCTTGACCTCACCCGATCAGGCAGCCGTGCCGCCTGGGGAGGGGAGGGCTCTTGGGGACAAGGTTCTGGAGCCCTGGGGGACTCAGCCTTCCACCAAGGCCTTCCTTAGGCAGCCGCTTGACCTCTGGCTTCACGTCCTCGTTCTCCAGAATGAGAGCTCAGACTTGGTACCGGAGTCTAATCTCACGTGACCTGCAGGTCTCAATCCTGCTCAAGTCAGGGAGCTGGGGTGTGGGGGTGAGGATCGGGGTGGCGGAACCTGCAGAGGAGGGGCCAACTTTGTCTGCAGGTCGAGGGCATCACATCTCCTGTGCTTTGTGATTGCCTCTACCCAGGCTCCAGATAAGTTGTTTTCAGATAATTTTAGGGTCTGCCGAAACGTGGATCGTTCAAGATTTTTTTCTATCTTCCACATGTTCTGCGGACACACGGTGAAGCTGGCTCTTCTGCACTTCTGTTTCAGATCATCCTTTTTTCGTTGGAGTGCAGTATCACCCTGAGTTTCTGTCCAGACCTATCAAGCCTTCCCCACCGTACTTTGGTCTCCTCCTAGCCTCCGTGGGGAGGCTCCCGCATTACCTCCAGAAAGGCTGCAGACTCTCGCCCAGGTGAGGTTGTGCTCCCCTAGTCCCTTGGGAGATCACCAATTCCTTACAGAAAGCCGTCCCCACACCATCGATGATGAGCAAAGCCACAGGACTGTGGAGCCTTGCTGGGACCCTGCTTCTCACGCTGACACACAAGCATCCTGTCCTTCCCTGGGGTTTTCTCAGGCTGCCTCTGTGCCGCCCCTGGCCTTGCCCCCCGGCATGGTGGCCATGTCCCCCTTCTGCAGCGCCTGGGCTCCAGGATCCCATCTCGGGCCCTTTGGCCCGTGGGGAACTGTGTCTTTTTCACGGGGAGGTGGGGAGGGTTGCCTTGGCCACAGCCCAGGGGGATTTCATGCGCCACTGCTGTGTTGATCGGGAACAACCCTGTCTTGGTGGGTCTCTAACCATCATGACTGAGATACAAAGCGAATGTATATCTTTCATAACAAGAAGAAAATCCTTCTGCAGCTTTCTGCTAGATATATAACGTCTTTGATTTCTGCTGTGAGCAGACAAGCATCCCTTTGTGGGTGCCGCGGTGGCTGCAGAATCAGGGAGGTAAAGCGAGTGTGTGGTGGAAGCCGATGAATAAACCATCTGAATTCTACAGGGACACCTACAGTGACAGAAGTGGGAGCAGCTCCCCCGACTCTGAAATCACTGAACTGAAGTTTCCCTCAATAAATCATGACTGATGGCAACGTAAGTGATACTGCAAAACTTGTTTTGTTTTAAATGGTGGTGACACCAGAATCGTAAGAGCATCATGAAAGTTTAGTGTTGAAAGATCGTATCTGCCAGAGGATATACGTGGTCAGGTCACGGTGGGCATCAAAAGGGTGAGGACCCGGCCCCCCACAGTTAGAGTACATCCACCCGCCCTGCTCTGGGGACGCCACTGGGGCGACACCGGGCACGGGGCAGTGGTCGTCTGGCTGACTGCTGCTTTCAGGTGCTGATCGGACCTAGCCTGGGGGAACTGGATTCTTAGAGCCATATTATTTCATCTACCCATAAACTTGGAGATCTTGAAGGAGGTGACAGGCGTGACAACATGCTGTCATTTCTGCAGACCCTCAAGTTTTCACCAGGAAGTGCTTTAAAACCAATACATACAACACTTTTGTGTGGCTTGCTTATTCTGGAAATCCATTAAAATCAGAGCAGTTATTGAACCACTTGGAATGTTTGTCTCTTGTGACCCTTTGGAAAGTTTAAAAAGTGCAGTAGCTGTGGGCAGCTGCCAAGAATTGTCTAAAATCCCATGAAGCTAACTGCGTGAACGCTCAGCAGAAATACCTGCTCAGAAGGGGGCTGGGGTGTCAGCCGGGTGTCTGGGGGGTCTAAAGGAGAACCAGGGGTGTGCGGGGGGGTCCCACCACAGGGAAGCTGAGGTCCTGCCTCAGGCATGGGAAGGCGGCCTCCCGGAATCCTGCACGCCGTGCCTTCCCCACCCGGGGACCTCTCCACCGGCAGGCGTGGTCTCAGGGGCACGTGGTTGTGCTGAGCAGCTGCTTGGCCTGTGATGACCGTTGCCGCGTGGGCAGGCGTGAGGCGGAGGTCCGAATCGGGGGTGGGGGTGAGGGGTAGTTGGTTGCCTTCTCTGCCGGGTGAGCATTTAGCTCTCCTGTGTTCATTAATCTTCACCACATATTGCTGTAGGCAATCTGATAGTCTAAGTAACTGCCCTGGAAAGAAAGGAACCTTTGTAACGGTACAGGGGCAGATGCTTGGTCGGTTACCTGGAGTTTCTAACTGCCTCCCCAAGTGGAGATCCCTTGTGAGTGGCACCGTGAGGAGACTGGCGTGCTGGAAAACACTGCTTGTGTTGGGGCAGAGGTGGCGTCCATGTGCTTCTGTAGGGATCCGAGATTTAGCTTCTTGTGATTCGAGTTAGGCTCCTAATACTAGTCCTCAATGAAAACCAGGCAGTTTACCACAGCAGCTGACAACAAATCCTCACTTTTCTATTTTAACGTGCATCCTATAATTAATTGCTCAATTTTTTTTTTTTTTTTTAAACAGGGATAATTCTTGAAGAGAGCCTTTGGACTTCAGGAGTTTACAGCTTTGATTTTACACTCAGCTTTTGACACTTCCTTTAAATTATGTTTTTATTAAGATTATTTTATTATGGGGGAGGGATCCGGGGAGACTGTGACCTGATGTCCTGCCGTGTGGACCAGCTCCCGCACGGGTGTCTGCGCTCTCCTCTGCGGTCCTCCAGCCTCGGACGGGAGGCAGGACGTTGGGGCCGAGCGGGTGAGGGCCGGGCGCCGGGGCAGCCCTCGGCCATGGAGCTTCTGCGGCCACCCTGCCTCACTGTGGCTTCCATGTGCAGCTGTTCCTTCCCTGGGGGCCCTTATAAGAGGTGTGCCATGCTGCCTAGTGGGCGTGGAGGGGCAAGTCCAGCTGTGGTCACGACCTGGTGCCAGAACCCAAGGGCACCCCTTGCCACGAGGAAGAGGGAAACCAGAGACAGAGGGTCGGCTCTGTCCTGCGCCGGGGATTCTCTGTGGCAACCACGGCTGGGATTTGCTCAGGACAGTCAGTTTGGCATCACACGAGACGGCAAGAACTCTGTCTCCCTGAAGTCTGAGTGTGTTGAATCCCTGTCCTCTGGCCGCGAGTTCCCTCCGGAATCACTCCTTGCATCAAGGGGTCACTTAACAAAGAACAAAGGATCTTTTCGGAACACTCCCTCTAAACCCCTCTCTTATGTAGACAGCTTTGCTCAAGGGGACTGTCTCCTTCCAGAATGGTGTTACTCCGGTTGGAATGCAATATGAAAAGCTATTTTCTTAATGTGGTGTAACGACAGGTGGAGCTGCGTGCCTGTTATATCCTGGCTGGACTCGGTGTATACTCTAACTTAAGAAATAAATAACGCAGAGCAAGAGACACACCTTGTCTGTCATGCTCTTCATGTCATGGCCAGATGGGAGCCGTTGGAGCTCAGTGCCGGCCCGCGGGTGACACCTGAACACTCTCAGTGCCAGGCTCTCCCCACAGGGAGCAGCCTGAAGTGGGGGATCTGACAGTTTTGTTTAAGAGAGGAGCCTAATAGGAACCAGAATTTCCCTAGGCGGCTTCAAATTTAGGTTCTCAGCATGTAGACATTCAAGTATTTATGAAGGAGGCCAGTCCCTTTGATGGGTGTAGACCAGAAGCAGCCTGCCTGCCTCATCCGCCCTGGCCTTCTGAGTGCGGGTCATCGTCCTTTGGATTCTCCTCCAAAGTGAAAGTCGAGACCCTGAATCTGTGCTCCTCATGGCACGATGGTGACGCTGGGACCACCCACCCACCCTCTGGCTGCCGAGCACACTTGCTTGTGAGCTGGCTCCTCTGTAGTGTGTCTGAGGCCAAGGCCCAGGGCTTAGGCTGGGCTGCTCATCAGAGGTCAGTAGCCTTTGCTTGTTGACGTTTGAGAAGCTGGGGGTTGGGAGAAAAATACTTCCCACCATTTGGCCCAGTTCCTCCATCAGGGAGACCCAGGAAGGAAGCAGGCTCCCTCTTGCCTTCCACCCGCTAGCCCAAGGCCACCATCACGGCGGAGGCCTAGAAGCCTGTGTGGGAGCACCGCCCTCTGACCCAGGCCAACCCAGCTGCCTCTGTCGGCGAGTCTCACGGCCTCTTCACTTAGAGAGGACTCCATACTGGTTTGGGAACTCTGAATGTGGCTGACTGGGTGAATTCTGACCTCTTCTCCGGTCTGTCTTCAGTTATTTTTATAAAAGCCGGTCCCCAAACTGAAGGCTCTGATGCCTCTTGGTGACAGCAGTGAGGACACGGTTGGTGGGCAGTTTGCAAAACCTTGCGGGGTCAGCTGTGCCTCCGCTGCTTTGAGTGGGCCTCCACCAGCCAGTTAAGTGCTGGCTGCTTACATAACCTAGAAACAGGACCACCAGGATGACTTTCCGGGGCCTGCCAAGCCCCACTAGCCTTTCACCCTGGCTGTGCAGACAGGATGGTACCAGGGCCATGGGCTGTAGTGGAGATGGCACAGGAGGGTTGCCTTCACGCCTGGCATGGGCTGCCCAGTGCCCAGGACTTCTTGGGGAGGGAGCTGGGCCCACTCCCTGTCCCCACTCCCTGTCCTCCTATTCATCCCTGGTGATCTGGGCAAGGTCTGCCTTCATGGAGCAACCCTGAGGGCCGTGGGCTTTTTGCTCTTGATGAGACGGAAGACTTTGAACCTAAGCATGGCATGGTCAGACATTGGCTTTGCAGAGTTCTCGGCTCTGCTGGTAGAGATGGCAGGGGAAACAGCCAGAGCCCGAATCCTCTCTGGTGGCTGGAGGGTGCATGGAGTAGAAGTCAGACGTCTCCTTCCTGTGCAGGTGCTGGAGAGAATCGGTACCAGCTGCCCTGTCTATTGTCCTGTAGATTTGCCCTAAGATACCTGGTCTTCAGGGCTTCCCTGGCAACTCAGCTGGTAAAGAATCTGCCTGCAATGCAGGAGACCTGGGTTTTATCCCTGAGCTGGGGAGATTCCCTGGAGGAGGGGATGGCAACCCACTCCAGTATTCTTGCCTGGAGAATCCCCATGGACAGAGGAGCCTGGCAGGAGCCCTACAGTCCATGGGGTCGCAGAGTCAGACACGACTGAGCAACTGAGCACAGCACCCGGTCTTCAAGCTGAGATGGACTGGACCCCAAACATCCAGGCTCCTTCCCTCACAGCTCTCTGTGGGGAGGAGCCCAGGGCTGGCTCAGTCTCTTGGACAGAGGTGGGCTGGGCATGGGACTCATGACCAAGTTGCATCCAACCAGCCAAATGTTCTAGAAAGAACCATTCTGGCCTGGGTGCATGTAATTTATTAAAGAGCTTTTAGTCCCAAATCCCAGCAAGCCAGGGGAGGGGCTGCAGGGTGGTCTGTTACCTGGAACAGTTAGCCACGTGCCATCTGCAGAGGGGCTTTCCCAAGATGAGTCCTTTTCTGGCCCTGCTTAGCCGTTGGGAGTTCAGGGACCCCAGCCTGAGCTACATGAGCCCTTCAGGGAGAAGGACAGTCCCTGCCAGCCCAGCCCAGGGAGTGCACTGGCCCAGTTCTTCCTGAAAGGCCGGCCCCTTGGGGTGGGATCTAGGGGAGGGCTCATGCTGAGAGCAGTTTCTTAGCCACACGGCCCAGGGTCTGCTCAGGGCGGACACCACGTGAGGACCAGCCTGTGTGCACGGTGTCCTAGGAGCCAGGAAGTGCAGTGTCCCTGTCCACCTCTGAGCAGCCCAGACTGGCTTTACTGGGGGCAACGCAGGGTCAAGCAGGCAAGCCCCACATGCTCCAGGCGGGGCACTGGGCCCTCACAAGACACAGCAAGTGCAGGAGACGGGCCTGTGCTGCTGCTGCTGCAGTTGCTGCTGGAGCTGCTCCTTCTCGGCCGTCAGCGCCTGCAGCCTCTCCTCCAGCTTGCTCAGCTCAGCCATCCACTTCTGAGGTGACACGGGAGAAGCCAGGTCTGAGCTGTCGATGGCTGAGACCCGGGGCTGAACTGATGGGAGGGAGGCGAGGCCCAGAGAGCCTGGAGGTGGTGGTGGGGGGTGGAGCCTGCTCCAGGCCACTAGGCGCCACCCTGGGCCAGGTCAGTGGAGAAGCCAGGTTCCCTGACCAAGCAGCCCTGCGGTCTTGGGCAAAGTCCTGCCAGCCTCCCAGACCCTGGGGTGACTCGCCCTCTGCACCCTCTTGCCCTGTCCTGTCAGCCCTCGCCCTCCTCTGTTTTGTGTCACCCGTCTTGAGAAAGCTTTTCTCTGGGGCTGCGTCCAGCACTCACTCCCAGCTTAAGGCCCTCCCCCAAGTGCAGTACACAGTTCTTGGGTTTGTCTTAAAGCTTTGACACTGTTCTCCCTGCTCCTCCAGTTACACTGCAGAGGAATCTGGGGTGCAGTGGGCTTATTGCTCCCCGTGGGAGCACTGGTGGGAAACCCGACGACCCCAGGCCTGCCTGGTGAATGGCTGAGGGGTCCCCTCCCCACCCAGCCGGCCTGGGCCACCCACCTGCCTGCACCACTCCTGGATGGCGCGCACGGACAGCGGGCCCTGGATGCTCCCGTCCCGCCGCAGGAACACCTCCCCCTGGTCGGTCTCGTAGAGCTGCGGCTCGGCCTGGGCCTTGGGAGCCTGCACGCTCAGGCGGATCACCTTGGGAAGGGCAACGGCAGCTCTGCGGGCGCTGCGCCGGACAGCGGGCAGCATGCGGCCCCCGCCGCGCTCCGCCCGGCGTCGGCCCTGCCTCGTTGGCTCCCGGGCAGCCTGGGGGCAGGGCTCACCTTGAGGGGGGTGTCGGTGGTGGAGGTGCTGACCACGGGGATGAAGGTGAGCCTGTAGGTGTCGGGGAAGACCTGGGGCTTGAAGCCCTGCAGGACGGAGTCCACCAGCAGGCGCACGCGGTCCTCGTCGCGGTGGCTGCAGCGGACGCCCTGCACCAGGCCGTTGTCCTCCACGCCCACCAGCAGGCTGCCGCCCTCGCTGTTGAGGAAGGCGCACACGTAGCGCCGCAAGTGGTGCTTGAAGACCTGGCTCAGGTACTCGCCGCCGCCGCGCTTGAACTCCAGGTTGCGCGTCTCGTTGCCCAGGAAGGCGCCCTGGAAGAGGCGCTCCTGGCCCAAGATGCCCTGGTGCGTGATGGCGCTGTCTGAGCGCGTGCCGCTGGGCCAGCTGGGGGAGACTCCTTGCGGACCCAGTGCCCGGGTGGGAAGGGGTCGGGCCGCCCTGGCTCGCGGAGGGCTGGAGCCCAGGACCGGGCCGGGGCTGGGGCCACGCTCCTCTTCCTGCTGGAGTGGGGGTGGGGGCAACAGCAGGGTGTATGCTCCTGGCAAGAGTTAGGAGTCAACCCGGAGGGACAGGCGGCCAGAACCCCCATCTCCCTCCTCCCCTCCACCCCCCCGCCCCCGGGGCCCAGCCCACACAGGGCGTCCTGATGCCCCTCCCGGTCGGAGGGGCCTAATCCTGCCCACCGTGCTGGGGCCTATGTGGGAAACCCTGTGGGTCGAGGGTCTGAAGCAGCCAGTGCTCCGCCCTCTTCCCAGGTGAACCACGGGAGGCTTGTGGGGAGGAGCTCTCCTTTCCAGCGGGAGCTGGGACACCTGCAGCTGCTCTCTGCCCTCGGGTTTTGCATCAGCCTAGGAGACACAGGGTTGGATCATTCTGGAAGATGCCTCAGCGCCCTGAGGTCCTCCGTGACACAGCTGCAGGTCTCTGAATTGAGAGGGCCTCCCAAAGATCCCACCCCCTTCCTAGTCTCCCTGAAAGCCTGGCTGATCCCGGCCTGACTCTCTCCCATCCTTGGGCCTTCCTGAGTCCCTTCCGTGGTTTCTGCTGTGTGAGGGCTCCAGGAGCAGCCTGCTCAGGGCCGCTGCCCCGGTCAAGGTCTCACCGTCGGACTCCCTGCCTCCAGGTCCTCCTCCTATCCATTCTCTCGCTGACCCCAGATACAAGTCCCACAGTCACGCTGTCCTGAAAACCCTTCCCTGGTTCCCTGCTGCCTTCCAGCCTCCAAAAGCAGCTTCCAGGGCTGGGAGCTCAGTGCGGGCTGGGGTGGTGATGAGAGCCACTCCCAGCCCTACCAGCAGCTCCCAGAGAAGACAAGCTTAGCAGAGACTTGAGAGAAGCCTCAGTGTCATATAAATGTGCCATCAGGCCACAGGTCTTGAAATGTAAGCCCATTTAGCTCTGCAACAGTTTAAATGTCATGGAGGCTTCATCCAGAAGGAAATTCAGTTCAAGAATTCAAAATTCAATTCAAGAAGGAGGACAATTCAAGAAGTGAGTTGATTGTTCTCTCCTCTCCCACAAAAGCCCACTTTTTCTGGCACTGCTGTGGTCTCACAGCTCTGCCCTCCGGCCTGATTTTGTCAGTGCCCACCCACCCCCCACTCCCACCCCGGGCAGCCACCAACCACCCTGCAAATACCGCCACCCTCACGCGGGCTCCTGGTATGTGCCCCATCCCTCTGCTAGGGATGTCCTTTCATGGAGTCGGTCCCATTGCCTAAGCCCCAGCCTGGGTTTCACTCCCTGGGGAATCTGTCCTCAGAGATCAGTGAGGACCTTCCTGGGTCCTTCTCCAGTTCCAGGCTGCCTCCCCCTCCACCTCCCTGGAAGGGTCTGGCTCTGCTCATAGAAACAGGGCTCCCCGAGGGCAGGGTCAAGCCCTGCTCTCCTCTGCCTTGTGCGCCGGAGCAGGTGTGTGTCAACTGAGTGGATGAGCTCGCCCAAGAAGGTCAGGACCCCCGTATATGCTTGGGCCTGGCCTGGCCGGACCCACCTGCTGGCTGTAGATGGGCGCAGGGAGGTCTGATCCTCAGGCTTTCACCTGCTTCCAGGTTGGAGGCAAGCTCCAAGGGTCAGTTTCCCTCTGGGACCATGGTTATTTGAGTAGCAAGCCCCAGTTTGCCAATTTGTCCCCAGTTCCTCGAAGACACCCCTCACGCCCACCGGGCAAGGCCATCCACACCGAGGCCTCTCCCGAGGCTGGTGGGCCCCCTGCTGCGGGAAGCCTGGCTTACCTCTCGGTGGTTTGAAGTCTCCCGGCCCTCACCCAGCACCGGCTCTTTCCCGCGGGCCACCAGTTCCTTGATGATCTGGTGCTGCCCCCAGGCCGTGTGCAGGCGCTGGGGCAGGGAGGCCAGGGTGTCCTCGGGGGTGGCCACCTGCACCAGCGCGTAGGCCTGGCGTGGCCGCCGGACGACCTCAATGTGCTCTCGCGCCACCGGCAGTTCAAGCCGCTCCAGGGCGTCTCTCAGCAGGCAGGTGAGGACCGGCACCGAGAACTGGGGGTTCAGGTGGCCCACGTAGAGAACATGCCTGCTGGGAGCTGCCTTGGCACCTGAGTCCTCAGGCGGGGGCTCTTCTGGGGGAAGCTCCCACAGGGGCTGCTTGCCTGGGGGCTCCATGGCAGGGGTGGGGGGGGGGGGCCTGTGGTTTGGTGGTCTCTTCCTGCGAGTCTCTGGAGGGGCCTCCCCTGGAGGGGCTTCTAGGATTCCTCACCACTGGCTGCTCCTCCCAGGGCCCTGGGCTCTCAGCCTGGCCCAGGGCCTCCCAGGGGACTCGGGGAGGCCGAGGCTCCGGGGAGGTTCACAGATTGACAGGGGCTGAGGAGGGCCAGAGAGAGAGAGGTTGGGCAGAGGGCCAGCAGAGGGCCCTGCCACCCACCCAAGGCCTAGGACAGGGAAGGGGGGAGTCAGAGCTGAGCCAGCGAACAGAGTGTGTGCGCCTGTCGCTCCATTTCCACAGAAGGGAAGACTGAGGTGGTACGACCAAAGAGGGGCAGAGGCACAACTCAGGTCTCTGAGGGACTCCCATATCCTGTCATTGGCTTCAGCGGGCCTGTCATCCCTCAGGAAGTCCCAGGCTGGGGCCTTAACCCAGGGCTCTGAGGATTAGTCACGGACCCCCTGGGCTTCTTGCCTGCTCTGAAGCTGCTGTGAGCCCAGCAGAGGCTCTGAAGGGGTCAGGCTGGGTCAGAGGGTTTAGAGAGAGGTTCTTATGCTTTGGTACACTGATGGAAGCTATGGTCCCTCACAGGACAACAGCGTTTGCATATATACATATAACCTGAGGAGCTTTGTCTAGACCAAATCCTCTGGTTTGGGTCCAGGGAGAGGAAGCGAGGAAGGGTCAGAGCTGGGCCCTTGGGTACGTCCCCCACCACATCTCACTAGGCCAGGGACCTTGCCCCTGAGCTGTGCACACACCAGCCCCTCCACTCACCCACACACACCCAGCCTCCGGTCTCTGTGGTAGGTATGGCTGGCCTGCATCTTTTCAGATTGAATCCTAAAGGCAGTCAGGGTCTGGGGGCCACCACTGCTGGAGTGGGGACATTCAGGGCAAACAGGAATAGGGGGAAGAGGAAGGCCTATGACCCTCATGTCCTGATGGTTCCTGGGGGAGCGTGGGAGGTGCCCGCCCTCAGCTCCCACAGAGCCCTGACCCCTGGCCAGCAGCTCCCCAGGGCGCTTTAGGGGCTTGGCTCAGGAGGGGGAGCCAGGGCTATGGGAAGTGGGCGGGGCCTGTGCAGCCACCTCTGTGAGCTCAGGAGAGTCGACAATGCCTCCAGCAGGCAGGCGATGAAGAGGGTTAGGAACACTTCTCCCTGACGCCTCACCCCCATGTAGACAGATGTCCTGTGCAGCTTGGTGGGGGGCTCCTTCTGGACAGCTCCTAGAATCCAGGGGCTGAAGACACACTTCCTCCCTCTGCCAGGTCTCTCCAGGCCCTTGTGCCCACACTGGGCCTCACCTCCCACCTCAGTTACCAATCCCAGGCTCCCTGAGCAGGGATCAGAATGCAGTTGGTTCCAGGGCTGCAGAGATGGTTCCTGTTCTGAAGAGCCCTGAGAAATAGGTCAAGCATTGCCATCTCTTTTGAAGGACAAGGTTGTCACCTGCTATTCGACAGGTACCAAGATTCGGGTGATACACGGTCTTTATTAATGCAGAAATCCGTTCTCGGGTGGGTGGGGGCTGTGACTGTGCTTTTCATTATGCAGATGTAGGCAGCACTTTCCCACTGCTTCTGCAAGCTCCGATGGGGTGCGGGGCGGAGGCTGGTGTCCAAGGGCAGATGCAAAGGTTGACCTCCTCTTCTGAGCAGCTCGTACTGAAGATGCTAATGAATTTTTGTTTCCCTGAGGGACTGAGGCAGAAGCTTGGGTGGGGAACCTGAGCGCCTGTGGTGTGGGCCCCAGGCCCTGAGAGGTGGTACTGCGAGGCTCTGGGGAGGGACTCTGTAGCCAGTGCTGCCTGGTCTCTGCAGCCATGCCGAGAGTTACGGGGTAACAGCTCTACACTCTCCGGGGTCCTCTCTTCAGGCCTTTCTAGACTCTGCCATCATGAGCTGTTCTCACAGAAAGTGTACAAGGCGGGCTGTGGCTGATTTAGGCTGTTTAGCCATGTTGAGTTAGGCAGAGACCGACAGAGGGCCAGGAGAGGTGCCCTGACAGATGAGACATGTACCAGAGAACAAACGTGAACATAACATCCTTCTCCAGGGGCCTCACTATCAACCAGCTGTTTGGCATGAAATTTCCCAAATGGATTTGAGTGCCAAATCTCTCCCCTTTTTCTTACTGGAAATCTCTTTCAATGATTGTATTACGTATTTCCCTGGGCTCTGTTAACCTTATGTGAGTTGAACATCAGCTCCATCTTTTTTTGGCCGGGGGGATAAGAACTGTCTTTCATTGTAAGCACTGAATACATTTGCAAAATGATGTTTTAAATACTGAAATGCACTGCAGTGTAACTGGGTTATTTACAGCACCCCAGGCTTTGCAGGAGCTAGGTGGTGGCGGACGTTGAGTTCAGCGTTGTGGAACAAGCAGCTCCCTTCAGCCCTCTTAAGGGTGTCTGTGACCTTACTGACAACCCTCCTTAGCACTGGAGGAAAAAGACTCCTTGAATTTAAGAATGTGAGGTGGGCCCAAAGATGAGGGGCAGAGGGAGGCGGTAGATAGGGCTCTTCTCACATTATCTGGAGAGTGTCCACTGGGTGGCGCCCGTGGCTGGGATCCCTGACACCACAGAAAGCATGGATGTCTGAGCAAGCTGCCTAGGAACCCCAGCTGAAGGGTAGGGGTGGGGTGTGGGCAGGGACTGAGCTCAGCCTTATGCTGGAGAGGACAGGATGCCAGGAGAGCAAACTCTGGGACTCAGGGGAAGGCGGGGTGTAGATAGAGGCAGCCTTCACCCTCTGGCCCCAGAACACTCCAGTCTCCCTTGCGTACCAGCGGCTGGTGGATTCCTGCCCACCCTCTGACAGGGTTGGCCCACAGCCCAAAGGTATCTTGGGCCCGGTGCCTATACCCTGGGACCTATTGGCCGCTGGCCCCTGGAACCATCCTCAGTGGCTTTGGTTATTGCAGGCCAAGCACAAATACGTAATTCTCTCACTTGGCCTGCAGGTTTCCAGCTGTGGAGCTTTCCTGATGGGATGGGGTGACTTGGGCCCTTAAGTTAAAGGAGACTGCAAAAAGCGGAGGGACGACAGGGGAGGAGAGAGTGTCTGGAGTCCCTCAAGCAGAATGATTTCCATGCTTTCAGCCTTGGTTGTAAGGATGACCAGCAAGTCACCTGTGCTTCTTCTGAGGAGGGGTCATGGCATTGGGCATGAGGACAGAAACAGTGTGTTTACTGGGCCCACCAGTGCCACAGGCCAGAGAAGGGTCTCAGGTTGTTCCACAAAATACCAAAGAGGAGTGGTGTGGACACTTCAGCTCAGGACTAATGGCCTGGACAAGAGAGACAGGGCAGAGCCCAGGGACACAGGCCATGATGTGGCTGGCAGGTGGGGAGTGGTCACTGGGGAGGGGGGACAGGGCATAGAGGCTCTCAAAGGATTCAGCCCCAAGTGGAGCCTGGACTCTTCTCTCCTAACGGGCCTGGGTTTTTCTTTCCTCACGCCCCTAAGCACCAGAGTCAACGTCTCTCCTTGTCTTGGCGATGAGGGTGGGCACGGGAAGCTGCTCTCGGGAGGCCTCTGTGCTCAGTCCTGCTTTCCCACGTGCCTTCCCGCTCCATGGGTGGCTGCACTGTCGGGGTCAACGGTGTGGCCTCACTTGTCAGAGACTGCTTCAGCTTCTTTGGATGACTCTGGGTCACTATTAGAAAGCTTGGCTTTGTGAAATAGTTTCAAAAGTTTAGGCTGGGTTTTTTGCTTTTTGTTTTTCTTAAATGACATTCAATTCTGACCCCAGGGGCTAGGGCAGCATGAGTGAAGGGGTAACAAATCCTCTCTTCTGCAGAATTTGACATTTGGTTACCTTTCTGGTTCTGTTCCCTTGGAAACCAGATAAAAATGGAATGTCGACTAGTTCAAGGAAACAGTGCTTACAGTAGAACGGCCCCGATTGTAAGTCCCCTGGTCTAGGAGTACAGTGCATGGACTGTACACATCCCTTCCTGTGGGGCTTCCTAAGGTTAGGGACTCAGTAGGCATGTCCTGCCCAGACCTGGAAGCTCTGCTGATGGCAGTGGGGAGTTACTGGCTGCCCTGGGGTGTGATACTTCTAAGCCAAGGTGAACCCCACTTCTCCCTGGTATGTCTTATCCCCTTCAACCTGAGCAACAAAGGATAGTCCTGGGTGACTGTGGGCTCTGTAATGACCACCCCACTGAAAAGGCCTGCTTCTTACTGCCCTGCGGGCAGCGTTTCCGGTCTGACAGTAGCCTGTCTAGTCTGCACGGTGAGCGGGATCTAAGACAAAAGCCACCTGTTGCGCGTTGCAGGCAGTATGTTGTCTCACACCCCTCATTAACTATGGAATTTGGGGCAAGTAACTTTACCTCTCTAGGCTTCAGTTTCCTCATCTTTAACATGGGGGAATATGGTGGCTATCTCTGAGACGTAGCGAGGTTTAAGAGAGCTAATGTATATAAATGACTTAGCATAAGAAGTCCTTAAATAGTGTTCCCTGATGACCTGACAAGGGGCAGGGTGGGATGGGAACCAGTTTGCTCCACAAGCCAGGAATGGCAGCATGTCTGGCCTGCCTGCGTATGCTGGTGTTACTCTCACATTCAGAAGTTCATCATCAGGGCCCAAGAAGGCCCTCTTCGGGAGTACCCTGGATGAACCGCAAAGCCCACTGGACATAGGTCCGGGAATCTGTGGAAAATGGGCTTATTCTGCTTCAGCAGCCCTGACCCTGACTGCTGCAGGGGGCCCAAGGTTATGCTCTCACAGTGGCCAAGTGGAGAAGACCATGTTGCAACCAACCAGTCACTGGTGAGGGTGGGTAGGATCCTTAGAGGTCTCTTCTAACCCCCTCAGAGCCAAACGCGCCCAAAGACGGGAAAGGACCCACGCAAAGCATCTCAACAAAGAGCTGCAGTGGCTGGGACCTCGGCCTTGGAGTCGGATTACTTGGCTTTAGAGGCCTCCTCTGGCAGTTTCTGCCTGCATGGCCAGAGCTTCAGTTTCCTCATCTATCGTGGGTCTGCTGTGAAGGTCAGCTGGGGGCATTCTGGTTCGCACAGAGCAGCGTGTGGGGTGCACAATGGTGTGTCACTCTAACCAGGTCGCCCTGCGCTGCGCTGCGGCCCCTTCATACACAGGCAGGGGCTGGACTGGACTTCCCGGCCCCTGGATGGCACAAGGGGCGCCCCGCAGGCCACGCCAGCCTGCATCTCCTCACCCCTGCCTCGGAGGGTCGCTGCAGCTGCTGGCCCCAACGCTGTGCCTTCTGCTCGAGGTTCCTAGGGCTGCCGTGCTCGCTGCTGTCTGCTGCACCAGGGCAAAGCCCTTTGAGGGCAGACCATGGACTGCACACTGGCTCCCCAGGGGCTACGCAAGGCTGGGCCCCAGCGGGCCTCTGGCAGACAGCCTGTTCTTTAGGGACTGTTGGAGTCACAAGAACTCAGGGAGCATCCTGTCCAAGTTTCCTCATAAATAAAAACGAGCTACGACAAAGGCAAGGGGAACGACCTGCCCTTCGGAGGCACACTGATCTGTCTGCTGACTGATTGCAAAGACACTGGCATCTATATTGTTTTTTATTTATAAACAAATTGACATAAAATAAGTCCAGATGGCAGCAGGGGCAGGTGAACTGCTGATTTGCTTACAAAAGAAGCCTGTGGACAGTGGAGTGGGTGCAACCAGACTCCAGCCTAGAGACCATCCTCTCCCATCCATCTTAGGGCCTTCTTGGCTTAAAACATTGGGCCCAACCTTCTTTGGCAGCAATTCTGGCCAGGGCAAGGAGCTGTGGCGGGGCAGTGCAGGGCAGGAACTCCTGTTCCCACAGATGAGGCCGGGGCTGCAGAGGGCCCAGCGGAGGGAGAGAGGGGAGATGACAGGGACCCTCTCCTCCCTGTGCTGAATGACGTGGTCAAGGCTTGGTAGGTCTGTCCATCCCAAGGAGAAAGTGCCTGGGTAATGTCCTCTGAGAAGGGGCCACAGCTCTCCGGAGAGGGCCTGTGTGGGGCCAGGGCAGTGTGGTCGCCCTCCTCCTGAAACCAGTGTCTGGAGCAAGAGGGATATGAACCGGAGGGCTTGCCCAAGTGCCAGAAACAATAAATTAATAATAAGAAAAGATCTTTTTTTAAAAAAGGTAGAGGTCTGCACCATGAGTTTGGGATCTGTGGATCTCGTGAGGAGAAGGCAGGCGCTATGGGAGCCACACGGCCAGGCCGGGCAGCTGGTGAGGGAGCCGGGCGCGAGAGTCGCTTCAGGGCCTCATCTCCTGAGCCCTCACAGGTCAGCTCCTTCCTCCATCACCTGGAAGGTGCTCAGTCTAAACTCCTGGAGGCAGGCCAGCCAGGCTTGTGAAATAAATACACGGGACCTCAGAGCCAAGCCGGGGCTGAGGGGAAGAGCAGTGCCTGGGCTGCACCCCGCTCCTCGGTCCTTCATGGAAGGACATCTCATGGCAGGAGGGGGCAGTGGTGGTGGCTCCACACAGCCTCCTGGAGTCCTGAGGTGGCCTCAGACCCCGCTGAGGTGCCTGATGGCCCTCCTTCCTGGGAGAAGAGCCCCCTCTGCTGGACCCCTCGACTGTCCAGGCTTCACTGCCCTGCTCAGAACTTGCCCTGCTTCAGCCGGTCAATGTGGTAGCAGAGCTTGAGGGCAGGCCCCAGCTTCAGACCCATGTACTTCATCATCGTGTCACTGCGCAGCAGGAGCAGGGCCTTGCCATCGATCTCCTGGGGGGAGGAGGGGGGCGCCATCAGAGGCCTGGGTGGTCTGTCCACCCAGGTTCTCACCAAAGACCCTCCGGGGAGGTGCCAGCCACATGGAGCCCTGGGAACCTGCTGTGACACCGAAGCCTACCTGTTCCGCCCACCTTCTGTCTCTAACCACCCCTCTCCAGCGTTACCACTGAACCCCCCAGGTTAAGCTCTTCATACGTATTTGCAGGAATCTCCTTTCTCTGCTGCCCGAGAGGCCGCCCTCTCTGCCCTCCCAAACCTCTGAGATCAAGCTCAATCCCAGCTCTTCCCAGGAAGCCTCCCCAGTCAGTGTCCTTGCCACTCATCACAGACTATTTCTGTATTGACCCGCAAGGGCTGTCTGGAGTCACCTTCCTTCCTGGGCAGCAGGGAGCCCTCCTCATGAGCCACACACAAAGCAAGCACTCAGTGAGCAGCTGTGAGACCCACAGGACTGATCTAAGAGCGCTCTCCAGCCCACCTGGCATGAAGAAGCAGATGACCCGTGAAAGCAGCGGAGCTGTTCTGAGTACCCAGAGTGCAGACAGCACCAAGCAGCAGGGGCTACTGGGAACCAGGTTTGAGCCCTAAATCAGGAGTTCGGTCACTGCAGGGGGGTCCTCAGCAGTCCCTTGGGCCAAATGGTCACTTGACAAGATGCTGGGGCTCACAGCAAATGAAGTAGAGAATGGGGTTCTGATGAGTTTGGAGAATGGGAGCCACATGACAAGGGACTCTTTAACCTGGCCTTGGCCTTAGACCACAGCAGGTAGAGAGGAGAGCAAGTGCTCCTAGAAGAGGAGAGTCCTGTTCTGGGATCCAGGAGGAGTGTGGCTGAATCAGGGCCAACACTAAAGGAGCGTTCAGTGCCCAGTGAAGGCCATTTGGGACCCAAGACTCTGTCACTAAGTTTGTATGGTATCATCTGTGCTCAGTTTCAAGGGACTTGGAACAAATATATAGCTTGTGCCCTTTAAGAGTCTATAAACTGCAGAAGTCAGACACCCGGCGGATACAGGAGAGGTCAGGCAGGGGCACCACCTACGTGTTTGCGAAAGAGGTCAGCATGGGGTCCAAACTGGGGATCAGCTTCCCGGACAAACTGCATCACATCCTCAACCGTCCACGAGGAGGGGTCCCGGCCACTCAGTCTAGAGGCATCCCGGCGGTCCGACCCTGTAGGACAGAAGGACACCGGCCGTAAGGGGCGGGGACTGGGCTGTAACTCGCCTGCACTCTCCACAGCCTGTCCCAGGGGCCCTGTGTGGCCACTGGGGCTTAGAGCAGGGCCAGAGCAGAGGAACTAGAGGTGCGTGAGGGCGAGCAGGGTTTCCGCACAAGGGCACTGAGTCCCTGAGACCCTTCTTCACTCCAATCTTAAGCGTAGGTCTGATTCTGGAAATGGTCAGAAGGAATTTTACACTGAGGTTGTGACTGAGCCTGGATCTGAGTCAAGGGTAGTGATGAGGTGAGAGGATTATCTGGGTTGGGGTAGGGGGAGGGGCTGGTAGGTGAGGCTGCTTTTGCTTTGGCTCTGGGGCCCGTTTCTAGAGATACCTCAGGAGCTGGGTAAGATTAGAGCTAAGACCTTGGGGCCCAGGGAAGAAAAAAAGTGGCAGATAATAATAACCTGTGTCTCTTCCAAGGCCTGGAGAATAGCTGACTTCGTTATAGCCAAATACTTGGAGGCAGAATACAGCTTTGCCTTCGCTGCCAGGAATCTCAATGTTAATCCAGTGCTCTGCTTAGAGCTTTTATTTCCGTCTTGGCCATTGCCCCAGTGGGATCTAAGCTCTCTGTACGGTCATCACCTGCGTGGCTCTCTGGCAGGCTTCATCCCCTCTGCCTGGAATGTGCCCCCTTCTCGCCCTTCAGTTTCTCCTTTCCTTCTGGCAGACTCTAACTTAACAAGAGCTGGCTTCAACGATCAGTTCCTTTATGAAACTTTTCCAGGTCTTATCCTGAAAAAATTGGTCTCATAAAAGCATTTCACGTATCTCTTGGTTACAGCTCAATCTCTATACACTTTCCCCCATCACATCACTCTAATAATCTCTTCTCCATAAAGCAGTCAAAACAACTTTTAAAAAGTAATTGGATCATGTCAATCAATACAACAGCTTCAAAATGCATACCTGAAATAAGGTTGAACCCCTTACCATGGTCTAGAAGGTACCCCATCATCTGGCCCTTTCTGCTTCATCTTCCCCTTTCCCCCACCCTCATTCTGTGGACCCTGACACTTCCTCCAGGGAGTTAAGTGTCAGAACAGGGTTAAACTCGGGACGTCTAGCTGGAATGGTGGACTTGCTTGGTGTGTGGAGACCCGTACTTCTGGCGGGGGAAGTGAAGCAGTGCTGAACAGAGTGCTGAGCGTAGGAGACACACAGGAGGAGAGAGTTTTCCTTTCACAGCACACAAGAGTGCCTGTTCTGCCAGAGATGACGATCAAATATGTCTGCTAAATGAATGAATGATCATATGTAATAGCTCCATGCATATTTTTCTGTCTCCTCCGCCAGACGAAGTCTGTCTTGAGGCCGAGGTGACTTAGTCTCAAGGCAGGGACTCTAACTCAGAGCTCCTTCCACGGCTCCATCTGGGGCCTTGTTGGGCTTGGGGCTGGGAAGCAGTATCCCGGGCTTCTCTGTCTCAGCCTTCCTTAGAATGCCCTCTGCTCCTGCAGGCCTTGCTAAGGGACTCTTCTTATTCTTCCACACCTAGTCTGTCCCTGGGCTGGGGGAGGCCACAGTGGGTATGGAGATGGCTTTCTCCTGTCTCCCCATTGCCGCTTTGAGGCCGTCCTCCAACGGAAGCGAGCCTTCTTCAGAGGCCAGACATGCACTGAGCGTCTGCTCTTCCTGATCACATACATTTTCAAATCTCGGGCTTCTGTTCTTTGTTAAGTGAAGACTTTTGGGGATTTAACTCACTAACTTCCGGTTCCATCCTAATTGCTGCCATAATCCTCAGAGGAAATCCATCCAACTGCCTTGCTTTCAGTGATTTTTATTGCTATTCTACTTCAAATACCCACTACCAACATCACTGTCTAGTTCTTGGATCACCTGGAACAAATCCACTGCAGAATTTTAAACACCCACCTCTCTGACCCCAACCTCTCACCTTTCCAACTCCCTTAGGATGTACGTCCACTATGACCATTATACCTCAAAGACGTTTAGCACATCAGACTTATAGTCTTCCTATCCTTCAGCTGTCTCTCAGCCCTGCTTCTCCCTGTCCGGAGACAGTGCTGATGGTCTAAACCACTCCTCCTCCAGCTCCACTGATTACATGCTCCCCACCCCTTCTTGTCCTGTTAGCTCAATGTAAAATCTTAACTCTCAAACTGTCTTTTCTCACCCACATCTAGGTTTCTAAGAACCACGGAAGAAAACTGTAGCCCTTGCAAACTAGTCTCCAAGCTCCAAACAATGCAGGACCTTTGGTGTTTCTGCAAACTATGCCCTCTTCCTTGATCTATTTCTCTTGTATTCTTTATGGCTCATCCCATCTCCCAGCACTCCTGAGCCCCTCCCTGCTCAGCCCTCTCTCCATTCACTCTTGGCCACAGTCTTCTTCCAGTCTCAGAGAGAAATGTTTGCCTTCTTCTGTCATAAGACTGACAAGGCCTTCATTTCTATATTCTTCTTTCCTATATTCTTAATTTCTTCTTCATGGAAGGCTCAGGCTGTCTGCTGACAAACATGCCCAGCATGTACCCACTCTAGAAGACCTTCGTCACCTCCTTCTTTTCCTCATCAAACTCTCCTTGATATGCCTACCCACAGCAAACCTCCCTCACCAGCCTCCAGCACCACTGAAGCTGCTCTTACTTACTAAGATCAGCAATTACCTTCTAGTCACCATTCCCAGGAGGCATTTCTCAGTCCTTATTTTACTGAACCTTTTTGGGTTATACTCTTAGTCTCTGTACCTCTGGCCACCACAGTATCAGATTCTTCTGCTTCTCCTCACATTTGACTGCTCCTCTGTCCCCTGGTAGGATCCTCTGCCTGCTCCCTCCTCCTGAACTTTGTTGGTCCCTAGAACTCTTTCTTTGGTCAACTGCTCTTTTCATTCTACACAAAATTCTGGGAAGTGGGTGTCATTTTACTCTCTAGCGTCAACTTCTATCTGCTAACTCCTAAGTGTGTAACTTCAGCTCAGTCCTCCTCCCTGAGGATCAGACCTGCATAGCCACTGCCTGCTGGGTATCACCTAGACAGACCCATGGGCTCCCTCCCCTTCTCTTCTATGGTTGGTTCCCTCTCTCACCAGAGAATGGCACCATCTATTCAATCACCCCTTCTAGAAACCTAGGCAACATTCCCACTCCTTCCTCCCAACCCTTAAATATGACTATATTTACCTCATGAAGAGTTTTCACATCTATTGTCTCTTCTATAAACCTACCACTGCCCTAATCTAGGCCTTTATCATTTTGGGTGTGGCCCATTCTAACCTCCTAAGTGGTCTCTCTAGTCTTGTCCTTCCTCAAATCCATCCTCAATACAGCATTCAATGACCTATTTGAAACACAAACCTATTTAGGTCTTGGCTCTAGTAAAAGTCTCCAGAGCTTCCCATTAGTTACAAGATCAACCCCAAACTCTTTAACATGGCATTTAAGGTCCTCTATGGTACAACCACTGACCCTTCCAGGATTTTCTCTTTGAAGCCCCAGAATTACCCTTTGTTTTTCAGTAATACCAAACTACGTATACTTGCGGGTACAATCTGTGTTAGTTCTCATCCCTTTGCCCTTGTCCATGCTGCACGCTCTTCCCTGGAAAGCTCTCCCCCACCTACCACAACCCCTGATATATCCACACAGTCAACTTTAAAACCTCAGACACTTTCTCAAGGAAGCTTACCCTGGATAACAAGCTTGAGTGAGGTGTTCCTTCTTTCAGTTTTCATACAACTCATCTCTGCAGCCACATTCTGGATGTTATTTTACTATTATCTATTTAAGTGTTTGTCTCTTCTACAAGACTTTGAACTTCTTAAGGACAAGAAATGATTGATTTTTGTGTCCCCCTGACAAACACAGATGGTGTTCACATAAATGGCTCATGAATGAATGAAGGACTCCTTTCCCGTCCCTTTGGCTCTGAGTCATTGGCGTTTGGTTCCTGCTGTTCTCAAGCTAATCCCAGAGCTTCAGCTGCTCTCCAGGTGCCCAGTCAGGCGTAATGGGGCCAGGCCCCAGTCTGACCTCTCTATGTGGGCGGGGTGGGGCGGTGCAACAGAGTTAAGTCCTTTCTGACTTCCCAAAGTTCAGGAAGGAAAGAAGAAAAGAATGAGAAAGGGCAGGAGAACCAGAACTCTGAAAAGCTTACCCCTGGCGCAGAGCCTGCGCACAGCTGAGGCCGTGCTCAGCGGGAGACCACAGGATGGAAGCAGAGGCCGGTACCCTGGATTTCGAAGGTTTTGGGAAGTGCTGACAAGATTGGTGGGATTCAAGGTAGAGTCCATTGAGTCTGAGTGTGGCTCCAAAGACCGGGCCAGACTATTTCCCAGGGCAAAGGTCTCACCTGGAAAACAGTAAAACCAGAGTTAGAACAGGGCCCAGTCTGGAAGAACTGCCAGGGCGCTGGGCTCCCAAGAGCCTATGTGGGTGGAGTAAGAGGCAGCAGAACAGAAAGCTCTGGGCTGGGCCTCAGGAGGCCTGTGCACCAGCCCGAGCTCTGGCTCTCACTAGGTGGCCTGAGTCAGCCCAGCACCACCCTCTGCACTTGGATCTCCTTAGAGACTCCTCCCTTTAGACTAGATGGCCTGTGAGTTTTCTTCTGGTCTGGATGTGTTAGGCTCTTTCTGATAGAAAGAACCTTAAAAAAAAAAAAGCAAAGAAGAAAGCTATTCTGAGAAGAGTCTGTCCTAACACACAAGATGCTAGAGCAGGGGATAAAGTACTGAAGAAGAGATACATTTGCTTACATGAAAGCATTTTAGAAGTGGACCCTCTCAGACAGCAGGACATCTCCGAAGTGCTTCCTGATGGCTGGCTTAAGGCTTGTCTGCAAAGGATCTGCTCTTAAGTTCCCTCCCTTCTTTCATGTTTGCCTCGTTTTACGGAAGTAGTCTAAGGAAGCTGCGGTTGTACTTTAGTGAGATCATGGGCACAGAGCCCAGAATTTGGGTCAGAATTTGACTCTGCTACTCAGCAGGCAAGGTGCTTTCCTCAGAACCTCAGTCTCCTCATCTATAACATGGGAGCCCCCCTTCTTCCAAAGGGTTTGTGAACGTCACAAGAGAATGGCTATGAAAGCCTTTGTAAAGGGGACCGCACCCTGACATTTCTACACCTCGGTCACGGCCCAACCCCAGGCAGCAGCCCCTAATCAATGCGCTACAAAACCGGCAACAGACTCCCTCTCGTAGTTGGGTTCTGCCCATATCAAGTCAGATCTGGCCACCGCATTCTCTGTTTATGGGAGATGTCTTGGGTGCTGAACCACATCACACTGTCCTTGGTGGCTTTTCTTAAAGACTGAGTATGAAGATAATGCTTGGAATTCATTTTGGGCCTCTGATGAACACTTAATTCAAAAAAATTGCCGGGGCACAGACTAAGACCTCTTCGGTGAGATGGTTTAGGATTTCAGGACTACTTTCTAATTCTCACCTAAAATTGCTTCGTAAACTATGGGATAACAGTCAAATCTGGCCTGAGACAGTTATTCATCCATATGAAATTTGGAAATTTAACTGATGAAGCCCTTTCCTAGAAATGGTGCTGAAGAGAGAAGTTTCTGAGCTTCCAGGATACCTAAACCATATCCTACCCCATTTCTGCAGGTGAGGTTTCAGATTCCTATTTTTCAGGAGAGATGCTTATCGCAATGTCCCACTTTGAGACAAGCACAGGAATCCAATCTAAGAAACAGGATGCCTGGGTTCATCTCTCGGCTCCTGACTTTCACTATGTATACGGGTCAAGGTAACTCGTTTGTCTTTTCTGAGTACTAGTTTCCTCATCTGTAAAATGGGGAAAACTCACCCTCTGTTATGCTTAGAACATCAACTGAGAAAACAGAATAGGATAGATGTTAGGAGTTGTATTTTATTCTTCATTCAGAGTTACAGTGGTACACCGAAGTTCTCTGTAGTAGCTCAAGAAAAAGATGAACTCTACTTTCTGTATTTACTGGCATGGTAATAATCTCACCTTTCTCAGCTAAGACCGGGTTAGTACACTGACTTCACATGAGCTAACAGATGTGAAGAATAATTATGATGACAATGCCAGGGGCTCACCAGATGCTGATGCAAAATCAGTTAAGTGTCTCTAGTCTTGGCAATGCTAAGGATGCTAACCGAAATCTGGATTCTGAGTTGAGGGGTCTGGAAATCTGGACTGGTGGCACCTGGACTAGGCAAGGTCATTAAATCTTAACCTAATGAGATGAAGCAACATGAAGCATCATGCCCAAGGCTCTGGGAGGTTCTGGTCTGCTTAAGGCTGATGAAACGAGGCCCAGGCTGCCTTCAGTAGAGGAATGCCAAGGCGGAAGACTGCAGTGCTTTCCAACTGTGCTCCACAGGGCCCTGCAGTACACCCAGCACCTGGGTGGAATCTGGGCCTCATCCCAGCTTTTATCGAAACAGCTTTGGTTTTGACTTTTTTAGACCAGAGTTTCATATAATCTTACCTTTGCAAAAAGAGATCAATTTATTCCCATGAAGGGGAAAGCATGCTTCTGAGCATTAAGTCCTTCAATCTCAGAAGCAGAGGTTCTCAGATGACTCTAGAGATGCTTCAGTATTCATATCTAGCCCAGCAGACTAGTGTGCTCATCTGACTCGCTGATGATATATTGCTCAAGTCCACTTTACAGTTTTATTGTTGGACATTTTTGAGTCATTACCAAAATGCCTTCCTTTTTGAGTTGAGATCTGCCTTATTGTAACTCTGGCCCCCATTCTACTATCTGCCTTTCAAAAGAACCAATCTGCCGTTGGCCCCACTAAGAGCTTGGAAGGGAGGAGGTATGGGATGGAAGGAACAGAGGAAACAGAGAGTTCCCCCAAACTGAGAGTGGGCCCCCGAAAACAGCAGCAGGCTGAGGCCCAGGGAGAAACAGGCTAGTCAGATATTTGCTATAACATCTGATCAACACTGTAACAAAAATGCTTCCTTTCCTTTGTGGTAATCATCCTTCTTTCCACCCCCAAACCTCAGTATTAGTCTGTTACAGGTAACAGCCTTGTGTTAGTTTTTCCTCAGGGAAATGAAGGATGAGGCACTGGGTCACATGGTGGGGTTAAACCATCAGCTCCAGGAACTGACTGGGGGCGGGGGAGGAGTGGTGGGGGATAACGGATTAAGCTCGGACTCAGAAACAGAAGTTCTGAGTGAGAAGCACAAACTGCTGTGAGGAAAATATAATCCCAGCCTGGGTTATGTGGGATGGGGATGTTCATCCAATTGTATTTATTTATTGATTGATTTATTTTTTTCAATTAAAGATCTGATTTATTCAAGTATCTGAAAACATTCTACAATGACAATTGTTATCAGATGCTGCTTGTACTGTGCTATGGACCATGCACATACTGCCATACTGTTTTCAGAAGACTTGAAATGCCCATGATTGGTAGTTTAAAAACTGTACACCTGATGGAGAAGGAAGACAATTTAATGTTTCATCCAGATCCAGAGGTGCAGCAAATTAAAGGACAGCTCCAATTGGCAAACAGGTATCTCATGATGGTCTCCAAGAAGAAACGGTTGGCGATGGACAGTTCAAAAGTGCTTCTCCAAAAGGTGGATGGTTCTTTAAAAAGTTTCAGGTCACAACCCTTGCAGAAGACACTGACGCCCAACACACGGATTCTTGGTCCAGGAAACATGGGTCTTCCGGGTTCCACGTGGCTGGGGAGCCCCTACCAATCATGCTTCTGTGCTGTGACTAAGAGGGTCCTCTGGACCAGACAGGGCGCAGGCTGGGGCCATGCACCGTCAGTCATAGTGGATGGCAGTGTAGAAGATGATCCAGATGACCATGAACAAGGCAAACGACGTCATAAACCCTTCTTTCGTGAGCTCCCACCTGCCGCCATATTCTTCCTCGTCTATCTGCAGGTAGTTGCTGAAGTAGACGTACAGGACACCCGCGTTGATCAGGCAGAACCCTGCTATTCCCAAGAAGCCTCGCAACGGTAACACTCCCCAAATGACACCTAGGACCACAGCAATGATCTGTCGGAACCAGTAGATCACATATAAAAATTCATCCTTGTCTTCCCAGGCCGCGTCGCTCCGCAGCACCTTGCTCCAGACAGAGACTTTGAGGGCCCCGTTGGCCAGCTGCGGCTGAGACGGCTCCTCCTTCCGCTGCCCGCCGCTCATCTTCCCGTCGCGCCGCCCAGGCCGGGCCTGGGGCGCGCGGGCCGATCTAAAAGGGGTCGGGGTCGCCGGTCACGGAGCGCGGGTCATCGGTGGCGGCGACAGCGATAGGCTCAGTGGATCGGTTCAGCGGCAGCCCTCCGGCAGCCTGCACTTGGCCAAACACCCATCCAATTGTATTTAGATTTTGGTATCAAAGGAAAGGAAAATCCCCAAATCTAGGAGGCTTCACAGAGTTCAAAAACCTCTAACTGGTTTCCCTGCCTACCTCTTGCTCCACTCCAGCCTATTCTCCCACGCAGTAAGTATCCTGAATGGGCTTTCAAAAATACAAATCAGATTATGTTCCTTCCATAACACAGTCATGGCTTTAAATACTCTCATGGGTGCTCACGGCTCAATGATATAACATCCGTAAGCTGGTCAATTAGACCTTTTCTGCCTAGGCCTTTGCTACCACTATAGCCTCACCACTCACATTCTTCTTTTCTACTTTGTATTCAGCAGTACATTCAGAGGAACATTCAATTCCTCTGAGACAAGTCAGGTTTCCTCTTGCCCCTCACAGTCTCACATCTCAGTCAACAAGAACATTCTTTATCATTCCCCTCCTCCATTTCATTGGATCTGTGGCATCTTTACCTCATTACCCTACTCCTTCAGGTTCATGCTTATATATCATTTCTTCTGAAAAGTCTTCCCTGACACACCTGGTTTGAACTTTGAACCTGTTCCATTAAAGCACTCATCACCATGAATTAATTCCTTTGCTTCTTTGTTCATATTCTTTACCAGGCTGTAAACTCTGTGGGGGGTAAGGACCTTGACTCCTAGTTTACAATGGAACCCTCCACGCCGACCTCAGAGCTTGGCATCGTCCAGTCTAAAAATACTGGGTTGACTGGCTGTCTGACCAAATAATTGAATTGCTACTAATAATTGAATAACTGAATTGAGTTTCAACTATTTATAAACATTTGAGTCACCTTAAAACTATGACTTTTATTCTCTGAGTGTGTGTGTGTGTGTGTGTGTGGTGGGGGCGGTGGTGGGGGGTGGTCTGGCAGGAGAACCGTGTGTGTGTGTGTGTGTGTGTGTGTGTGTGTGTGTGGTGGGGGCGGTGGTGGGGGGTGGTCTGGCAGGAGAACCACTCCATAACCAACTTAGACAACCTCGATGGTAACTGGAAAGATAGGCACAAGGAACTTATTGTCCTGGGATAAATGAACCACTTCCTTCAGCAGAGAGGAACCAGCAGGCCCAGAGGTGACTGCTAGGTGGATTCAATTACAGAGAAGATTAAGTCATGGGGACTGGCTAAGGGAATACGATCTCCTGTTTATTATCAGCAGTTATTGGAGACCCAGAAAGAACTCTCCCTCTCAATCTTCATAGGCCTCTTCTTCGATCCTGCCATGTATGTAACTCTGAAGAAGGAACTCTGATCTGACATCGCTGCCCTGAAGAATCCTTCCTTGACTTCTTCTTCAGCTGATTCCTTGCTCATCATTCCTGGCTGGGCCAGGGAAGCTCCAGTTCCAGGCTCTCACTACATACAGGTTTGCCTGTATCTCCCTCTCTCATCTGAGAACTCTAAAGAGCAGGGATTGAGGCTGTTGTCTGTCTCCCCATAGTCCAGTATAGGATCTAGGACATGTAAGTATTTGTCAAATGTTTGATTATCTGAACCAGAACAACTGGCCTGAATTCTTTGAAATGCCAATGTCAGATCATGAAAAGTAGACAAAAGGGCTGGAAAACTGCTATAGACAAAAGAAAACTAAAAAGACAGGGTAAGTAAATGCAGTGGATCACTCTTCACGGAATCTTGGATAAGGGGGAAAAAGCTACAAAGGATGTTACCTAGGACAGTTGGGGAAATCTGTATATGGACTATATTATATATATATCAATGAGTAGATTTTATTAATGATAAACTTCTCAAGAATGATAGTAGTATGGTGTTCCTTGTTCTTAGGAGATACATATAAAAAAGTGTTTAAGGATCAAGTCTCTCACCTGCAGTTAACACTCAAATGGTTCAGTAAATAAAAATATATAGACAGAAATACATGCATATATACTTAGAGAAACAAATGAAGTAAATACTGCAAAAAGTTAGATGGTAAGTCTAGGTGATGAGTACATGGCTGCTCACTGTATTACTGTATAACTTTTCAGTGAGCCTTAAACTTTTCAAAATAAAACATTGGAGGAAAAAACTAAATCTCAACTTAGGTAAGGAAGCCTAATGGGATGTACATTTGGTGACTATTTGCTATATTGGAAATAAGTTGTCAGTTAGTCCAAGACCCTAATGGGGATTCCCTGGTGGCTCAGAAGGTAAAGCGTCTTCTGCCTGCAACGCAGGGGACCTGGGTTCAATCCCTGGGTCGAGAAGATCTCCTGGAGAAGGAAATGGCAACCCACTCCAGTACTCTTGCCTGGAAAATTCCATGGATGGAGGAGCCTGGTAGGCTACAGTCCATGGGGTTGCAAAGAGTTGGACACAACTGAGCGACTTTACTTTCTTTTCTTTCTAATGGGTAGGGTAGTATGGAGACAAGGCTGTAGGGAGGAGAAAGGATGCCAGTAAGTTCCTGGATAAGAGAGGTGGTAGCTTCAGATGTAGAACTAGTAGAAGAGGGCAGCCAGGCAGAAGGGTGGAAGTTAATAAATACCAGCCTCAAAGGGCAAAGCAGAAGAAAGCCCTTATGCAGATCAAGCTCTTCAGCAGAGGTTTAGATAACTAATCAGAAAAGTGTTAAGAAATGACAAATGATCAGGGTGGGGCAAAGGTCAGTGAGGCAGAGAAGGTAGGTAGTCAGGCAGGCAGAAAAGATAAGTGAGGGAGCACAGAAGCAGTAGAAAGTTGGGCAAAGCTCTGGTTTGTCTGGGCAGAGTTAAAACATTTCAGGAAGGCAAACAAACTAGGGTGAGAGTAGCCAAACTGATGAGCACTCACAATGAGAAACAGAGGTTAGAGAGCATAGGAAAGCAGAGAGCTGGCTGAATCTGTCTGAAAAAGAGAGAAGGAAAGGCAGCTGATGGGGAAGGTGATAACCCTGCTCTTTGTCTCTTCTTAGTTGGTGAGGCAAGAAGGAAGAGTGGCTAGAGCCTGCTTCCCCTTATCTGGGAGCTGAATCAGAGAGATGCAAACTGGAGCAGAACTCCCGGGAAAGGTCATGCCCCAATCCCAGGCTATTGTCACAGCCGCAGGCCCATGATGTGTATCCCTACCAGCCTCTGCATGCCGCTACAAGTGCGTTTCTCTTGATTCTCAGTGGTGTTATTCCATTTAAGAATTCTGAATTTCTATTCCTTTGAGAACTCTCTTTAGATTAGCAGCAACATTCACGGACATGCTGCCCACTCCTGTGTATCCATTCTTCCAGGATCTCAGGTAGGGCTAACTTTTATTATTGAAGTGCAGCTCAGAGTTCCCGAATGCCAACAGCAGGGGATATTTAACAACCTGCCTTGTCTGCACCTGCTCCATCATGCTTAGCCCAGACTCCCAGTGCAATACCCTAACTGTAAGTAAGAATGCTCTTTTCTGTACACAGAGTCTGAGGTTAAAAGAAAGCAATCTAGAGAAGGTTAGATGAGAAGTTCTTTCTGAAGGGTCAGTGAGAGGGTCACAGACATGTCTGCAGGGACCAGGTGGTGGGGTCCCTAGAAGGAGCATTCGAAATTCTGGTATCTTTTTGCCAGGCATGCAAGGCCCATAAGTAATTTCTGTTTGGGTGCAGAGGAGGTAAGAGTGGGAGGAGGGCGGTGGTGCTGAGTGAGCAGTCACTTTCCCAGCACATTCTCCAAAAGTGGCACTTTTATCAGCAGTGATTCTGACAATGATGAAAAGACAACAGGGAAGGCAGGGTGGGAACACGACGCGCGTGGGTCAGAAGGGAGCACCTCTGGGAGTTACACTCCCCCGTCAACAGGAAGCACAGCCCCAGCGCCGACAGCACTGCCTCTATTCCTCTGGCCAGGACAAGGTCCGCGGGACTCTTTTCAAGGGCCTTTCCTCCCTCTCTCCACAGTGACCTACCTCGCTAGTTTAAGGCCGAGCTTTCCTTCCCTCCCTGTCGTGCTGTGTCCTGTGCTCCAGATTAGAGATGCCGGGTTCCATTCACTCAAACCTCTCTCGGGAAGTGCTTAGTCACTGATCTGGCCACGTGGCATCCGCTTCCCCGTTGTGGGTCTGGTATGTTAACTAAGAAAGTTATTTTCCAGTCTAGTTAGAAACAGCAGGAACTTGAATCGACTTGCTAGACTGGCGCTGCTGGAGGAGTTAGGGCCGCATGCCAAAGGAAAGAGTGGATGGCCAATCACCAGGGAGCAAATTCTCAATCTGAAGCCTGAGACTAAACCCTCCCGCTGGCAAGGGAGTTCTGTGTTAGGACTTTGCTGCCAGATCACTCTGGGAGATGTCCTGTGACTTCACAGTGGCTCTGCACGCAGTTTGGAGCTGAGAAAAACTGTGAACCACTGTTTCTTTAGGGATAAAAATCCAGAGGAAAGTCCTAGAGATAGGAAACAGAATCCTAAAGAGACAGTAAAGATGAGAGGAGACCAAAAAGCGCCAGATGAGGCAAAGGTAAGGGACAGAAAAGCAAATCTCAGGATAGTAGGTGCTGGGATAGCAGGTCTGAGGGCTGGCCCTGGGCCCTCGCTGCTGCTACTAGCCCTGCCCCCCCTTTTCACCCAGACCCCAACCCAGCTCCTACCTGGTAGGTACCTGTCGTGGCTGTGGCTGTACTCTGTGGTGGTAAGTGACAAGTGAGTCTGTGTAAAGGGCTGGTTGCCAAACAGATTGTCACTGCGAAGGTTGTGGCAGAGTTTCTCCAGGAAGCGGAGGACGTAGGTGATGCTGTTGACTGCTGGCAGGTTGAGCGTGTGCTGCTCTCGGTCAAACACGGCTGTGGAGTTAAGTAAACAGGGCCCAGCAAGTCAGCTCGTAGCACAGCACAGAGCTAATCAGGAGGAGCCCGGCCCACTACTTGCCTCAGGCTTACCTGGTTACACAGAGGTGAATGGTGCCCAGGTTTCCTTCCTCCCCTCCTCTCCCTCCCCTGAGGGTTTGATTTTTGCCTCCAACTCCAAAGGGTTTGCAATAATGGGAGTGGCCAGGCCAGGTCTGTTGCACCTGGGGCTTTGGAATGATTCTTCTAAGGCTGTGAAACAACTGTGAACATAATTCTATCTGCTCCATCAGTTGGCTAGACCTCCCAAGGAAATCTGTTCATTTCCTTAAGAACTGCTTAAGAACAGAGGAGCTGGGCAGCAGAGGAGAACACAGCTATTGCCAGCAATGGCTGAGGTGTACAATCTCACCTGGATAAGGGCAACTCGAATTTTGGCAACATTCATGTCTTTTTTTTTTTAAACCCCTATTTATTTCTATTCAAAACATATGCATATAATCCCTGGGCTTCCCTGGTGGCTCAGATTGTAAAGAATCTGCCTGCAGTGCAGGAGATCAGTGTTCTATCCCTGGGTCCTGAAGATTCTGGAGAAGGGAGGGAATCCCTAACAAGCAAAAGGCCTCTGCATCTGTCTCTGAGGGCAGCAAGGAAATGTGGAGATAGGTCACTCTCAGGAACCAATCTAGGGGACAAAGAAAGAACCCTAGAGAAGGTGAGGGTGACAGTCACTAAGGGAAGGTGGTAAAGATGGCTGGGTCCCTGCAGACTGCAACATGGAAGCAAACGAGAAGCCAGGCAGAGGCCTTAGCCTCGCAAGGAAAGAAAGGCTTGATTTCCCATGCAGTTTTCAGCCATTTCTAGCAATTCTTTCCCTGCCTGTCCCCATCCTCTGGGCAGCCAATTAATTACTCTGTGTCTGGGCTCCCACACCACCCTGCATGCGTTTCTCACATATTGTAACACCTCCCATGGTTAGCTATGAGCTAGTCCTTCTCTGTCAGGGCACAGCCTGAGCATGTCATCATCTTTTCTTCCCTTCCTCTGGCCAGTGTCTGTCAATAACCTCTCACACAGAGTCAGGGCTCAATGAATGTCTGCTGAAAGAACTCATTTGTGGTATTTATGGGGTCTTCCATGTCAGCTGGGTTTCTTGAGGCTGGATATTGGGCAGGGGACTAGTTAGAGGGCAGGGGAAGGAGATTACGGAGTACTACATAATAAAGATTGAAAGGCTCAAGGTCAAGTCTTCATAGGTTTGGTGGGTAAAGATGGGGTTTTTGGACTCAGGAAAACTGAAACAGAACCAGAACACAGCAGAAGTGACTATTCTCAGTGAAAACAAACAACCAAAGCAAAACCCCACACATTGTGCAACTGACTCAAACTCCCAGTGCAGGAAGGAGAAGACTGATTCTTCCCACTCTACCCCAGGATTCAACTTCTCTGTATCGGGGCTGGCTGAGGACGGGGCAGCTAAGGGGTCTAAAGAACAAGAGAAGACTTCTGTGGTTCCCTGAAGCCAGCTGGGAGGCTGGGGAAGTCTGGAGAAACTCTCCTGTTGCCCCAGTACAACCTGCTCTGGATTTTTTCTTCTGAAGCATTTTTAAAGCAACATACTTGCATATTTTCTGTATGAGAGAGGCTAGGTAGGTAGACAGGAGGGAGTCTCTTTAGAGACTGGAGTTAAGCAGAGTCTGCATGGGTATTCTACTCGATAGCGATATGCAGAAGACCTCGAGGACTCTGGAGTTGAAATGAGGACTCTGAAGAATGGAAAACTTCATTCCAGAGCCTACTGGTGTGAAGTAAAAACCAGGAGGCCTTGCTAGAAATCAACTAGTTGCACAGGCCTGCCTCTCTGGCTAGAAGCCATACCAGACCAGAGTGCTTACCTGAGATAACCGCACCACCGTGGCCCTGCTTGAGGAAGCTGAAGACAGTTTTCTGGTGATAAGCACAGTCGATGCAAGCCTGCACAGCCTGCTGCAACACCACCGAGGCTCGGGCTGGCCCAAAATGGTCAGGGAGCTGCTGGACCTTCTTCTTATCTAAGTGGGGGCCTGTGCTGCCATTCTTGTTCAAGTAAATACAAACTGCAGGAGACAAAGAATCGAAGCAGTTTAAAGAGTTTCAGAGTAGAGAAGTCGGAGAGCAGAGCTCTCTTCGTCTTTCCTACCCTGGGCTCTGGCCTCTACAGGATTCCCAGCTGCTAAGCTGGTGAAACACTGTGGGAGGGAGTAGAGGGTGACTCTGCCCAGCTGCTGCCAGCCCAAACGCATGACCACAGGCTCTGGGAACGCAGCCTGCTGGGAGAACAGCCCAGACCAGCCAAGGCACAGAACTTGCACTTTGTCTTCTTTACACTGAAAAGAAAATCTAAGCAGTTTTCCAGATGGATGTACTTTCATTTTCAGTTCTTGGCTGCTTTACGTATTCTTGGTATCTCTCACATGCTCTGTGTACTGAGCTGTGGGGCTATGACAATATTAGCATGAGTGTGCTTGTGTGTGCCTGGCCTTGGACCTAGAGTGGTTAAACCACCAGTTACTTCCCTTGCTTTCCATTCTAGGCCTTAGAGTTCCTTTGTCATCTTCTACATCAAGACTTAGGCTCAAAGATAGTAGTGAAAATAGAAAAAAATTGGAATAAAGAAAAACATGCAAAGGGCCTGAAGGGCCCATCTGTATATTTGTTTCAGTCATTTCTTCTGTCAAGATAGCTGGGCACTCTCCCAACTACAACCCCCGACCTGGCACTGTGCTGCAAGGGGAGAAGCAGGGTGAGCACAGAAGAAAGAGACAGAGCTCCCCAGAGCTGCTTCTCTTGGTCTGTCGAGAAGACTCATGTGCCTGACCAGCTACAGCATTCTTTCTGCTGATCTGACTTCTAGGCCTCCACTTGAGTAGGGAATACTCTGCTTCTTCACACCATCCTGGCTTACTAACTGAATGGTAGGAGGGCAAAAAGTCTCTTTTGTTGTTAAAGGCAAAAAGATAAAAGCAGTAGCTGTGTGGGCTGTGGATGGACTGGTGTTCTCTCTGGGCCTCAGGTCTGCCACCCACATCACAGAGGGGCTGAGCCAGACATTCTCTGAGGACTTTTTCACCTTCATCATTCTAATTCTAAGGGGGAAGCAAGATGGAGAGAAGAAAATGGAGAGAAGCAGGATGTGGAAAGTGACAGATGAAAAAGAATGACAGGAAAAAAAAAAAGAAAAGGGTAAACAAGAGTAATTGAAATATACATTTAACTCTCTTCTCTCTTAAAACTACAAAAATGAGCCAGATAACAAGAAAGGAGACAACTCAAAACTCTGGAAGCTAGAAAGCAGAGTGGCAAAGTAGCAACTGGCTCAGCAGACCTAAGAAAGCTGAATCTTTAACCAAGAGTGGGGAATGATGAGAGCCAAGGTGTTCCATCTTATAAGTCATAAAAGGCCCAAGAATGGGCAGGGGCTCCTGCGGGTGGATATGACGGAAGATTTAATAGAAGAATTGGCTCATGTCTGTTAAGAAATGGTTAGTATTCCATGTCATAATATGACTCTTTCACTGAATGCAAGATAGATAAAAATGCAGGAACTCAAAGAGATAAAGAGTAATAAAAATAAATGAAAATGTATGTCTGTGGAAAGATACTTATCAGAATGTTCAAAGCAGGTTAGTCAAAATAGCCTCAAACTACAACCAACCCAAATGTCTATCAACGAGAGAACAGATACACAAATTGTGTATGAATGTTTATTTGTTGGAATACACTTGGCAGTAAAAAAAAAGAGAACTGTTGATAGATAGAATGCTTCTCAAAAACATTATTTTGAGTAAAAGAAACAATACAAAACAGTACACACAGTCTGATTCCATTTATATATTCAGTTCAGTTCAGTCAGTCAATCATGTTCGACTCTTGGTGACCCCGTGAACCGCAGTAAGCCAGGCCTCCCTGTCCATCACCAACTTCCGGAGTTTATCCAAACTCAAGTCCGTTGAGTTGGTGATGCCATCTAACCATCTCATCCTCTGTCGTCCCCTTCTCCTCCTGCCTTCAATCTTTCTCCAAATCAGGGTCTTTTCAAATGAGTCAACTCTTCTCATGAGGTGGCCAAAATGTTGGAGTTTCAGATTCAGCATCAGTTCTTCCAATGAACACCCAGGACTGATATTTAGGATGGACTGGTTGGATCTCCTTGCAGTCCAAGGGACTCTCAAGAGTCTTCTCCAACACCACTGTTCAAAAGCATCAATTCTCTGGTGCTCAGCTTTCTTTAGAGTCCAACTCTCACATCCATACATGACCACTGGAAAAACCATAGCCTTGACTAGACGAACCTTTGTTGGCAAAGTAATGTCTGGGTTTTTTAATATACTGTCTAGGTTGGCCATAACTTTCCTTCCAAGGAGTAAGTGTCTTTTAATTTCATGGCTGCAATCACCATCTGCAGTGATTTTGGAGCCCAGAAAAATAAAGTCAGCCATTGTTTCCACTATGTTTCCCCATCTATGTCCCATGAAGTGATGGGACCAGATGCCATGATCTTCGTTTTCTGAATGTTGAGCTTTAAGCCAACTTTTTCACTCTCCTCTTTCACTTTCATCAAGAGGCCCTTTAGTTCTTCTTCACTTTCTGCCATAAGGGTGTTGTCATCTGCATATTAAGTTCAGAAACAAGAGAATCTAGTCTATAGTGACAGAAATCGGAATAAAGGTGAGAGTGAAGACTGACTTTAAGAAGGCATAAGGTAACTTCCAGGGGGTGGTAGAAATGACTCTTAGCTTGATTGGGGCTGTGGCTACATGGGTACTTACATTAATTAAAACTCAAATTATATATAAATATATGTACATTTCACTGTATGTAAATTTTACTGGCAGTTTCCACTTCTTTCTTCTTGGAACATTATTTCTTGGAACCTAACCACCCCGTGTGAGCAGGCAAAGCCTGTGGTGGGTTCATGTGGAGAGAAGCCAACAGCCAGAGCCAGCCTGTCAGCCCTGTGGTAATAGTGGATCCTCGGTCCTGGTCAAGCCACCACAGCTGACACTGCAGGGGAGAGAGACCAGCTGCTGCCACCCAGCACTGTCCACATTGCTGTTGTAAGCCGTGAAGTTTTGTAGTGGCTTGTTACGTAGCAGAAGGCTGCTGGAGCAGACTGTGGTACCAGAAACAGGGCGCGGCAGTAACAAAAGCCCAATACACACGACACTGGCTTTGGGACTGGGAAGCAGAGAGAAGCATAAAAGATCACAGAAAGATGATGAGTAAAGTTGAGAGGGCCTTGAATAGAAGCCTGGAAAAGGTTGGGGTCCAAACGATTCTGTTCATTTTGTACCATCTCTGGCCCTCTTAGCCTGAGATGGTAATGCTTCCACCAGAGTGAAACTTGGGTGGTTTTCTATGAATACTACTGAGATTTATTTCTTTAGTCAAAAGCCACAGTCACAAATCTTTTGAAGACAAGCCTTTCTCTACTTTGGTCTTCCTCATAGCTGCTGTTAGACAATGCCCTGAAGATTTTAAAAAATCCTATTGTTTAAGGAAGAGAATCTGTGAGACTTGCCCTTGAGCTTCTCAGAGGGCCTTTTGATCTCAAAGAGTCTGTGAAACAGAGTCTTAAGTCATTCTGACATCTTAACCAAAGATTTTTATTGTCCCATTCTGGTTTTGACCCTTTCTTAACTTAGGATTATCTGCCTTCTGGAGAGACTGGAAATGAAAAACATTTCCATATTGTGAGTCCTGGACTTTAAAATTTTTAATTTTTTTTAAGCTCATCTCTCTCATCTTACAGTTTATCACAGGCAGTGAGAAGCCAGGTGGCACTTCATTACTTTGTCTGGAAATCTAGGATTTCACTGAGTTCATCAGGAACATTTCCCAGCTCCATGTTCGTGCAGGTGGCAATGTTATCACACTTTCCATCACTACCTAGCAGGTATCCCCCATCCTCCATCTTTCATTGAGACTTTCCTCTTTGCTTTAAGCCCACATTGACAGCCTCTTCAAGATCTTTTCAGTTTCAATTCTCAAGTTTCTAAGAGAATCATTCTGGCAGTAGTATTGCCAGCTTGGACTGAGATGGTACAAAACAAAAGAATTCTTTGGATCCACAACCTTTTACAATCAGAAGAAGACCGAGAAGGCAATCTCAGCTTTCTTATGGAAAAGGAAGGATGACTCACAGGACAAAACCAAAAAGCCATGGAAACCACTTCCAGAAAGCATTGGGTCTAATCAAGGAATTGGCAACATATGCCCACCTGGATTTCAGAATTTCTACATACCAGTGCCTGCATGTGCCTCCAGTCTTTTTGCCCTTTTAACAAGTGTATAAGTTATTATGCCTATCCCACCACTGTATCAGGTTATGTGGGGGAGCAGACACACATTTCTTTAGGTCACAGGTCTTCAGTTTGAGAAGAAACTGCCCCTGAGAGGTCCCATTTGCCTGGATCTGATTTAGATGATGAGATCCTAGATCTGAAGTTTAATGTTGTAAAGGGATGAGACCTTTAATGGGGAATCTTGCAAGGGGAAGAATACATTTTCCAAGTGGGAAAAATAACTTACATCCAGAGAGTGGACTGAGGTAGTTTTAAAATATGGTCCAAAATTCTTTGACCCTCTTCCCATCAAGATATGGGGTCTGGTGGTGCAGAGGTTAAAGCGTCTGCCTGCAATGTGGGAGACCTGGGTTCGATCCCTGGGTCGGGAAGATCCCCTGGAGAAGGAAATGGCAACCCACTCCAGTATTCTCGCCTGGAGAATCCCATGGATGGAGGACCTTGGTGGGCTACAGTCCACGGGTCGCAAAGAGTTGGACACAACTGAGCGACTTCACTTTCACTTTCCTATTCTCTTGAATCTGGGCTTTGACTGCTTGATCAATAGAATATGGTAGAAATGACACGCTGTTAATTTTGGGGCTCAAGCCTTATGAAAACAATAGCCTCCAGTTCCTGTCTCTTGGGGACACTTGCTCTTTGAACTCAGTCACCCTGGTGTGGGGAAGTCCAAGCTACCTGCTAGAGACACTTGTGGAGCGGAGAATCCACAGCCAGCACCAATTTTGTTAGCTGCATGAATGAATCATCTTGGAAATGGATCCTGCAGCCCCAGCTGAGCCACCTAAACTGATACCAAATGGAGGAGAGACAAGCTTTCTCTGCTTTAATTTTAATATGGCTGAATATACTGATATTATCTTTTCTAGTTATAGAAAGGTTATGTACTTTTTCTTTTTAAAAAACATATGTATGTATTTGGATGTGTTGGGTCTTAGTTGCATCACTGAGGATATGTCCTTGGGGTACACAGACTCTCTAGTTGTGGCACATGGGCTCTGGAGCATGCAGGCTCAGTAGTTGTAGTGCCAGGCTTAGCTGCTCTGTGGCCTGTGGGATCTCAGTTCCCCAGCCAGGGATAAACCCATGTCCCCTGTATTGCAAGGCAGATTCTTAACCACTGGACCACCAGGGAAGTTTAAATACTTTTTGTTTTATAATTTATGCTTATTGTCTTATTTTAAAAATATTTCCCAATCTTAAGATCATAGAGATATTTTTGCATACTGTCATGCTTTGGTTTGGGGTTTCCCTGGTAGCTCAGATGGCAAAAAAATCCACCTGCAATGCAGGAGATCTGGGTTTGATCCTTGGGTTGGTAAGATCCCCTGGAGGAGGGCATGGCAACTCACTCTAGTATTCATGCCTGGAGAATCCCCAAGGACAGAGGAGCCTGGCGGACTACAGTCCATGGGGTTGCAAAGAGTCAGACACGACTGAGTGACTAAGCAGAGCACATGCTTTAGTTTTCTACTGTATCCATGAAATTGGAATTCGAGGCTATAAAAAAAAAATTCTGAGAAGGGTCCAGCATGTAAGGAGCGTGGAATTGGCCACTTCATCTTGACAGTAAGTAAAAAGCTGAACAAAGTGAAAAATCCTTTAAAAATCCATCAGAAAAGTGAGGTCACAGGGCAAACTGCTGCCCCCAATCCAGCCTGAAGAGACAGACTGGTGCCTGCAGAGAAGCGCAAGGCGCTGAAAAGAAGCGTGCGCAGCAACCAGTGCGGAGGCGGGAGGACCTAAACTGCACCCGATGGGCTGCGGGAAGGCAGGGGGACAAGTCTCGGAGAGAGAGCTTCCAGGGGGTCCGCTCATGGGGTGACGGGGCATCCCACACTTTTGTGAGTTTACCTCCAGAAGCTCAACCAGGTTCTCACAGTGAATATCAGAGAAAAATCCCTTCATGCTTCCAGCAAGGGTAGGGAGGAAGAGGAGCCATTTAAAGGTATGCCGGAGCATTCTGTCCTTTTTAACAAGGTCTACCCTCAGGAGAATTATTTTACCAGAGTTTAACCTGCTGGGGTTTGATCAGAGCCTAACCTACCAGGGGGAAGGGAAATACCCAAGTCTAGCCCCCTCCAGCCATCTTGTCCCATCTAAGGGGAGTTGGGGCGGGGGGGACTGAGAAGCCCTGGTGAAGTTCACAGTCCAAGAGCACAGCCTCACCAAAAGACTGAGACCTAGTCCTAAGACTATAGAATATCCCTCCTTCTGCATACCTTACCTCTGTATTACCAAAGGCCTATTTATAACAATTCCTTTTACCCAGTACATTATAACTGGCTATCAGGAAGAAGTTACAATGCAAAAAATGCAGTTGGAAGAGACAGACCAAGTATCAAAAGTAGACTCAGGCATGGCAGGGATGTTGGAATTATTAGATAAAGATTTTAAAACAACTCCAATTACTATGCTAAGAGTTCTAATAAATAAAGCAGAGAGCATGCAAAACAGATGGGCAATATATGCAGAAAGATGGAAATTCTAAGCAAAATAAAAAAGCAATGCTAGAGATAAAAAACACTGAAATAGAAGTGAAAAATGCCTTTGATGGGCTTATTAGGAGACTGGACACAGTAAAGAATTGCTGAACTTGAGGACGTCTCAATAGAAACTTCTAAAATGTAAAAGTAAAGAAAAAAGAAGACTGGAAAAAGAACCCACCCAGAATAGACTGGGTATCCAAGAACTGTGGGACATACACATAATGGGAAGATCAGAAGGAGAAGAGAGAAAGGAACAGAGGGACTATATGAAGGCCAAATTAAAGTCAGACACCAAAGCATAGATCCAGGAAGGACAGAGAACACCAAACAGGATACATGACCAAAAATACTACGTCTAGGCATATTACATTCAAAACGAAGAAAAGCAAAGATATAACATCTTGAAAGATTTCAGAGGAAAAAAACCATCTTATTTATAGAGGAGAATCCCCAAGAATCCCCATTCTTACATCTTTAGAAGCCATGTGAGCAAGAAGAGAATGGAGTGAGATATTTAAAGGGTTGAGAGAAAATACCTATCAACTTAGAATTCTGTACCTTGAAAAGTTAAAGTGAAGGAGAAAAAAACCCTTTCTCAGACAAAGAAAAACTGAAGGAGTCTGCTGCCTATAGACCTGCCTTGTAAGAAATGTTAACGGAACTCTCTAGATAGAAGAAAAATAACATAGGTCAGAAACTTGGATCTACACAAAGAAAAGAAGAGCAGGAGAAGGAATAGGTGAAGGCAAAATAAGAACTTAATTTTCTCATTCTTAATTGATCTAACAGATGGATGCTTGGTCGCTCAGTCCAACTCTTTGCAACCCCATAGACTGTAGCCTGCCAGGCTCCTTGGTCCATGGGGATTCTCCAGGCAAGAATACTGAAGTGGATTGCCACTAGGATCTTCCCAACCCAGGGATCGAACCCAAGTCTCCCGCATCGCGGGCAGATTCTTTACCGCCTGAGCCATCAGGGAAGCCCAAGAATACTGGAATGAGTAGCCTATCCCTTCTCCAGGGAAACTTCCCAACCTAGGAATGGAACTGGGGGTGTCCTGTATTGCAGGTGGATCCTTTATCAGCTGAGCTATGCAGGAAGCTCGATATAACAGATAAGATATTTGTTCAAAATAAAAATAGCAACAATGTATTAGATTATATATGTTTGCATGCATATGTATATATACATGCTTATGTATACTTATCCCTAAGTGAGGTGAATGACAGTAATCCTACAAAGGATGGAAAGGAGGAATTAGGATTTTTATATCTGTGAAGTGGTATAGTGTTATTTGAAAGTAGACTTAGATTACTTATGTATATCACAAACTTGAGGGTAATCATTTTAAAAAGTAAAAAAGAAGTAAAAATGATACGCTAAGAAAGGAGAAAGAATGGAATCATACAAAATGCTCAATTAAAAACCATGAAAGGCAGAAAAATAGTGGAAGACAAAAATAGGACAAAGTACAAGGGCAAAAAAATAAAAAACTAATAAATATGGTAGATATTTATCCAATTATATCAATAAACATTTTATATGTCAATGATCTAAAGATCAAATTGCCAGCATCTGCTGGATCATGGAAAAAGGAAGAGAGTTACAGAAAAACATCTATTTCTGCTTTAATGACTATGCCAAAGCCTTTGACTGTGGATCACAATAAACTGGAAAATTCTGAAAGAGATGGGAATACCAGACCATCTGACCTGCCTCTTGAGAAACCTATATGCAGGTCAGGAAGCAATGTTAGAACTGGACATGGAACAAAAGACTGGTTTCAAATAGGAAAAGGAGTACATCAAGGCTGTATATTGTCATCCTGCTTATTTAATTTATATGCAGAGTACATCATGAGAAACGCTGGACTGGAAGAAGCACAAGCTGGAATCAAGATTGCCTGGAGAAATATCAATAACCTCAGATATGCAGATGACACCACCCTTATGGCAGAAAGTGAAGAGGAACTCAAAAGCCTCTTGATGAAAGTGAAAGAGGAGACTGAAAAAGTTGGCCTAAAGCTCAACATTCAGAAAATGAAGATCATGGCATCTGGTCCCATCACTTCATGGCAGATAGATGGGGAAACAGTGGAAACTGTGGCTGACTTTATTTTTTTGGGCTCCAAAATCACTGCAGATGGTGACTGCAGCCATGAAATTAAAAGACACTTACTTCTTGGAAGAAAAGTTATGAGCAACCTAGATAGCATATTCAAAAGCAGAGACATTACTTTGCCGACTAAGGTCCGTCTAGTCAAGGCTATGGTTTTTCCAGTAGTCATGGATGGATGTGAGAGTTGGACTGTGAAGAAAGCTGAGCACTGAAGAATTGATGCTTTTGAACTGTGGTGTTGGAGAAGACTCTTGAGAGTCCCTTGGACTGCAAGGAGATCCAACCAGTCCATTCTAAAGGAGATCAGTCCTGGGTGTTCTTTGGAACGACTGATGCTCAAGCTCAAACTCCAATACTTTTAGCCACCTCATGTGAAGAGTTGACTCATTGGAAAAGACTCTGATGCTGGGAGGGATTGGGGGCAGGAGGAGAAGGGGACGACCGAGGATGAGATGGCTGGATGGCATCACTGACTCGATGGACGTGAGTTTGAGTGAACTCCGGGAGTTGGTGATGGACAGGGAGGCCTGGCGTGCTGCAATTCATGGGGTCGCAAAGAGTCAGACACGACTGAGCGACTGAACTGAACTGAACTGATCTAAGTTCATCAGTTAAAAGAAAGAGATTCTCAAACTGGATCAAGAAATGAGACCCAACTTCATGTTGTTTAAAAGAAACCAACTTTAAATATAAAGACACATATAGGTTAAAGATAAACAGATGGAGAAAGATATGCCATGCTAACAGTAATCAGAGGAAAGTGGGAGTATCTATATTAATTTCAGACAGAGCAGATTTCAGAGCACAGAAAGTTTTCAGATAAAGAGGGGCATTACAAGATATCAAAGGTCAAATAGCCAAGAAGACATATCGATTCTTACTGTGTATGCCTCTAACAACAAAATATGGGAGGCAAAAATTCACAAAGGAGAAACAGATGAATTTTTTCTCCTTACAGGAGAAATTGATGAATCCATTATTATGGATGAAGATTTTGACATGTCCTCTATCAGAAATGAACATATTCAGCCGGCAAGAGGACACAGTTGAACTCAAAAGCACCATCAGTCAACTTGATAATAATTGATATTACAGGCTACTTCACCCAACAACAGAAGAACACATATTCTTTTCAAGCTCACATCAAACATTCACCAACACATAAAAAGCACTATACAGTCCATGGAATTCTCCAGGACAGAATACTGGAGTGGGTAGCTGTTCCCTTCTCCAGGGGATCTTCCCAACTCAGGAATCGAACCCGGGAATTGAACCCAGGACTCCCACAAGGCAGGTGGATTCTTTACCAGCTGAGCCACAAGGGAAGCCCAAGAATACTGGAGTGGGTAACCTATCCTCCAATGGATCTTCCTGACTCAGAAATCAAACTGGGGTCTTCTGCATTGCAGGGGGATTCTTTACCAGCTGAGCTACCAGGGAAGCCCAAAACATACCTTAACAAATTTAAAAGAACAGAAATCATACAGTATGTATGCTCTTAAATGACAATGGAATTAAACAAAAAATCAGAAACAGAAAGATTAGTGAAAAATCCCTAAATACTTGGTGCTTAAAGAACACATTTCTAAATATCACATGGGTCAAATTAGAAATCTCAAGAGAAATTTAAAGGTATTTTGAACTAAATGAACATGAAAACATAACTTATCAAAATTTGTGGAGTGTAGCCAAAGCAGTGAATAGAGGGAAATTTATAGCACTGAATGCATACATTATAAAAGAAGAAAGACCTAAAGTCAATAATCTAAGCTTCTACTTCATGAAATTAGGAAGAGAAAACTAAATCCAAATAAGCAGAAGAAAAGAAACAGTATAAATTAGAGCACAAATCAATGAACTGAAAATTAGAAGTCAACAGAGAAAAATCAATGAAACAAAAGGTTGAAAGTGAAAATGTTAGTTGCTTAGTTTTGTCCACCTCTTTGTGACCCCATGGACTGTAGCCTGCCAGGCTCCTCTGTCCATGGAATTCTCCAGGCAAGAATACTGGAGTGGGTAGCCATTCCCTTCTCCAGGGGATCTTCCAGGCCCAGGGACTGAACACAGGTCTCCTGCATTTCAGGCAGATTCTTTAGTGTCAGAGCCAGCAGGGGAGCCCAAAACCAAAGGCTGGTTCCTTGAAAAGATCAACAAAACCAATAAGCCTTTAGACATGCTAATAATAAAAGAGAGATGACACAAATTACTAATATCAGACATTGAAAGAGATGGATCACTCATGGATCACTACAGATCCACGGTCATTAAAAGGTACTATGACTAACTCTATGCTGACAAATTTGATATCAAGATGAAATGGACCAATTTGCTCAAAGACACATTCTACCAAAACTCACACAAAAAGAAAAAAACATTCTGAATAGGCCTATATTTATTGAAACTGAATCAATAATTAATAACCTTCTAAAATAGAAAGCCGGAGAAGGCAATAGCAAGCCACTCCAGTACTCTTGCCTAGAAAATCCCATGGATGGAGGAGCCTGGTAGGCTGCAGTCCATGGGGTCGCTAGAAGTCGGATGCGACTGAGCGACTTCACTTTCACTTTTCGCTTTCACACAATGGAGAAGGAAATGGCAACCCACTCCAGTGTTCTTGCCTGGAGAATCCCAGGGACAGGGGAGCCTGTTGGGCTCCTGTCTATGGGGTCGCACAGAGTCGGACACGACTGAAGCGACTTAGCAGCAGCAGCAGCAGCAAAATAGAAAGCACTTGGCTCAGATGGGGTTTACTGGTGAATTCTACCAAACATTTAAAAAAAAATACATTCTACCAATTCTCTATTATCTCTTTCAGAAGATAGAAGCAGAGAGAGTACCTCTTAGCTCATTTATGAGGCCAGCATTACCCCACTACCAAAATGAGACAACAACTTCACAAGAAAATTACAGTCCAATATCATGAACACTGGAGAAGGCAATGGCACCCCACTCCAGTACTCTTGCCTGGGAAATCCCATGGATGGAGGAGCCTGGTAGGCTGCAGTCCATGGGGTCGCTAGAAGTCGGATGCGACTGAGCGACTTCACTTTCACTTTTCGCTTTCACACAATGGAGAAGGAAATGGCAACCCACTCCAGTGTTCTTGCCTGGAGAATCCCAGGGACAGGGGAGCCTGTTGGGCTCCTGTCTATGGGGTCGCACAGAGTCGGACACGACTGAAGCGACTTAGCAGCAGCAGCAGCAGCAAAATAGAAAGCACTTGGCTCAGATGGGGTTTACTGGTGAATTCTACCAAACATTTAAAAAAAAATACATTCTACCAATTCTCTATTATCTCTTTCAGAAGATAGAAGCAGAGAGAGTACCTCTTAGCTCATTTATGAGGCAGGCATTACCCCACTACCAAAATGAGACAACAACTTCACAAGAAAATTACAGTCCAATATCATGAACACTGGAGAAGGCAATGGCACCCCACTCCAGTACTCTTGCCTGGGAAATCCCATGGATGGAGGAGCCTGGTAGGCTGCAGTCCGTGGGATCGCGAAGAGTTGGACAGGACTGAGCAACTTCACTTTCACTTCTCACTTTCATGCACTGGAGAAGGAAATGGCAACCCACTCCAGTATGCTTGCCTGGAGAATCCCAGGGACGGGGAGCCTGATGGGCTGCCGTGTATGGGGTTGCACAGAGTCGGACACGACTGACGTGACTTAGTAGCATCATGAACACAGGTAAAAATCCTCAACAAAAATATGAGCAAACTGAATTCAACAACATACAAAAACAATACACTAAAATCAAATGGAGTTTATGGCATGTATATATTTCCAAACTCTTCATTTGAAAATCAATGTAATCCATCACATCAAGAAGCTAAAGAAGAAATATCACATATCAGTAGATGCAGAAAAAACATGTGGCAAAAAGTCCAAGACCCATTCATGATGGAAACTCTCAGCGAACTAGGAAGAGAGGAGAACTTCCTCAACTTCATAAAGAATGTCAACAAAAACCCACAGCCAACATCATACTTAACAGTGAAAAACTAGAAGTTTTCCCTCTAAGATCAGGAACAAGGTAAGGCTATTTCCTCTTACCACAGTTTTTAACCCTGTACTCAAAGTCCTAACTAATGTAATAGGATGAGAAAAGGAAATAAAAGATATACAATTTTGGAAGGAAGAAATAAAACTTCCTTTTGTCTGTAAATGATATGATCATCTATGAAGAGAATGCAAAAATAATTCACAGAACTAATAAGCAGTTGTAACAACACTGCAAGGTATAAATATACAAAAGTCAATCCTTTCTTATAAAACAGTAATGAACAAGCATAATTTGAAATTAAAAACAATACCATTTACCTTGTAGCACCTTCAAAGATAAAATACTTAGGTATAAATCTAGCAAAATATGTACAAGATTTATATGAGGAAAACCATAAAACTCTGGTGAGTAAAATAATAATAAAAAACCTAAATAAATGGAGAGATATCCCCATGTTCATGGATAGGAAGAGTCAATATTGTTGAGATGCCCATTCTTCTCAACTTGATCTATAAATTCAAGGCAATCCCAATCCAAATCCCAGCAAGTTATTTTGTGGCTATCAACAAACTGCTTCTAAAGTTTATACAGAGAGGGGAAAAACCCTGAATAGCCAACACAATACTGGAGGGGAAGAACAAAGCTGGAGGACTGATACTACCCACCTTTAAGACAGCATGGTATTGGTGAGTTGAGTTGAGTTTAGTCGCTCAGTCATGTTCGACACTTTGCCACCCCATGGACTGCAGCACGCCAGGCTTCCCTGTCCATTACCAACTCCTCCTGGAGCTTGCTCAAACTCATGTTCATTGAGTCAGTGATGCCATCCAACCATCTCGTCCTCTGTCATCCCCTTTTCCTCCTGCCTTCAATCTTTCCCAGGGTCTTTTCCAATCAGTCAGTTCTTCGCATCAGGTGGCCAAAGTATTGGACCTTCAGCTTCACCATCAATCCTTCTACTGAATATTCAGGATTGATTTCCTTTAGGACTGACTGGTTTGATCTCTTTGCAGTCCACAGGACACTCAAGGGTCTTCTCCAGCACCACAGTTTAAAGGCATCAAAACTTCAGCACTCAGCTTTCTTTATGGTCTAACTCTCACATCTATACATGACTACTGGAAAAACCGTAACTTTGACTAGACAGACCTTTGTCAGGAAAGTAATGTCTCTGTTTTTTAATATGCTGTCTACGTTGGTCAGAGCTTTTCTTCCAAGGGGCAAGCGTCTTTTAAAAAATGTCATGGCTGCAGTCACCATCTGCAGTGATACTGGAGCCAGAGAAAACAAAGTCTGTCACTTGTTTCCATTGTTTCCCCATTTATTTGCCATGAAGTGATGGAACCCAATGCCATGATCTTCATTTTTTGAATGCTGAGTTTTAAGCCAGCTTTTTCACTCTCCTCTTTCACTTTCATCAAGAGGCTCTTTAGTTCCTCTTTGCTTTCTGCCATTACAGTGATGTCATATGCATATCTGAGGTTATTGATATTCTCCCGGAAGTCTTGATTCCAGCTTGTGTGTCATCCAGCCTAGCATTTTCTACTATGTACTCTGCATGTAAGTTAAATAAGCAGGGTGACAATATACAGACTTCATGGACTCCTTTCCCGATTTGGAACTAGTCTGTTATTCCATGTCCAGTTCTAACTGTTGCTTCTTGACCTGCATACAGATTTCCCAGGAGGCAGGTCAGGTGGTCTGGTATTCCCATCTCTTTAAGAATTTTCCACAGTTTGTCATGATCCACACAGTCAAAGGCTTTGGCATGGTCAATAAAGCAGAAACAGATGTTTTTCTGGAACTCTCTTGCTTTTTCAATGATCTAATGGATGTTGGAAATTTGATCACTGGTTCCTCTGCCTTTTCTAAATCCAGTTTGAACATCTGGAAGTTCATGGCTCACGTATTGCTGAAGCTTGGCTTGGAGGATTGTCAGTATTACTTTGCTAGCGTGTGAGATAAGTGCAATTGTGCGGTAGTTTGAGCATTATTTGGCACTGCCTTTCTTTGGGATGGGAATGAAAACTGACCTTTTCCAGTTCTGGGGCCACTGCTGAGTTTCCACATTTGCTGGCATATTTAGTGTAGCACTCTGACAGCATCACCGTCTGGGATTTGAAACAGCTCAGCTGGAATTCCATCATCTCCACTAGTTTTGTTCATAGTGATGTTTCCTAAGGCCCACTTGACTTCGCACTCCAGGATGTCTGGCTCTAGGTGAGTGATCACACCATCATGGTTATCTGGGTCATTAAGATTTTTTTTGTGTAGTTCCGTGTATTCCTGCCACCTCTTCTTAATATCTTCTGCTACTGTTAGGTCCATACCATTTCTGTCCTTTATTGTGCCCATCTTTGCATGAAATGTTCCCTTGGTATCTCTAATTTTCTTAAAGAGATCTCTAGTCTTACACATTCTATTGTTTTCCTCCATTTCTTTGCACTGATCACTTAGGAAGGCTTTCTTATCTCTTCCTGCTACTCTTTGGAATTCTGCATTCAGATGGCTACTTCTTCCCTTTTCTTTTTTGCCTTTCGCTTCTCTTTTCTCAGCTATTTGTAAGGCTTCTTCAGACAACCATTTTGCCTTTTTGTATTTCTTTTTTTTGGGGATGGTTTTGATCACAGACTCCTGTACAATGTTATAAACCTCATCCACAGTTCTTCAGGCAGTCTATCATATCTATTTATTTGTCACTTCCGCTGTATAATCATAAGGGATTTGGTTTAGTGGTCTACTGAATGGTCTGGTGGTTGTCCCTACTTTCTTCAAGTTTGAATTTGGCAGTAAGGAGTTCATGATCTGATCCACAGTCAGCTCCCAGTCTTGTTTTGTTGACTGTATAGAGAGCTTCTCCATCTTTGGCTGCAAAGAACATAATCAATCTGATTTCAGTATTGACCATCTTGTGATGTCCATGTGTAGAGTCTTCTCTTATGTTGTTGGAAGAGGGTGTTTGCTACAATCATTGTGTTCTCTTGGCAAAACTCAGTTAGCCTTTCCCCTGCTTCATTTTGTACTCCAAGGCCAAACTTGCCTGTTACTCCAGGTATCTCTTGACTTCCTACTTTTGCATTCCAGTCCCCTATGATGAAAAGGACATCTTTTTTGTGTGTTAGTTCTAGAAGGTCTTGTAGGTCATCATAGAACTGTTCAGCTTCTTCAGCATTAGTGTGTTGGGGCATAGACTTGGACTACTGTGGTACTGATTTCTGGTTTGCCTTGGAAACGAACAGAGATCATTCTGTTGCTTTTGAGACTGCACTCAAGTAGACTCTTTTGTTGACTATGAGGGCCACTCCATTTCTTCTAAGGGATTCTTGCCCACAGTTTAGATGTAACAGTCATCTGAATTAAATTTGCCCATTCCTGTCCATTTTAGTTCACTCATTCCTAAAATGTCGATGTCCACACTTGCCATCTCCTGTTTCACCACTTGCAATTTACCTTGATTCATGGACCTGACATTCCAGGTTCCCAGGCAATAATGTTCTTCACAGCATCGGACTTTACTTCCATCCCCAGTCACATCCACAACTGGGCATTGTTTTGCTTGGCGTTGGTGAAAGAACAGACAAATAAATGGAACAGAACCCCAAAATAGTCCAACACAAATACAGTGAACTGATCTCTGACAAAGGAGCAAATGCAGTACAATGGAACAAAGATATGTTTTTTCAACAAATAGAACTGAGACAACTGGATAGACACATGCAAAAAAGCGAACCTAGACATAGATTTTATACCCTTCACAAAATTTAACTCAAAATAGATACAGAGCTAAATGTAAAATTCAAATTATAAAACTGCTGGTATAGCCAGACAATGGTATGTTATTTAGCACTTGATAAGTGAGCTATCAAGCCACGAAAAGACACAGAGGAAATTTAAATATATATCATTAAATGAAAACACCAATCTGAAAAGGCTAAGTATATTGAATGATTTAAATTTTATGACATTCTGGAAAAGGTAAAATTATAGAGACAGTAAAAAGGTCAATGGCTGTCAGAGATGAGTGGGGAGGTAAGAATGACTAGGCAGAGGACAAAGGATTTTTAGAGCAGTTAGATTATTTTGTAAGATTCTATAATGGTGGATACATGTCATTATATATTTGTCAAAATCCATAGAAAGTACAACACCAAGTAAGAGCTCTAATGTAAGCTATGGACCTTGGATGGTAATGATGCTCATCATTGAAACAAACATACTACACTGGTGGGGGACGTTGATAATGGAGAAGGTGAAACATGTGTGGGGGTAAGGAGTATATGGGAAATATATCCTATACGTCCTGCTCAAATTTGCTGTGAATCTAAAAAAATATATATAGTAAAAAAATCAATAAAACAAAAGAGTTCTTCATAGCAGATGCAAATACCAAGAGTGGGTAAGGAGAGTGTAGGCATTTTCTAAACATATGTGACCAAATTCCTAAATGTATGTAAAGTCCCTTTATGGAGAGCATTTTGCAGGACTAGTTTTCCACCAAATACCGTATGGAAAATGCCACTAGAGAAATAATGATAATTAAAAAAAAAAATTGCCAGGAATAAGAAACTCAATAAAGAGTTAGAAGATACAGTTGTGGAAAGCTTGAAGAAAGTTGAAGAAAAAGACAAAGAGAATAGCAATAAGAAGAAAGAGGGTCAAGAATACAAAGGATGACTTCAGGAGGTTGAACCTCTGAACATATGCCAGGAAGAATAAGTAGAGAAAAAGTGAGGGAAAATCATTGATGAATTTAAGAAAGTTTCAAGAAACCAAATGATGGAATGGGCACACTATATGTCCACATGGTGAGTAAAAATACTCATATCCTAGGTGAAATTTCAGAATAATGGGGATGAAGAGAAGCTTCAAAGAGAATAAACAAGTTTCACACAAAACTGAAGATAAAAATCTAGGGAAGATTCCATGGTAAAAATAAAGATTCCATGGTAAAATAAAGATTACATTGTAAAATAAAGGAGCAAACTGGGATAACATGAAAGAGAGATGAACATGCTTGAACATAAAGAATAAAGATGTATACAGCAGTAAGAGACTATAAGGCTGAGCTAGTAAGTACATAGCAAAATAAACACATAACAAAAAAGGTCAAGATTTAATCTAAAACAAAGTTTTGTACAACAAAGGAAAAGTAATCATAGTACTCTACATGGCTCAATTAGCATAAAACAAGTTGCAATAACACACTATTGAATTTCAATCTAATCATAATTATAATATCATCTTATTAAGAGAGGGAAGTATGTGTGAGTGGGTAATAGGCAAAGAGATTAAGAAGAGTTAAATCCTGGGTTGCCAAAAAAAGAACAGAAGAGTTAAAGTGTGTTTGTACAAAATTATCTCAAGTTAAGAAAAAGGCAATATAAGCATTCTATTTACATATATGAAAGTAAATAAAAGAATCAGCTAAATTAGAAGTGACTGCCTTTGGTGAGAAGTAAATGTCAGGGGATAGAGGGGGTCTGTTCCTCTTCTTTTTATAATAATTCTTGTATTCTATTTTTCCTTTAAACTGTTCTCATGTATATAATTTTGATGAAAATAAAAAGTGTTGTGCAGTTAAAAAAAATGAAAGGTTGGTAATAAAGGATATAGCATGGCACACAGCTTTCAATCTATGATAGCTTTTATTGTTAACAGTTGAAGGGTCTATAAAGGTAACTTGGACTAACTGTATCATTGTATAGGTGTGTAAACTGAGATCAGAAAAGGACATTACAGCAAGATCACACAGAAAGAGCAAAGGTCCAGTCAGGATGCTGAAACAGTGATCAGTGAAAACTGCTATAACCTGGCCAAGAGCAAGAAACAGGGATATAAAGTCAAGCTGCCATTTTTCTTAGCTATGAGATTCAGACCAAGGGATGGATTTCAGCTTAGTGACCACCAGAAGAGATGAGTTACATCATTTTAATTGAATCGTGAGGCACAGTCATGAGGCTTCCACTGGTATGAATCATCTAGGTTTTGTTGAAAATGCATCCATGGACCTAACTGATATTTAGAATGATATGGAGTAAACAAGCAGGTATACAGGAATCTAGTGGGCATGTCATAGGTTAGAAAATGGAATTAATATCTTCGCCGAGGTGTTCATCTATCTTTACTTCCTCATCCATGGAGCTAAGCTCCTAAGCTTTGTTCATCAATCTAGTAACATTTTTGGACTAAGCAAACCCAGTAACTGGCTGAGGCTAGATGTATAAGACACATCGGGAGAAATCATGTGATAGTACCCTGATCAGAGCTGAACATAAATGTTACCAGCAGGCTCTGTTCTTTTCCAAAGGTTATTTGCAGAGGAAATGACTGGGCTTCCCTTCAAGCACTAACATTCTAGGGTGGAGACAAACTCAACTCCTAAGAAAAAGACTACCTTAACTTCCATGAGGATCATTCCAATTCCTTAGATTTCCCTAAGAAGATGTTTTCACATATATATCTTAATTTACACATAAAAATGAATATTGTTCTTTTTGTCAACAGTTACCCCACTGGGAGGCTGTACATCTATTCTAAAGGGGCAGCTCTTTTAGAGTTACCTTCATATAGTTTATGAAATGGGAACAGATATGCACAACCCAAGTGATTACCCACTCACTATGGTTATCAGATTTTGCTTTGAATCAAACATGCACTGATTTGTCTTCAAAATAAAAAACACTTTCACAGTACCCAAAATTGCCACCATCAAAAATTAAAAAAATCAGAGCAGTGTCATACATATTTGAGTGGTGGCAGAATAATTATAATGCTGGAAGGGTTCCGGAAGGGATCACTAAGGAGGGAGCACCCCAAACTGGAAAGGATGGGTATAATTACAAACTGAGTCAGTGAGCTCCTGGTGCTGGCTTCATGTCCATCCCACCCCCAAGCCCTAGATCCCCAACTCTAAGTTCATAGAACATCTACCGAAGTTTCTTGGATCATTTTGACAGAATGGAGATGTCTCTGAAGTTATTTCAAACATCAAATTAAATTTTTTTTAAAGATTCTATTTAGATTTATAAATGGATAGGGGGCTAATCGGGCTACCCTGATGGCTTCGTGGGTGAAAATCTGCCAGAGATGCAGGCAGATGCAGCTTCGATCCCTGGGTTGGGAAGAGCCCCTGGAGGAGGAAATGGCAACACACTCCAGTATCTTTGCTGAAAAATTCCATGGACAGAGGAGACTGGAGTGTTACAGTCCGTGGAGTTGGAAGAGTAGGACACGGCTAAGTGCGCGTGCTCCAGCAGGGGCCTAATTATTGGTACAGTATGAGAGACAGTACAGACACTGGGGCCTGGGGCTTGTTGCAGCTAATACTGTGATCTGCGCTTACCTGTGGGGGCCTGCATGGCTGAGCTGGGTATGGTGGCAGCATCTTGGGGTACAGTGCTGGTGTCCGGTTCAGGGGTGCTGGTTGTTGGTGAGGTGGGTGGTGGGTTCAGCAAAGTCCGAGGTTTCCTCTGTCAAAATGGATGAGGAAAAGTTTGCTACCCATGACAGGTAACTTGTCTTCTCATTCCTCTGTTCTTAGCACTCAATGCACCCATGAAACTGGAATACGTTTGTGGATGGGACTGTGTTATTTCTTTTTTTTAAAAAATTGAAGTATAGCTGATTTACAATGTTGTATTAGTTTTGGTATACGGTAAAGTGAGTCAGATATATATACAAACACACATAGATATTCTTTTTCAGATTCTTTTCCATTACAGGTTATTACAATATATTGAACACAGTTCCCTGTGCTATACAGTAGGACCTTGTTGCTTATCTGTTTTATATACAGTAGTGTGTATCTGGTAATACCAAACTCCTAACTGACCTCTTCTCCCACTTTGCCCCTTGGTAGCCATAAGTTTGATTTCTATATCAGTGTGTTTATTTTGTAAATAAGTTCATTTGTATCCCAGATTTCACATATAAGTGATATCATATGATATGTTATATATATATATATATATTTTTTTTTTCCAAATAGCATCTCATTCAAAGCTGCAAAAATAGTAGATGCTTAGTAAATATTCTCTCAATCTATGTATAAGATTCTGGGCTTCTGTATAGCCAGAGCTTAATTCACTATATTTTATATGTATTCAGTATTATTATCTGAAGTCTGGGTTTTTTATTAGAAGGAAAAAAAGCAAAAAAGGAAAAAAAACTACTGCGACTTAAGTCTACTTTGACATCAGTTTGTTTCTCTGTTGAAAAATGGAAACATCTCTTCCCCTAACTCCACAAACTACTTTCCTCTGCCTACCTCTTTGGCTTATTACCTGCCATTTCTCATCTTAAACCTTGTATTCCAGTAATCTCTAACTATAGTACTTCCCTAAAAACCTGCAGTTTTATCTAGTCCTTGCCTTTATAATAATAAACCATCTGTTTTGCCTAGAATACCTTTTTTTTTTACCTTATAAATATCTGTTTATTCAGGAAGTTTTTCTAGATTTCCTCTAGTTACTATCTCTTTGGTGCTATTTCTGTACTTTATATGGTTGCATTTGTCACAAAGTATTTTCGCTATATATTTATATACTGGTGTCCCCTATTAGCTTGGTGCTCCCCGAGGGTCTAATTCTGCTTACCATTCTGACATGATACTTGGCATATGATAAGTGTCATAAATGTCTTTCAATGAAGCATACAGTATAGAATACCAATAATGGGAGCAATAATAAAAATGATTTGAGAAAAATCTAGTATCTCCTCTATGCTGTTCTGGGCAATCTCTGGGGGAGAAAGATCTCAGAAGGTTGTTTTTACCTCCAAGAAACAGTTTTCTAAAAAGCCTTTCTGAATGCAAGGAAAACATAACCATCACTGAGACCCAGAAATCCATTTTTACTAAATGTCACATGTAGGGTCTACGCTGGGAGCTGTATAAACCTGGCTGCCTTCTAGGAGTGTATCAGAGAGAGAGCCCAATGACAGCAGGCATATATACAGGATGGCTCTGCCTGTCAAAGCAGTCATGCAAACTCTTATGGAACATTCAAAGCACACATAGGACATGGACATTTCCTCCTGTTTTTGATATTGCCACAAGTAAAAATCTAAATAAGCAATGAGTCAGGAAAGAAAGGAAATAGTTCAACTTTACTGAGTTGGTAGGATTTCATGGGGGTTCCTAAAGAAACAAATCTGGTGAGTTTTGGTTCCCAAATATTGGAGAAAAAAGCAGAAAGATGTAAAGCATTATTATTATTTGAGATAGGTACATTTACATGTATTATATCTATTCATATGTTATCCATTCTATTGGTGAGAAAATTGGGGCTCTTAGCCTTACTCAAAGCTTTCTCAAAGTCAACACAGTGGTTACAACTGGAGATGAGATATAAATCTAAGTTTCTTTGGCTTCAAAGCCTATGCTCTTATCACGAGATCACTTTGCTTCAAAAATGAATATAAGGGTCATGGGTTAAGTAGAGGCCTATACACTTACAGGAACAGGCAAAATCACAGGAAGGGGAATTAGGGAGTCAAATGCCAGGTCATAAAATACAGTATTAGATGAAAGTTATTGCTTTTAAGAGGACTGGAAAGAAAAAGGACTTTGGTTATTATGTTTAGGACTTCCTGAAAGCAGAGCTGAAGCAATCATAGAATCATAGTTTTTAGCTTTGAAGGATCTTAAAGGTTACTTAATCCAACTATATACCTAATATTTTTACATCCCACTCCTTAAAAACATCCGCATCAGTACCTGGGTACTTGATGAAATACCTGATGAAATACTTCTAGTAATGGGAGATTACTACTTGCATTTTGAAATAGATTTAACTGTTCCTTTTATGTTGAGATAAACCCTATTTGCTTGCGTTTTTGCTTATTGGTTCTTTCTGTCTTTGGAACCTCATGGACAAGTTTTCTCCTTTTTTAATCTAACTGTCAAGGTGCCCTCACATCATCAAAAGCATGACTTCCCTGGCCTTGGAATTTTTAGAGCCTTCAGCCTCTCCTCCATAACATGAGAATGAGAAGAGAGTAATAGAGACAAAAATGAATCAGGATCTGGGTTAAGGGTTAATGATAACAGATTGGGAGTATTATGCATTACACAGAAGGATCAGGATGTGACATCAAGAATTCAAAACCAATAAATAAGGGATATTCTCAATTAGAAATCATCACTAAAATCATCTATCTATCCATCCATCCATCCATCCTGCATATACTGAACATTTCCCAAGAGACTGAGATATAGGGCATGGGCAGGAGAAAAAGAGAAGACTAGGTTCTTGACCTTCAGGAACTTATATTCTAGAAGGACTGAGGCCAGCTGGAGCCAAGAAACAAAACAAACCCACCCAAACAATCAAACCTAGAGAAGAACTTAGGAAATTGGAATGGAATGCCTAAGGAGAAATGGGTATCATTTTCACACTGGAACTCAGGTAGTCTAGTTTGGGAGGGAGTTGCAGAGAAATTCCCTGAGACTTAGGAGGTGACTGGAGAAGATGATGCCAAAGGAGGCCTTAGAGAAGCAGCTAAGGAAGTTTCATATCAATGGTTTTCTGAGGGAAGAAACACATTGAGACCTGGTCATGACTAAAAGGTGGCACTTTCAGTAACAGTGCTCAGTGAAGCTCGACCCAGCAGTTTTTTCCAACACCAGAGGTTAAGTGTTACCTTCCTTGGGAAATGTGAGTGAATATGTGATGGGGCAGGAGTGATCTTAGAACTAGAAGATCTGGAAATCCATCTCTGCAGCCTTTGCCACTGATTAGCTGTGTGACTGTAGGGAAGTCATTTCCCATCTCTAAGTCTCAATTTACTTGACTATTTAACAGTAACACTACTTATCTCCTAGGGTTTTGTGAAGATCACATGATATGTAATGGTGTCAAGTACAGAGCCTGATTCTTAGTAAATATTCAATAATTTCCTTTTTTTTTTTTTTTTTAAAGAAGGTATAGGGACAGAAAAATAAACACATTTACAGTGTCAGTTTTCTCCTTCTGACCACATACCTGGGCATCCACTTTGTGTAGGTTAGTAACAGTTAGGAGCAGAGCCGTTCATCTATTGAAGATATCAGACGAGAATTCCCATGAATGTAACTTTCAAAGTAAAAATTTGTTTTTTATCCATACTATCTTATCTCTAACATTACCAACTCCCAGCTAAGTAGCTAAAATAGGGATGACAATATAGGAAATTCTCCTTAAAAGCACACACAGGTGGAGAATAGAGTCAGACACATTCCTTTCTAAGACGGATGGATATGGATGAGTTATCCCTTTATAACCATTTATCCCTTGCTGGCAAACCCACATTTTTACCTACCTTACTGCCAGGTTTGGGACCCCTCTTCTTTGGGAATTTCAAAGGCTCAGCTGACTTGGATGGGGTAGAGATGGGATGGGGAATTAGGGGCTTGGGTGTCCGGCCCCGCTTCTTTCCTGGTTTACGCCCTCTCTGCCCTGGTTGATGCTCCAAGACAGTTTTGGTGCTGCTGTGGATGCTGGGCTTCTCAGTGTTCACATCAGATGCAGGGTAGGGATTCTTTGGAATCACAACTGCAAGAAAAAGACTCATTCTAACACTCCCTCCTCCCACCTGCATCCCCATCCCAATCAGAGGGAAAAAAAGACTTGCTACTTCTGCTTGGATAGTTTTATCCCAGGAAGCTAGTCTCTTGGCATCTGACCTAAAAGTTAGAAAATCTCAGAGGAGAATTGAATTTAGATTGGCAAGAATTGGAAGTTTTAATTATTTCTGGCTAATGTAGAAAAAATATTATGCGTTTCTTCCCAAAGAATCTAGTTAAGGCATATAAACAACCACAGGCTCAGAGATGGAATGGCTCTTAGAAGCTTACAGTCTTCTCCTGCTAAGAATGAAGACCTGAGGCTCAGAAGAGGAAATGATGCCTTCCCTAGGTTACACAGTGAGTTGGGATAAGGACTTATGTGTGGAAATCGGGTTCTGACAACCAAATCAGGGATTTTCTGTATCAATTTACCTAAAGTTTTAGTGTGATTATTGCAGTGAGGACTACTGAAATACATACAAATATATACATCTAATAGCATCTTTCCTTACCTTAAAAATTTGGACTTTAAGGTAAAGTCCAAATTCTTTATTCTGATATCCAAAGACTTTTGTGATTTTGTCCCTGCCTTGCTTCCTAGATATGTCTGATGTCATTTCCTATCACCCACCCCCATGTCGTAGCTCCACTGTTTTCTGAACACCAGTTTGTTCAAATACGTTGAGTTCTCTTTTCTTTCTGATCTGAATACATCAATACTCAGTTTTCAACACTCAGCTCCAGAATCACCACCTTACTGAGGCCTTGTCTGACAACTCCATCAGTGCTCCACCTGCTCCAAAACAGTCTGTAGAGTACTTTCAATTTACTCTGGTCATTTATCTACTTAATTGAGAATTCTTCAAGGTAAGCAATATCTAATTCATTCCACAAAATTATTAAGCACTTACTACAGGCTATGCGTTATTTTAAGTCCTGGGGTAGAATAGTGAACAAAATATAGTTTCCACTCTTACAGAGCTTACCGCCTAGTGGGAGACAGAAAACTGGCAAAAATTACACAATATAATATTAGGTAAATGCCATGATTAAAACTAAAGCAGCAAGTTAAGGAGACACAGAGGTGAGGAAAGTCCTCTTTGTGAAGGTGACATTTGCACAGAGCTCCCACATGAAATAAAGGGAAAGTCTTATGAAGAGCTAAGGGAAGAGCCATCCAGTAGATGATCTATAACAAGCGCAAAGATTCTGAGATGGGAACATGCTACTGTGTTTGAGAAATGGAAAGAAGATCAGTATAGCTGGAATTGAGTGAGCAAAGGGGAGAGTGGTGGGAGATTAGGTAGAGAAGAAGCAGCAATAAGACTGTGTGGGATTTTGGAGACCCTGAAAATGAACCTAAATTTATCTTAAGTCTGAAGGGAAGCCACTGGAGAGTTTTGAGCAAGTGAGTGACAGGGCAGACTTAAAAGGGAACACTCCAGCTGCTCTGGGAGGGAAGGGGACAAGAGTAGAACTTAGGAGGCAAGTTAATAAAGTAATTACAGTGGGCAGGTAGGAGAGTATTTCTTGTGCTTCCATGTAGTATGTAACAGATATGATAATGTAGTGCTGCTCATCCAGCAACTGGAAAAAATCAGATACATTATTTTAAAAGATACTGCATTGTTACAGAAATTATGAGGATTAGATGAACTGGAATTCCAGACCCAGATGAGGAGGGTTTCTTAAGTAGCTGACACTGTTTTCTTTCCTGAGCACATCTGCCAAATGTGGGCATGAATTAATGGCCAATCTTGCCCTGTGAAGAGGAGCTCCACTGGAGGAAAGAGAAGTTGACGAGGCTGCTATGAGATTGGAATTTCAGGAGTTCCATGAATATGGCCTGTTTTTCCCATAGGACAACTGCTGAGTTTTGAGCCTGCATGTTGGGGCTGCAAAGCTAGGCTGAAAGCTTCTAAAAAGACACAGTGAAAATTCCCATAATTTTGTGACTTCAGCAGACAAGGTCCCACCAGAAGGATGAGATCTACTTCTAACACAGCTGATCTCCTCTTCAAGATAAATGCCTTATTTTGAAATTGTAAGGACTGAAAGGTCAAAGAACCAAGCCCCAAAACTCTCACAGGCAGGACAATTTCTTGTAGTTTTTCACGACTATGAAGATGAAGACCCATTAGGCTCTCAGTCGAGGGCCCAGGGCCTCGGAATATGGATATAAACCATAGATAAAATTAATATCTGAACTAGTTCAATCCATGATTAGACTGAGAGAATCAGGCCCTTATCCTATTAGCATAAAGGAAAGAGGAAAGAAAGAATTCTTTCTGATAGAAAATATCAGCTGGAGTCTCAAAAGTTCTTTTATATAAAATATCCAGTGTGTGTATATGTGTGTGTGTGTGTGTGTGTGTGTAAGAGAGAAATATAAAGAGTCAGAACAATGTGACTGATAATCAAGAAAAAATAAACTCATGTATGATCCAGATAATGAAAGAGACTTTAAACTAACTGTAAGTGATACGATTTTTAAAAGTAGAGGAAAAGATGAAAAAAATGTAAGAAAAGATAATACTCACAGAAAACTGCAACCTTCATAACAAATTAAACAAACATACTAAAATAAAAACACAATATTAAAAATTAAGAATTCACTGGACAGATTTAAGGGTAAACAAGATCTAGCATAAGAATTAAAAAATGTGAAGAAAAATCAACAGAAAACATGCAAAATGAAGCAAAAATACAGGAAAAAACCCAGATAAACAGATTAGAACATTGGGGACAAGTGGACACAGTCGATAGACACAAAATATGAGTAACTATAATCCCTGTGAGAGAAGACAGAGAGAATGAGGAAAAACTATACTTAAAGACTAATGAAAGAAGAGCTCAGCAATCCACAAGCAGCAAAAATACACAAAAAACTCCAAACCATACCAAACCTCATCACTGTGAAACTGCTGAAAATAAAATACATAAAATAAAGCGAAATGAAAGTAGTTAAAGAAAAAAGGATTATTTTTACAGAAGCAATTGACTTTGTAACAAACTATGAAAGTAAGAAGCAATAGTGTTAAATGACAGTTTTAAAGGGCTAAAATATGTAAACTGCCAACCCAGAGTTCTATATCTAGTGAAAACTCACTGCAGATGGTGATAGCAGCCATGAAATTAAAAGACGCTTACTCCTTGGAAGGAAAGTTATGACCAACTTAGACAATATATTAAAAAGCAGAGACATTACTTTTCCAACAAAGGTCTGTCTAATCAAGGCTATAGTTTTTCCTGTGGTCATATATGGATGTGAGAGTTGGACTATAAAGAAGGCTGAGCATCGAAGAATTGATGCTTTTGAACTGTGGTGTTGGAGAAGACTCTTGAGAGCCCTTGGACTGCAAGGAGATCCAACCAGTCCATTCTGATGATCTAGAAGGAGATCAGTCCCGGGTATTCACTGGAAGGACTGATGTTGAAGCTGAAACTCCAATACTTTGGCCACCTGATGCGAAGAGCTGATTCATTTGAAAAGACCCCGATGCTGGGAAAGATTGAGGGCAGGAGGAGAAGGGGATGACAGAGGATGAGATGGTTGGATGGCATCACCGACTTGATGGACATGGGTTTGGGTGGATTCTGGGAGTTGGTGAAGGACAGAGAGGCCTGGCATGCTGCGGTTCATGGGGTCGCAAAGAGTCGGACACGACTGAGCGACTGAACTGAACTGAACAGGAGATAAAAAGGAAGTTCTTCAGGATAAAGAAAAGTAATCCCAGATGGAAAAATACAACTGTAGAAGGAAGAGCATTAGAAGGGCTAACTGTGGATAGATACAAGATAATATTGACTATTTAGAAAAAGATTTGTTTTTAATGGTTTGTAGGGCTTATAGTACATGTACAGCTGACCCTTAAACAACATAGGTTTTAACTGTGCATATCCATTTGCGTGCAAATTTTTAAAATAAACATGTACTACAGTACTGCAGGATTCATGGTTTGGTTAAATCCATGGATGTACAACCATGGATATGGAGGGCTTACTGTGAAGTTATATGCAGATTTCACTGCCCCTAATCTACATACTGCTTAAGGGTCAACTGTATTAGTAAATTACATAAAAGCAACAGCACAAGGGATGGTAGTAGTGGGGTAAATGGAGCCAAAATTTGTTAAGAACTTTGCGTTATTTGGGGAGGGGTCAGAGTGCTTACTTAAGATGAACTTAGTAAGTTCAAAATATACAATTCTAGCTAGTTAAAAAATTCTAACAAGAATGCATCACTAAAAAAGCTAAGGAGAGAAATGGAATAATAAAACATGCTTGATTAATCCCAAAGAAGGCATGAAAGGAGGAACAAATAAATGAATAAGAACTCAAAGAGAAACCAAAAAGCAAAATACAAAATGACAGACTTTAACCCAAATAAATAATCACATTAAATATAACTGGTTTGAATAAACTAAGAGAAAGTAAACAAACTAGACCCCCAAACCCCCAAGAACCTGTTATATCTATTTATAAGATGGCACTGAAATATAAGAAAACTTAAAATATAATGATAGAGGAAGACAAAAACAAACAGATAAAAAAATACATACCCTGTGAACGTTAACCAAAGAAGGTTAAATTGGCTATGTTAATATCAGACAAGACAGTCTTAAAGCAGGAAATATAACTAGACTAAAAAGGGATACTTCATCAAGATTAAATAGTCAATTCATATCACCAGAACGAAAAGGCAGTCTACTGAATGGGAGAAGATATTTGCAAATGATATATCCAATAAGGGGTTAACATCCAAAATACACAAATACACAATTCAACATTAAAAAAAAAAAAAAACAACCTAATTAACAAATCGGCAGAAGACCTGAATAGTCATTTTTCCAAAGAAGACGTACAGACACACAAAGAGAAGCTCAACATCACTAATCATCAGTGCAATGCAAATCAAAACCACAATGAGATACCACTTCACATTTGTCAGAATGGCCATTACTCAAAAAAAGAACATATAACAGGTGTTGGCAAGGATATGGAGAAAAGAGAAACCTCATTCACTGTTGGTGGGAATATAAATTGGTGCAGTCACTATGGGAAACAGCATTCTTAAAAAAATTAAAAACAGAACTGCCATACGATCCAGCAAATTAACTTCTGGGTATTTACCCAAAGAAAACAAAAACACTTAATTTGAAAAGGCATATAAGAAAAAAAAAAGAAAAGGCATACACCCCCCAATGCTCACAGTATTACTGTTCACAGTAGCCAAGACATGGAAACAACCTAAGTGTCCACTGACAGACGAATGGCTAAAGAAGGTGCGCTATACACATACAACGGAGTATTTACTCAGCTATGAAAAAAGAAATCTTCCCGCTTGTGACAACATGGATAAATCTAGAAGGTATGCTAAGTGAAGTAAATCAGACAAAGACAAATATTGTATGATCTCACATGTGGAATCTAAAAAACAAACCAAAGAAACAAAAACAGAATCTTAGATACAACAGAACAAACTAGTGATTGAGAGAGAGGAGGGCAGCGGAGGAGTGATAAAACAGGTGAAGGGGATTAAGAGGCACAAACCCCAGTAATAAAACAAGTCCTTGGGGATGTAATATGCAGCATAAGAAATACAGTCAGTAATGTTTTAATAGCTTTGTAGGGGGACAGACGGTTACTAGATTCGTCATGGTGATCATTTGAAAATATATGAAATGTCAAATCACCATGTAGCACACCTGAAATAAACATATTATACATCAACTATATTTAATTAAAACTCTAGTTAAAGTGGAAATGAAACAAACTAAAATTACTTAGAAATGATAATTATAGCAAAAGATAGTCAATTCAAAAGGAAGATATAATAGCCTTATATTTATATGGACCTAATAATACAAAATATAAAAGCAGAATTTAAAGAACTAAAAGGAGAAATAGAAAATCCATAATTATGAGTTGGAGATTTCTGACACATTTCTCAGTTACTGGTAAGGCAAGAATGTGAGGATGTGGGAAGCTGCAGCTCAGGGCTCTGTGATGACCTTGAGGGGTGTGGCTAAGACTCCATGCTCCCAATGCTTGGGGTCTGGGTTTGATCCCTGGTCCCAGGGATGGAGGAGCCTGGTGGGCTGCCGCCTATGGGGTCGCACAGAGTCAGAGATGACTGAAGTGACTTAGCAGCAGCAGGGAACCAGATCCTAAATGCCACAATCTAAGAGTTAGCATGTTACAACTAAGAGTTTGCATGCCAGAACAAAAGATCTTTCATGCTGCAACTAAAGATCCCATGTACTGCAACTAAGACCCAGCACAGCCAAATAACTAACTAATTAAAGTATTAAAAAAACAATGTGAAAATATAAATAAGGATGGAAAATATTTGAATAATACAATCAACTAACTAGTAACATAAATAACTAATTAACATGTGTGTGTGCTTAGTCACTCAGTCGTGTCTGACTCTTTGCGACCCCATGGACTGTAGCCCACCAGGTTCCTCTGTACATGGGGATTCTCCAGGCAAGAATACTGGAGTGGGTTGCCATGCCCTCCCCCAGGGGATCTTCCCAACCCAGGGGTCCCAACCCCAGGTCTCCCGCATTGCAGGCGGATTCTATACTGTTTGAGCCACCAGGGAAGCCCAAGAATCCTGGAGTGTCTCTAAGATCCCTTATCCAGAGGATCTTCCTGACCTAGGAATTGAACTGTGGTCTCCTGCATTGCAAGTGGATTCTTTACCAGCTGAGCTACATAGGAAGCCCACTAATTAACACAAATAAGCAAATAACAGGTTAACCAACCAACCTAACTGACAGGACATTATACCCAAAAAGCATAGAATACACATTCTTTTCAAATGTTTATGTAAAGTACTGGGTGAAAAACCAATTCTCAATAAAGTACAAAGAACTGAAATAATAAAGAATATGTTCTCTAACCATGTGGAATTTAAATAGAAATCAATAACAATAAATTAATTAAAAGACCCAGTGTTAAGAAATTAAGTGGCATATATGCTAGTGGTAATGAACGCACCTGCCAATGCAGGAGACATGAGACACACAGGTTTGCCTGGAGAATCCCGAGGACAGAGGAGTCTGGCGGGCTACAGTCCATAGTGTCGCACAGAATCAGACACAACTGAAGCAACTTAGCACACATGTAGCACACACATACTTGTAAATAACTCATATCAAAGAAATAAAATGTAAGTTAAAAAATCTTTAGAACTTAAAATTCATGAAAATATGAGATAAACAAACATGTGAGATTTAACTAAATCAGCACTCAAAGGGAAGTTTACAGCTCTAAGTTTATATTAAAAGAAAAGAAAGGTTACGTATCAATGATTTAAGCTATTTCAAAAAGCTAAGAAAAGAGCAAACTAAACTCATAGAAAGTAAAATTAAAGACACAATAGAGATGAGTAGATAAGTCAATGAAAACAGAAAATGGACATACAGTAGAGATATTAACAAAGTTAAAGGCTGATCCTTTGAAAAGATAATCCTTTAAAAAGCCTGATTAAGAAATACAACCCTCACCCTGCAATCTACAAGTATCAAGAATAAAAGAGTAGGTTTCATCATAGATCTTTCTCAGCATGGTGGCTGCCTGGCCCTCTGGGCCAGGTGTTCCCAAGACTGCCGCCTCTGGCTGCTGGGTGTCCTGTGATTAATCAGCGTCAGTCACCACGGGACCTTGGGGAGCTGCCGCAAGCGGCGGCGAAGAGACACAGTGAGAGGGCCTCAATGTGGGACAATATATTTGTAAAGATCCAAAAATAAATGATGTTACACAAGAACCAGTTAACTGTACAAACTACACAGCTCATGATCAGATCAGAGTACAGTCATCTGATTTATAATAAAGGAACCCCTGTAATTCTTGGGTGGGAAGGGGACCATGGACTCTTCAATAAAACTGCGGGGAGTCAAACAAATATCCATATGTAACCATATACTTCATTCCAGATACAAAAATTAATGTTTAAGTTGAAACATCAAATTTTCAGAAGAACACAGAGAAGAATATCTTCAAAACTCTGGGATAAGTAAAGAGTTATTAAACAGAACACACAGTATTAATATAAAAGGTTGACACATATGACTTCATAAAACAAAAAAATTTCTTCTCACCAACAGAAAACATTTTTCAAAAAGTGAAAAACAAATCCAGGAAGTGGAAAAAGATATATAAAACACATATGTCTGGATATTACTAGAAAGTAATATCCAGAATATATTTTTAAAAAATCCTAAAAATCTATAACAAAAGTTTCATAATCCAATTTTAAAAATGGGTAAGACCTGAAAAATGGTAACACAGGCGTGCTGCAGTCCATGGGGCTGCAAAGAGTTGGACATGACTGCGTGACTGAACTGACTGAATCACACAGGTTTGCCTGGAGAATCCCGAGGACAGAGGAGTCTGGCGGGCTACAGTCCATAGTGTCGCACAGAATCAGACACAACTGAAGCAACTTAGCACACATGTAGCACACACATACTTGTAAATAACTCATATCAAAGAAATAAAATGTAAGTTAAAAAATCTTTAGAACTTAAAATTCATGAAAATATGAGATAAACAAACATGTGAGATTTAACTAAATCAGCACTCAAAGGGAAGTTTACAGCTCTAAGTTTATATTAAAAGAAAAGAAAGGTTACGTATCAATGATTTAAGCTATTTCAAAAAGCTAAGAAAAGAGCAAACTAAACTCATAGAAAGTAAAATTAAAGACACAATAGAGATGAGTAGATAAGTCAATGAAAACAGAAAATGGACATACAGTAGAGATATTAACAAAGTTAAAGGCTGATCCTTTGAAAAGATAATCCTTTAAAAAGCCTGATTAAGAAATACAACCCTCACCCTGCAATCTACAAGTATCAAGAATAAAAGAGTAGGTTTCATCATAGATCTTTCTCAGCATGGTGGCTGCCTGGCCCTCTGGGCCAGGTGTTCCCAAGACTGCCGCCTCTGGCTGCTGGGTGTCCTGTGATTAATCAGCGTCAGTCACCACGGGACCTTGGGGAGCTGCCGCAAGCGGCGGCGAAGAGACACAGTGAGAGGGCCTCAATGTGGGACAATATATTTGTAAAGATCCAAAAATAAATGATGTTACACAAGAACCAGTTAACTGTACAAACTACACAGCTCATGATCAGATCAGAGTACAGTCATCTGATTTATAATAAAGGAACCCCTGTAATTCTTGGGTGGGAAGGGGACCATGGACTCTTCAATAAAACTGCGGGGAGTCAAACAAATATCCATATGTAACCATATACTTCATTCCAGATACAAAAATTAATGTTTAAGTTGAAACATCAAATTTTCAGAAGAACACAGAGAAGAATATCTTCAAAACTCTGGGATAAGTAAAGAGTTATTAAACAGAACACACAGTATTAATATAAAAGGTTGACACATATGACTTCATAAAACAAAAAAATTTCTTCTCACCAACAGAAAACATTTTTCAAAAAGTGAAAAACAAATCCAGGAAGTGGAAAAAGATATATAAAACACATATGTCTGGATATTACTAGAAAGTAATATCCAGAATATATTTTTAAAAAATCCTAAAAATCTATAACAAAAGTTTCATAATCCAATTTTAAAAATGGGTAAGACCTGAAAAATGGTAACACAGGCGTGCTGCAGTCCATGGGGCTGCAAAGAGTTGGACATGACTGCGTGACTGAACTGACTGAAGACTTGAAAAGCCATGCCACAAAAATGGATATATAAATATCAATAGGATATGAAAAGTTGTTGCATATTATTAGTTATCAGGAAAATGCAAGTTAAAACTAAAGATGCTAAATCTCCACCAATTGCTAAAATTAAAAAGACTGATACTACCTATCATTGTTGAAGAAAATGAGGCAAGTAGAACTCCTATATGTTGTGAGACTGTAAAGCATTCTGAAAGATTATTTAGCTTTATACTCTATCACCCAACAACTTCACACTTCAATATATAACCAAGAGAAATGAGTGGCACGATCACCAAAGATACGTAACAGAATGCCCACAGTAGCATTTTCCAGATGACCCCCCTGGGGACACTGCAGGCATTATCTGTCTGAAGATGCACCTACACTAGGATTCAGCAATTTCAATCTAAGGTATAAACGCCAGAGAAATTCTTGAACATGTACACTGAGATATGTGTAAAAGAATGTTTACAGCAGCAGTATCTGTAATGACTAAAAACTTGAAATGACCCAAATGTCCGTTACTGGTGAATGGATTTTTAAAATGTTATATGGTTAGCAGTTTTCCAAGTTCAGTCTGGAAGCCTCTGGGGGGTTCTTAAAATTCTTCTGAAGGTCTGTAAAGTCAAAATTATTTTCATGATCTAAAACATTATTTGCCTTTTTCATTCGCATTCTCTCACAGTAGAGTTTTCCAGATGCTATAAGAGTGATATCATCACTTTGACAGCTAATGGCATGTGTGCCAGTATATTCTTATGTTTTAAAACATTCTTAAGCTTTAATTTCTAATGTACTAACATGGATAATTCACATAAATAAAAAGCTTTCAGGTTAAGGATATAAAAGTTTCCTGATACCAAAAGTTTTGAGAACTATTGATCTATAATTGCTTCCTTTCCCTTCTCTTTCCAATATACTAGAAAGAAACCCAATCCAACTCTCTACATATTCTATACCTAAACTTGAGTAACTGAACATGGCAAACGCTCAAACTGATTCAGTTCAGTTTAGTCATTCAGTCGTATCTGACTCTTTGGGACCCCGTGGACTATACAGCACGCCAGGCTTCCCTGTCCACCACCAACTCTTGAAGCCTACACAAACTCATGTCCATTGAGTCAGTGATGCCATCCATTTCATCCTCTGTTGTCCCCTTCTTCTGCCTTCAATCTTTCCCAGCATCAGGGTCTTTTCAAATGAGTCAGTTCTTTGCATCAGGTGTCCAAAGTGTTGGAGCTTCAGCTTCAGCATCAGTCCTTCCAATGAATATTCAGGACTGATTTCCTTTAGGATGGCCTGGCTGGATCTCCTTGCAGTCCAAGGGACTCTCAAGAGTCTTCTCCAACACCACAGTTAAAAAACATCAATTCTTTGGCACTCAGCTTTCTTTATAGTCCAATTCTTCACATCCATACATGACCACTGGAAAAACCATAGCCTTGACTAGACAGACCTTTGTTGGTGAAGTAATGTCTCTGCTTTTTAATATGCTGTCTAGGTTGGTCAGAGCTTTTCTTCCAAGGAGCAAGCGTCTTTTAATTTCATGGCTGTAGTCACCATCTGCAGTGATTTTGGAGGCCCCCCAAATAAAGTCTCTCACTGTTTCCATTGTTTCCCCATCTATTCGCCATGAAGGGATGGACCAGATGCCATGATCTCTTAGTTTTCTGAATGTTGAGTTTTAAGCCAACTTTTCACACTCCTCTTTCACTTTCATCAAGAGGCTCTTTAGTTCTTTGCTTTCTGCCGTAAGTGTGGTGTCATCTGCCTATCTGAGGTTACTGATATTTCTCCCAGCAATCTTGATTCCAGTTTGTGCTTCTTCCAGCCCAGCGTTTCTCATGATGTACTCTGTATAGAAGCTAAATAAGCAGGGTGACAATATACAGCCTTGATGTACTCGTTTTCCTATCTGGAACCAGTCTGTTGTTCCATGTCCAGTTCTAACTGTTGCTTCCTGACCTGCATACAAATTTCTCAAGAGGCAGGTCAGGTGGCCTGGTATTCCCATCTCTTTCAGAATTCTCCACAGTTTATTGTGATCCACACAGTCAAAGGCTTTGGCATAGTCAATAAAGCAGAAATAGATGTTTTTCTGGAACTCTTTTGCTTTTTGGATGATCCAGTGGATGTTTGCAATTTGATCTCTGATTCCTCTGCCTTTTCTAAAACCAGCTTGAACATCTGGAAGTTCATGGTTCACGTACTGTTGAAGCCTGGCTTGGAGAACTTTGAGCTTTACTTACTGATTACTACAAACCATAAGACTGCCCCATATATTTCTAGTAACAAACACGGAATCTGAGCTGATCAGGGAGAAAAGAGATTTAGTTTGGAATTCCTACCATCACAGGAAAAAAGGCTGATTGAGTTCTTACTTAGTACCCAGAACATGTTTGCAAAATAAGAAAGGAAATAGATATAAGAGAAGAACTGAATGGGCTTTAATTGGCTTTATAAGTACCAGAAAGCAGTTCTTTTTTCCCTGAAGGCTGGAAATAAAAGTCCATGATGCCAGATGGCAAAGAAGTTGCTCTCTCTGGCCTGAAAGATACAGACAGAAGAAACTAACCAATTATACTTAACAGTTCCGAAAAATCAGGGCATGCTATTCATGTGTGAGTAGCTAGCAGTGAGATTAAGCTTCATACTAATTTAAAAGTGTCTTAATAATGAATTTCTTAAGCTATCCTGAGGGATTCCAGGATTTTGAGGTTTTCCCCATCAGGAAGCCCTGTCTTGCCATATCCTAAGTTAATTATCCTAGTGGAAAAAAAATTGAGGTGATGTCAGGGGACCAGGTATTTAATTCTAGCTCTGTCCTTTATGGTGTGACATTGAATTTGTCATTTAAACACAATCTTTTATTTTCCACATGCAGATAATTAAATAATTTAATGCCTGTCCTACTTCAGAGAAAGATGAAAGATTGAAATATTCTCCTATATATTTTGATGCCACTATGGTTGACAGAATTAGTCCCTTAATCAACAATACTTTGACAAAATTCTTGTACACTTGTGATTTCACATGGCCTTCATAACCTTGTGAGGGCTGACATTATCTTCTTTAACAAACGAGGAAAACAAGCCTCAGAGAAGTTAAGAGTGGCAGACCAAGGCATGATTCTAGCCTTTGGGATCTTCTCTGCACACATTCTGTCAGGTAGCTGAGGAGGAAGGAAGCAATCTCTTCTTTCCAGAGCCCAGGAAGTGGCAACTTAAATTATATTGACTGTATCAATAAATTTCAGCTAATTTTTTCACTGAAAACTTAGCAAATATTAAGTACCAAGATTTACCAATTATCTAAGGTGAAAAAACCCCCAACATGATTCCTATCTTAGAGGAGCACAATCTAGAGATGGTTAGTAGTAGATCTTTCTTTACACAATAATCACAATTCAGTGGCTATGGACTCAGATAGGGAAGATGAACCTGGAATACACTGGTCAGGAAATAATGGGGCCATGTCAAAAGGACGTATGAGACAACTCCAAGGGGCTTCCGCCTGCTACATCTAGGGCAATTTGAGCATCAAAACATAATGACAATACGAAAAGTGAAAGTGAAGTCGCTCAGTTGTGTCTGATTTTCTGCGACCCCCATGGACTGTAGCCTACGAGGCTCCTCCATCCGTGGGATTTCTAGGCAAGAGTACTGGAGTGGGGTGCCATCGCCTTCTCCAGAGGATGTTCCCAAGCCAAGGATCGAACCCAGTTCTCTCGCGTTGTGAGCAGATTTTTTTTTTTTTTTTTTTACTGTCTGAGCCACCAGGGAAGTCCTGATAATAAGAAATTATTACTAAATAAGTAAGACTCAAGAGTCCATACTTTTTACTTACTGATTACTACAAACCATAAGACTGCCCCATATATTTCTAGTAACAAACACGGAATCTGAGCTGATCAGGGAGAAAAGAGATTTAGTTTGGAATTCCTACCATCACAGGAAAAAAGGCTGATTGAGTTCTTACTTAGTACCCAGAACATGTTTGCAAAATAAGAAAGGAAATAGATATAAGAGAAGAACTGAATGGGCTTTAATTGGCTTTATAAGTACCAGAAAGCAGTTCTTTTTTCCCTGAAGGCTGGAAATAAAAGTCCATGATGCCAGATGGCAAAGAAGTTGCTCTCTCTGGCCTGAAAGATACAGACAGAAGAAACTAACCAATTATACTTAACAGTTCCGAAAAATCAGGGCATGCTATTCATGTGTGAGTAGCTAGCAGTGAGATTAAGCTTCATACTAATTTAAAAGTGTCTTAATAATGAATTTCTTAAGCTATCCTGAGGGATTCCAGGATTTTGAGGTTTTCCCCATCAGGAAGCCCTGTCTTGCCATATCCTAAGTTAATTATCCTAGTGGAAAAAAAATTGAGGTGATGTCAGGGGACCAGGTATTTAATTCTAGCTCTGTCCTTTATGGTGTGACATTGAATTTGTCATTTAAACACAATCTTTTATTTTCCACATGCAGATAATTAAATAATTTAATGCCTGTCCTACTTCAGAGAAAGATGAAAGATTGAAATATTCTCCTATATATTTTGATGCCACTATGGTTGACAGAATTAGTCCCTTAATCAACAATACTTTGACAAAATTCTTGTACACTTGTGATTTCACATGGCCTTCATAACCTTGTGAGGGCTGACATTATCTTCTTTAACAAACGAGGAAAACAAGCCTCAGAGAAGTTAAGAGTGGCAGACCAAGGCATGATTCTAGCCTTTGGGATCTTCTCTGCACACATTCTGTCAGGTAGCTGAGGAGGAAGGAAGCAATCTCTTCTTTCCAGAGCCCAGGAAGTGGCAACTTAAATTATATTGACTGTATCAATAAATTTCAGCTAATTTTTTCACTGAAAACTTAGCAAATATTAAGTACCAAGATTTACCAATTATCTAAGGTGAAAAAACCCCCAACATGATTCCTATCTTAGAGGAGCACAATCTAGAGATGGTTAGTAGTAGATCTTTCTTTACACAATAATCACAATTCAGTGGCTATGGACTCAGATAGGGAAGATGAACCTGGAATACACTGGTCAGGAAATAATGGGGCCATGTCAAAAGGACGTATGAGACAACTCCAAGGGGCTTCCGCCTGCTACATCTAGGGCAATTTGAGCATCAAAACATAATGACAATACGAAAAGTGAAAGTGAAGTCGCTCAGTTGTGTCTGATTTTCTGCGACCCCCATGGACTGTAGCCTACGAGGCTCCTCCATCCGTGGGATTTCTAGGCAAGAGTACTGGAGTGGGGTGCCATCGCCTTCTCCAGAGGATGTTCCCAAGCCAAGGATCGAACCCAGTTCTCTCGCGTTGTGAGCAGATTTTTTTTTTTTTTTTTTTTACTGTCTGAGCCACCAGGGAAGTCCTGATAATAAGAAATTATTACTAAATAAGTAAGACTCAAGAGTCCATACTGATATAACTAAATTTAAAAAAATAGAAGAGAAGGACAAACTCTTGATTACAGTAGAATCTCAACTAACACATGTGGAAGAAATGAGGGAATTAGAAAACAGCCATTTGGGCAATAACTGATTCAAGCATACTCATCAGTGGATGCTTAAACTATTAGGTGAAAGTTTGAGGAGAAACAGGATATTAATCGTCTCAACATATTTATCTACAAGACTATTAACTAATTACCTAATTACAAAGGAATGAAGTGAAGAAATGTGGTAGATACTGCCTGAACCAAGTAATCCAAGTTACTAGGTGCAGTTAGGACAAATGGTATCATGTATCCAAAAATACAATGCCTTGAGAAGACTGTCACTTGTAGAGCCTTGCTGTCAAAAAAGCATAATCTGAATCTAACCATGAGGTAACATTATGCAAACCCAAATTGAGACCCATTCTGTAAAATAACTGGACAAATATTTATAAAGAAATATTAAGGTCATGAAAGACAAGGAATAATGATGAAAGAACTGTTTTAGATTAATGGAGACTAGGGACATGACAAATATAACTCATGATCCAGAATTTTCTTTTGGGACAACTGTACTGCTACTAATTTTTTAGTTTTAATAACTGTAGAAGGTCTGTCGATTAGCTCTTAATACTATACTGATAATTTTCTAATTTTAACAGATGTACTTATGTCTATGGAGACATTTGCCCTTGTTTTTAGAAAACATACACTAAGGTCTTTGATAGTAAAGGGACATTATACATGCAAGTCATTGCCAAATGGTTCAGAAAAAATATGTATTATATATTGAGAGATTAATAATGCATATATGATAAAATGTTAATATTTGGAGAATCTTGGTGAAAGGTATAAGGGAGTTCTTTGTACTATTGTTGCAATTTTTTTGTAAAGCTGATATTATGTCAAAATAAAAAATTACAGAAAGATTCATGAGTGTGATGCCAAAATATACACACATGGGGTTATAAGAACCTGGAGGAGGGAGTGACTAATTCTGCAAAGGAAGGCAAGGAAGCAAAGGAGATGGCTAAGAGAGACTTGTCAGGCAAGATTTCAAAGTGATACTTTAACTAATCTTTTTTTGTTATGCCACATGGCTTGCAGGATCTCAATTCCCCAGCCAGGGACTGAACCAAGACCACTGCAGTGAAAGCCTGGAATCCTAACACTAGGCCACCAGAGAACTCCCTTAACTAATCTTTGAAGAACTGATGGTTCTTACATTAGAAAAGGGCATGGGAGGAGGGCGAACAGACTATTTCAGACAGAGGAGACAGTATGTAGAAAGGCACGGAACTGAAAAAACATGGTTATATGAAGACCTGTGGGTAGTTGCATGTGGCTTAAGTCCATAGGAAGGAGAAAAGATGCTGGTGGGGCATCTTGAGAAGACTGCATGTGACATTTACGGAACTTTCCAGCTCTAACACAAAAGTATTCTGCCAACAGACAAAGGGGTAGGTACCATGACTCTACATATGGAAAAGATAATGATGAAGTTCACTCTAAAGGAAGAGGCACATCTAAGATAGGGTAGTAGCACACAAAGATGTACATAACTGGCCTCCTCTCCTTGATAAACTTGTTATATATGCACATATGTGTATACCTAATCTTATTTCCTCGGCCATTGTAACTATCAATAATGTCACTAAAAGGCAGACAGGAACTGTTAAGACCAAGAATGGAGAAAGGAAGTAGTTGACAAATGAATGCCCCCTAATGATGATTCCTTGAAGCAAAATTACTCCAATGTTCATTGAGCACCTGCCATGAAAGTGATGCCATACTACATGCAATGGTGGTATGGACACTCATTGTCATTACTTACTAGAGTGTGTAAGTATATACTGGCAGTCAAAACAATGGACTTTGAAGTCTTGCCTATGAAGCCTATATTATCATCTTTAACTTATTAGGCAACTTAAACTTGAGGAACTTGGCCAAGGTCACATAAGTAAGAAGCAGGACTGAAATTTAAATCCAGAATGTCTAAAGTCCTTGCTCTTTTCATCACATTAAAATTTCCTCTAACTCGAGATCTGTTCATTCACTCACTTGTTCATTCATTCCTCCAACAAACATTCTATATTAAGAATACATTATATGGTAGGCTCTATAGTATAATCCAGGGATATAAATAAATAAAAAGGTAATCTTAACTAATGACAAATGCTATGAAGAAAGTAAAACAGAGCAATGTGACTGAGGTATGGTCAAGAAAGGCTCTTTGAGAAGATGACATTTGGACTGATTGTTACGACAGGAAGGAATCAGGCATGTAAGGATCTAGGGCAGAGTATCAGGCAGTGGAGAGAGCAGGTGTAAAGGGCCCCCCCAAAATAATGAACTTCACTTGTTTAAGAAACAACATGCCAGAGAAACTACAGAAGGGTGAATGGAGGAAATCTTTTCCAGCATCAAGGTCTTTCCTAACAAGTCAGTTTTTGGCATCAGGTGACCCAAGTATTGGAGCTTCAGCATCAGTCCTTCCAATGAATATTCAGGGTGACTTCCTTTAGGATTGACTGGTTTGATCTCCTTGCTGTCCAAGGGACTTTCAAGAGTCTTCTCCAACAGCACAATTCAAAAGCATCAATTCTTTGGCGCTCAGCCTTCTTTATGGTCCAATTCTCACATCCATACATGACTATCAGAAAAACCATAGCTTTGACTATATGGACCTTTGTTGACAAAGTAATGTCTCTGCTTTTTAATATGCTGTCTTGGTTTGTCATTGCGTTTCTTTCAAGGAGCAAGCAGTTACCATCTGCAGTGATTTTGAGCAGAAGAATATAAAGTCTGTCCCTGTTTCCATTTTTTCCCCATCTATTTGCCATGAAGTGATGTGACCAGATGCCATGATCTTAGTTTTCTCAATGTTAAGTGTTAAGCCAGCTTTTTCACTCTCCTCTTTCACCTTCATCAAGAGGTTCTTTAGTTCTTCTTTACTTTCTGCCGTTAGGGTGGTGTCATCTGCATATCTGAGGTTACTGCTATCTCTCCTGGCAATCTCGATTCCAGCTTGTGCTTCATCCAGCCTGGCATTTCACATGATGTACTCTGCATATAAGTTAAATAAGTAGGGTGACACTATGCAGCCTTGATGTACTCCTTTCCTAATTTTGAATCAGTCCATTGTTCCATGTCTGGTTTTAACTGTTGCTTCTGGACCTGCATTACAGGTTTTGCAGGAGGCAGGTAAGGTGGTCTGGTATTCCCATTTCTTTAAGAATTTTCCACAGTTTGTTGTAATCCACACAAAGGCTTTGATCCAGTCAATAAAGCAGAAGTAGATGTTTTTCCAGAGAAGGCAATGGCAACCCACTCCAGTACTCTTGCCTGGAAAATCCCATGGACAGAGGAGCCTGGTAGGCTGCAGTCCATGGGGTCGCTAAGAGTCAGACACGACTGAGTGACTTCACTTTCACTTTTCTCTTTCATGCATTGGAGAAGGAAATGGCAACCCACTCCAGTGTCCTTGCCTGGAGAATCCCAGGGACGGGGGAGCCTGGTGGGCTGCCGTCTCTGGGGTTGCACAGAGTCGGACATGACTGAAGTGACTTAAAGTGACTGAAGTAGTAGTAGTAGATGTTTTTCTGGAATGCTCTTGCTTTTTCTATGATCCAACGGATGTTGGCAATTTGATCTCTGGTCCCTCTGCCTTTTCTAAATCCAGCTTGTACACCTGGAAGTTCTTGGTTCATGTACTGTTGAAGCCTAGCTTGAAAGATTTTGAGCATTACCTAGATAGCATGCAAAATGAGTACAATTGTGCCATGGTTTGTACATTTTTTGGCATTGCCTTTCCTCAGGATTGGAATGAAAAATGATCTTTTCCAGTCCTGTGGCCTCTGCTGAGTTTTCCAAATTTGCTGGCATCTTGAGTGCAACACTTTAACAGCATCATCTTTTAAGACTTTAAACAGCTCAGCTGGAATTCCATCACCTCCACTAACTTTGTTCATAGTGATGCTTCCCAAGGCCACTTGACTTTACATTCCAGGATGTCTGGCTCTAGGTGAGCGATCACACCATCACCATTATCTGGGTCATTAAGACCTTTTTTTGTACAATTCTGTGTATTCTTGCCACCTCTTCTTAATATCTTCTGCTTCTGTTAGGTCCATACCATTTCTGTCCTTTATTGTGCCCATCTTTGCATGAAATTTCCCTTGGTATCTCTAATTTTCTTGACAATATCTCCAGTCTTTCCCATTTTATTGTTTTCCTCTATTTCTTTACATTGTTCACTTAAGGCTTTCTTATGTCTCCTTGCTATTCCAAAGATGTCTACACATTAATTTTGCACTTACAGGGCAAAAGGGATTTTGCAGATGTAATAAGGTTGAACTCTTAAAATATCCCAGATTATTCAAGTGGGTTCAATATCATTGTGTGAATCCTTACAGACTGAGAGCATTCTCCAGCTGGAAGCCTGAGAGAAGCAGCAAGGGAAAGCAGAGAGATTCAAAGTATGAGAAGGACTCAACCTACTGTTGCTGACTTTGAAGATGGAAGAGGCCACAGATCAGGAAACGTGAGCAGCCTCTTGAATCTGAGTATTCGCAGTCAACAGTCAGCAAGGAAATGGAGACCCAAGCCTACAACTGCATGGAATTGAATCCTCCACCAACTTGAATGCACCTGAAAGTGATTCTTCCTCTGAGCCTCCAGCTAAGAGTTCAGGCTGGCCAACAGCTTGAGACTGGAGCAGAGAAACCAGTGACCTCACTCAGACTTTTGACTTACAGAACTGTGATAAAAAATACATGTTGTTTTAAGCCACTTGCAGCAACAATAGAAAATTAATACACGGTTGAATTTCAGAGATGTGGGGCATTAGCTGCAAGGGAGATGCCATATCTAGGGAGGACTTTAAAAGATCACAGAGACAGAACATGTTTGTATGCTAATGAGGATGCTTCAGAAAGGAGGGGTTTGTAGAGGAAACAAATGAGGCAGATGAAAGAGAGGCAAGAAGGATGCAACTGAGAACAAGTAGCGAGGCTAGCCTTTGACAGGAGTAGGGACTTCTCATCTATTTTAAGAACAAGACAGGTACCATAAATTGTGCTGTGGCCTCTATGTATGTGTGTGTTTCTGTGTTTCTGTGTGTGTGTGTGTGTGTGTGTGTGTCTGTGTGTGTGTGTGTGTGTGTGTGTGCGCATGCGCTTCAGTCGTGTCTGGCTCTTTGCGACCCTATGGACTGTAGCCTGATAGGATCCTCTATCCACAGGATTCTCTAGGCAAGAACACTAGAGTGGGTTGCCATGCTCTCCTCCAGGGGATCTTCCTTACCCAGGGACTGAACCTGCATCTCCTGCATCCTGCATTGGCAAGTGGATTCCTAACCACTAGCTCTACCTGGGAAGCCCCTGGCCTCTCTATGCTGCTCTGCAAAAGCCTGCTTCTGGGCAGTCAGTGGTGATACTGGACCCTTCCCTTTGATAATGTTCTGTTGGCTCCTTAAGTGTAATCCATTCAAATCCAAGACCTGTTTGGAATGTGGATGTAGGTATGCACCTGATTTTTTTTTTAACTGATTTTTTTTTTTTAGGACTTCATAGTTAATCATTCTCATTTAACATAAGTCAATGGCTAACACTTGTGCTTTGGAGTCATAAAGACTTGGATTTAAATTGTACTTCTACCATACATGAGTTTTATGACACTCAGCAAGTCACAAACATGCTGGGCAGTTTTTCTAAAAGTTGGGATTAATAATATTTATTCCAACACTGAAAGAGTTAGAATAATATAAACTATCTTGTATAGTGCCTATCACATAGCAGATGTTCAGTAAATGGTAGCTACCATAATTATTCTCCTATGTAGCTGTTCTTTTATATGTCAACAGTTTTCTTTTAAGGTGCAAAAATATTGGCAAACAATACATTGATAGATTCTAGTAAAAGACTGGCATGACTGAAATGTCAGACTTAGTGAAAAGTGCGTGGGCTTTGATATCAGAACGACCTGATTTCCATCTTGAGTCTGCCATATGTGTAAGACTTTGTATAAATCATTTAACATTTTTGTGCCTACTGGAAGATGGAGGTAATCTCATTCACAGCATTGTCTGAAAATTATATGAGAAGTTAGAATAAAGTGCCCAAGACATATGAGTGCGACAACCAATGTTTATTTCCTCAGTTCTCTTAAACCTCAGAGCAAACAAACATATACATGTCCTCATTAACTTTCTCTTGAGTTCTGAGACTTTTGATGAAATAAAGTATTTTCTTTTATTTTTTTAATTACGAGCATTACTCTAGAAAAAAGTGACAGTAAAAGCAGATTAAGAATTCAGGCCTCTTCATGCCTTGTCCAGTGCCCTTTCCCCACTCATGTGGGAGCATTCACTTAGACAAACACAACCCTTCCCTCAGTACACTGAATCTGTATCTACTCTTATTGCTTGACCTCTTAGTTCTGCCTGTTTCTTTTCAAACTCTTAGCTGTTCCAAACTTTAATGTGCAGGAGAGCTTCATCAGTCTATTAGTATTTTGGCTATATACTACATTAATATAACTTCTCATCTTGGGGGAATAGGAGAAGAAGCTGTTCATTCTCTAGCCATTTTCATGACTCTAAGTCTTGCCTTTCCATAATTTAACCACAGCATACTTTTTAGTGCTAGGAGTACCATACTCATTTAAAACCTGCAATAGCAGGTTCACTGGACCCATACTAGTAGATCTATTTCATAAATCAAAACCCTGGTGGCTCAGAGGTTAAAGCTTCTGTCTCCAATGCGGGAGACCTGGGTTCGATCCCTGGGTCGGGAAGATCCCCTGGAGAAGGAAACAGCAACCCACTCCAGTATTCTTGCCTGGAGAATCCTATGGACGGAGAAGGCTGGTACGCTACAGTCCATGGGGTCGCAAAGAGTCGGACACGACTGAGCAACTTCACCCAGCAGGAAAAAAAAAAACAAAATAGACCAATTATTACCTAACTTAAGAATAAACAAGATAAACACAAATATAAAAATAAGAAGTGACAATGGGCAAAAAATGATGGACTCAAAATCAACTAAAACAAGAGATAACTTGGTAGTTTTATGCAAGTAAATCTGAAAACCCAGATGGAGTGGATAACTTCCTGGGAAAATGAAGTTTACCAAAATTGACTCTGGTGAAAACAGAAAGCTTAAACAGGCCAATTCTGATGGAAGAGTAAAGTTATGAAGGAATGACCACACAATGAAACAGCAGGCCCAGATGGCTTCACAGGTGCATTCTAGCAAACCTTTAGAAGGCAGACAGTCTCAAGGGTACCTAAGCTGCTTCAGAGAACAGAAAATGAAAGAAAGTCCTTCATTCTTCTTATGAAGCAAAAATCACAGTGACATTTATTATATGAAAAATGCAGCAATAAATAAGAAAATTACAAGTATAATTTAAGAATATTGAAGCAAAAAGCCTAAATAAAGTACTAGTGATCAGATTCTAACATCATAGTAAGAAAATAATACACCTTTGAGTAAAGTGACAAAATTGGAATATGGCTGATAGATGAAAACATACTATCAATGTTAAAAATGTATATAAAGACAGAGTCAGATGGGGTAAAAAAATGTTAATTGGTGGATCTGGGGAAGTGATTCTTTGTACCATTCTTTCAATTTCTATGAACTTATATTATACCTAGGCAGAAAGTTAAGAGACCATACCATGACCAAACTGGGTTTATAAGAAAACGCAAAGATATTTTAACAACAGGAAGTCAATTAACAGACTACAGTGATATGATGCCTATATCCATAAATACGGAAAAAGCTTTTGAGAAAATTTAACACTCAAAAAAAGTAAGAAGAGTTAGCTACTTCCTTAACAAGATAAATACATATACATAAATTCTAAAGCCAATTTCTTGATGGAGAAACACAAGAGACATTCCTATTAAGGTAAGGAAAAAGGATCCCTACTATATCTTTTCTAATATTTTGGGCTCCAAAATTACCACAGATGGTGACTGCAGCCATGAAATTAAAAGACACTTGCTCCTTGGAAGAAAAGCTCTGACCCACCTAGACAGCATATTAAAAAGCAGAGACATTACTTTGCCAACAAAGGTCTGTCTAGTCAAGGCTATGGTTTTTCCAGTGGTCATGTATGGATGTGAGACTTGGGCTATAAAGAAAGCTGAGCACCGAAGAATGATGCTTTTGAATTGTGCTGCTGGAGGAGACTCTTGGGAGTCCCTTGGATTGCAAGGAGATCTGACTAGTCCCTCCTAAAGGAAATCAGTCCTGAATATTGACTGAAAGGACTGATGTTGAAGCTAAAGCTCCAACACTTTGGACACCTGATGCAAAGAACTGACTCATTTGAAAAGACCCTGATGCTGGGAAAGACTGAAGGCTGGAGGAGAAGGGGACAACAGGATGAGATGGTTGGATGGCATCACCGACTCAATGGACATGAGTTTGAGTAAACTTGGGGAGTGGGTGATGGACAGGGAGGTCTGGAGTGCTGCAGTCCATGGGGTCACAAAGACTCGGACATGACTGAGCAACTGAACTGAACAAGAAATATGTAACATCTTTACGAGAAAATTAGAAAACACTCTGAAAAACACAAAAGAAGACTTGAAGAAATAAAAAGACATTTTGGTCTCGCATGTCTCAGTATTATCAAGCTGTTAGTTCTTGCTAAATTAATTTACAAACTGAATGCAATCTCAGTAAAAATACCAAGAAGACTCCCCCCCCACCACTGAAGCAGGATGAACTGATATTAAAGTTCATATGAAAAAAACACCCATGAGAATAGTGCTAAGAAACAATGAAAAGGAAGAACTCTGAGAAGAGACGAGCTTTAGCAGATATTAAAACAAACTACAAAGCTTCTATAATTAAAACCATGGTACCAATGCTTAAATAGACAGGCAGAGCCAACTATACACATAAATATGGTATATAGCAAAGCTGATATATCTTGAATTCAGTTCAGTTCAGTTCATTCGCTCAGTCGTGTCCGACTCTTTGCGACCCCATGAATCGCAGCACGCCAGGCCTCCCTGTTCATTACCATCTCTCGGAGTTCACTCAGACTCACATCCATCGAGTCAGTGATGCCATCCAGCCATCTCATCTTCAGTCGTCCCCTTCTCCTCCTGCCCCCAATCCCTCTCAGCATCAGAGTCTTTTCCAATGAGTCAACTCTTCGCATGAGGTGGTCAAAGTACTGGAGTTTCAGCTTTAGCATCATTCCTTCCAAAGAAATCCCAGAGTTGATCTCCTTCAGAATGGAGTGGTTGGATCTCCTTGCAGTCCAAGGGACTCTCAAGAATCTTCACCACAGTTCAAAAGCATCAATTCTTCAGCATGCAAAAATGGACATTTTAATAAGTGATGGTGGAACAATGAATGGGCATTTGGAAAAAGCTAAAATTGGATGTATTTCTTATACCATGGATAAGAATAAACTCTAAGTGCAGAGATCTAACTATAAAAATGAAACTATACAAGTACTAAAGGAAAACATGCATGAATTCTTTTTTTTAAATTAGTTTTTTTTGAAGTATAGTTGCTTTACAATGTTGTATTAGTTTCTGCTGTACAACAAGATGAATCAGCTATACATGTATTTATCCACTCCTTCTTAGATTTGACTTCCATCCCATTTAGGTCAACACAGAGCACTGAGTGGAGTTCCTTGTGCTATGCAATAAGTTCTCATCAGTTATCTGCTTTATATGTCGATCTGAATCTCCCAATTCACCTCTCTCCCTACCTCCTTGCTAACAATGAGTCTGTTTTCCAGATCTGTGACTCTGTCTGCCTTCAAATAAGTTCATCTGTATCATTTTTCTAGGTTCCACATATAAGCAACATTATACAATATTTGTCCTTCTTTTGCTGACTTCACTCAGTATGACAATCTCTAGATTTATTGGGAATTCTTATGGTAAAAGGTTGAAAAACGTAACTGTAAAATAAAATCTGTGATATCAAAAAACATAAGCAAAGTACAAATTGGGAGGAATTTTTTATAATATGTATCACAATAAAAGTCAATATACTTAACACAAAAAAGATGTTTTCAAATTGAGGGGAAAAGAAGACCAAAAATCCTACAGGTAAATGAGCAAAAGAAACAAACACATGATACACACACACACACGAAATGGCTTTTATGCATGTGAAAAAAGGCTGAACTTCACTCAGAAAGAGAAACACAAATTAAAACTAATGAGAAACCATTTCTCAGCCATAAGACTGGCACAGAAAGTCTAAAGCTTAATAATACAGTCTATTGTGGAGGCCACTGGAAAACAGGTATTCCTGCTTTGCTGGTGGGAATGAAGAAGGGTTATCAACTCTATAAAGGGGAATCTAGCAATACCTAACAAGACTGTATTTGTCTTTACCCTTTGACCTAACCTGCACAGTGCAGGAACGGGCTGAGAGAAGCTACCCCACGTCCAAGGTCAGGGGTGGTGGCTGTGCTTTGCTGGAGCAGCCATGAAGAGATACTCCACGTCCAAGGTAAGAGAAACCCAAGTAAGATGGTAGGCGCTGAGAGAGGGCATCAGAGGGCAGACAGACTGAAACCACAATCACAGACAACAGGCCAATCTGATCACATGGACCACAGCTTGTGTAACTCAACGAAACTAAGCCATGCCGTGTGGGGCCTCCCAAGACAGTTGGGTTACGGTGGAGAGGTCTCACAGAATGTGGTACACTGGAGAAGGGAATGGCAAACCACTTCAGTATTCTTGCCTTGAGAACCCCATGAACAGTATGAAAAGGCAAAAAGATAGGACACTGAAAGATGAACTCCCCAGGTTGGTAGGTGCCCAATATGCTACTGGAGATCAGTGGAGAAATAACTCCAGAAAGAATGAAGGGATGGAGCCAAAGCAAAAACAATACCCAGATGAGGATGTAACTGGTGACAGAAGCAAGGTCCAATGCTGTAAAGAGCAATATTGCATAGGAACCTGGAATGATAGGTCCATGAATCAAGGCAAACTGGAAATGGTCAAATAAGAGATGGCAAGAGTAAATGTTGACATTCTAGGAATCAGTGAACTAAGATGGACTGGAATGGGTGAATTTAACTCAGATGACCATTATATCTACTACTGTGGGCAGGAATCCCTTAGAAGAAATGGAGTAGCCATCACAGTCAACAAAAGGGTCTGAAATGCAGTACTTGGATGCAATCTCAAAAATGACAGAATGATCTCTGTTCATTTTCCAAGGCAAACCATTCAATATCACGGTAATCCAAGTCTATGCCCCAACCAGTAATGTTAAAGAAGCTAAAACTGAATGAGTTCTATGAAGACCTACAAGACCTTCTAGAACTAACACCCAAAAAAGATGTCCTTTTCATTATAGGGGACTGGAATGCAAAAGTAGGAAGTCAAGAAACACCTGGAGTAACAGGCAAATTTGGCCTTGGAATACAGAATGAAGCAGGGCAAAGGCTAATAGAGTTTTGTGAAGAGAACACACTGGTCATAGCAAACATCCTCTTCCAACAATACAAGAGAATACTCTACACATAGACATCACCAGATGGCCAACACCGAAATCAGATTGATTATATTCTTTGCAGCCAAAGATGGAGAAGCTCTATACAGTCAACAAAAACAAGACCGGGAGCTGACTGTGGCTTAGATCATGAACTCCTTATTGCCAAATTCAGACTTCAATTGAAGAAAGTGGGGAAAACCACTAGACCATTGAGGTATGACCTAAATCAAATCCCCTAGGATTATACAGTGGAAGTGAGAAATAGATTTAAGGGACTAGATCTGATAGACAGAGTGCCTGATGAACCATGGATGAAGGTTTGTGACACTGTACAGGAGACAGGGATCAAGACCATCCCCACGGAAAAGAAATGCACAAAAGCAAAATGGCTGTCTGGGAAGGCCTTACAAATAGCTGTGAGAAGAAGGGAAGTGAAAAGCAAAGGAGAAAAGGAAAGATATATCCATTTGAATGCAGAGTTCCAAAGAATAGCAAGGAGAGCTAAGAAAGCCTTCCTCAGCAATCAATGCAAATAAATAGAGGAAAACAACAGAATGGAAAGGACTAGAGATCTCTTCAAAAAAAATGAGAGATACCAAGGGAACTTTTCATGCAAAGATGGGCTCAACAAAGGACAGAAATGGTATGGACCAGACAGAAGGAGAAGAGGTGGGAGGAATACACAGAAGAACTGTCCAAAAAAGATCTTCACGACCCAGATAATCATGATGGTGTGATCACTCACCTAGAGCCAGACATTCTGGAATGTGAAATCAAGTGGGCCTTAGGAAGCATCACTATGAACAAAGCTAGTGGAGGTGATGGAATTCCAGTTGAACTGTTTCAAATCCTAAAAGATGATGCTATGAAAGTGCTGCACCTAATATGCCAGCAAATTTGGAAAACTCAGCAGTGGCCACAGGACTGGAAAAGGTCAGTTTTCATTCCAATCCCAAAGAAAGGCAACGCCAAAGAATGCTCAAACTACTGCACAGTTGCACTCATCTCACATGCTAGTAAAGTAATGCTCAAAATTCTCCAAGCCAGGCTTCAGCAATACGTGAACCATGAGCTTCCAAATATTCAAGCTGGTTTTAGAAAAGGCAGAGGAACCAGAGATCAAATTGCCAACATCTGCTGGATCATGGAAAAAGCAAGAGAGTTCCAGGAAAACATCTATTTCTGCTTTATTGACTATGCCAAAGCCTTGGACTGTGTGGATCAGAATAAATTGTGGAAAATTCTGAAAGAGGTGGGAATACTAGATCACCTGATCTGCCTTTGAGAAATCTGTATGCAGGTCAGGAAGCAACAGTTAGAACCGGACATGGAACAACAGACTGGTCCCAAATAGGAAAAGGAGTATGTCAAGGCTGTATATTATCACCCTGCTTATTTAACTTATATGCAGAATACATCATGAGAAACCCTGAGGTGGAGGAAGCACAAGCTGGAATCAAGACTGCCAGGAGAAATATCAATAACCTCAGATATGCAGATGACACCACCCTTATGGCAGAAAGTGGAGAAGAACTAAAGAGCCTCTTGATGAGAGTTAAAGAGGAAGTGAAAAAGTGAAAAGTGAAAAAGTTGGCTTAAAGCTCAACATTCAGAAAACGAAGATCATGGCATCCAGTCCCATCACTTCATGGGAAAAAGATGGGGAAACAGTGGAAACAGTGGCTGACTATTTTTTTGGGCTCCAAAATCACTGCAGATGGTGACTGCAGCCATGAGATTAAAAGACGCTTACTCCTTGGAAGGAAAGTTATGACCAACCTAGCATATTAAAAAGCAGAGACATTACTTTGTTAACAAAGGTCAGTCTAGTCAAGGCTATGGTTTTTCCAGTAGTCATGTACGATGTGAGAGTTGGACTATAAGGAAAGCTGAGTGCCAAAGAATTGATGCGTTTGAACTGTGGTGTTGGAGAAGACTCTTGAGAGTCCCTTGGACTTCAAGGAGATCCAACCAGTCCATCCTAAAGGAAATCAGTCCTAGGTGTTCACTGGAGGGACTGATGCTGAAGCTGAAACTCCAGTACTTTGGCCACCTGATGCAAAGAGCTGACTCATTTGAAAAGACCCTGATGCTGGGAAAAAATGAGGGCAGGAGGAGAAGGGGACGACAAAGGAGATGGCTGGATGGCATCACTTGATGGACATGACTGCTGCTGCTAATTCGCTTCAGTTGTGTCCAACTCTGCAACCCCAGAGACGGCAGCCCACCAGGCTCCCCCATCCCTGGGATTCTCCAGGCAAGAACACTAGAGTGGGTTGCCATTTCCGCCTCCAATGCATGAAAGTGAAAAGTGAAAGTGAAGTTGCTCAGTCGTCTCCCACTCGTAGCGACCCTATGGACTGCAGCCCATCAGGCTCCTCTGTTCATGGGATTTTCCAGGCAAGAGTACTGGAGTGGGGTGCCACTGCCTTCTCCCAATGGATATGAGTTTGGGTAAACTCTGGGAGTTGGTGATGGACAGGGAGGCCTTGTGTGTTGTGGTTCATGGGGTTGCAAAGAATCGGACACAACTGAGCGACCGAACTGAACTTTGACCTAACAATATCAGTTTTTTGAAAATTTACTCTGAAGACAGGATTCCAAAATATGAAAATACATGTTAATAAGTTTATTAATTGTAGCAATATTTGTAATGACGAAATACTGAAAACTATCTGATGCCCAAACAAAGGATACTGGCTGAGTAAACTATGGTGGATATACACAATAGCGGATTCTACAGCTTAGAATAAAGCAAGCAAAGCACAAAAGAGAATAAAGTATGCTACCTTTTTATTGAAAGGTAGGAAAACATATTGTACCTGCTTACTTTATGATACACTGGAAATATAAACCAGAAAGCAATGAAAGTGACTAAGTACTTACAAGAATAGTGGTGGTGGAGGGAACAGGTTGGAAGGAAAGGGTCAAGAGGACAATGCTCTCAGTAAACTTTTTTGTATAGTGTTGACTCTTAGAAGCAAGTTAATTTTGTATATTTCAAAGAATAAAATTAAGTCAACAAAGGTGGGGGAAAAATGAAACCCCAAAAATGAAGGTAAATGGAATTAATGAGCCCAACTATACTTTAAGTAAATAACATAATCACCCCATGGACACCAGGCTCCTCCATCCATGGGATTTTTCTAGGCAAGAGTACTGGAGTGGGTTGCCATTTCCTTCTCCAGGGAACTTCCCGACCCAGGGATCGAACCCAGGTCTCCCACATTGTAGACAGACGCTTTCCGTCTGAGCCACCAGGGAAGTCAACATAATCACAGTGAAGGAAAAAAGAAAAAAGAATGTAAGTAACTTTTGAACATAATATTTGATGAAGGAGGAAAATCCCAATAATCCTGAGCTCTTAGTTTTTTTTTTTTTTCTTCTTCATAGTGGTGTGTATAGCAATACTGAAATTATTTTATGAGGAATACAGGACTGATGTTGGTAGGAACCAAGGTTCTCACTATGGAAAAAAGGATATTCAAAACTATTTCACCAACCTGTAAATGCTGGGAATGTTCCCAGACAGCTGTTGGAGAGCTTCTCTTCTCTATCCATACTCATGCTCCCCAAGATAAGTGGTTAGTAAGCTTTCACCTGCATCAAAATCACCTGCAGGGCTTTTAAAAACACAGATTGCTATGTCCCAGTCTCTGAGTTTCTGATTCAGTAGCTTGGGAATTTGCTTTTCTAACAAGGTCCCAGGTGATGCTAATGCTGCTGGTTTGTGGACCACATTCAGAACACAACCCTATTTTTTTAAAAAAGAACACAACCTCGTCTAGCCTCATGGCTTTAAATTCCATCTATAATTAACTTCTGCATTTATACTATTAGTTCAGAAATTTTCAGAATCTTGTTTCAATAAAATTTCTCAGTTAAAACTCCATTAGGAGTTTATCAATGAAAACATTAATGTCTTGAACCAAACTCCTGATTCTCTCACCTCTTGCCCTCAAACCTGCTTGTCTCTTTCCTACCTCATTCCATCCTCTCAAATGACTCAGGCTAAAAAGCGTGCTGTCATCCTGGACTCCTATGTTTTTCTCATATCCCATTCGCATCAGCAGTAAATCCCATCACCTCTAACGTCAAAATGCATCCACAATCAGACCATTTCTCACCATTCCTCTCCCACATCCTAGGTCTAAGTCACCAGTATCTTTAACTTGGGTTACTGCAATAGCCTCCTACCTGCCTGTTCCTGTCCCTCTAGTCTAATTTCAACATAGCTACCAGAGTGATGGTCAGATATCATTTTTATGCTTGAAAACTCCAATAGCATCCCATTTTAGATGGAGTTAAAGCCAAGTCCTTATGCAGACCTACTGAACCCTATAAGACCTGATTCCTCATTATTCCTCTGACCTAATTTGCTACCACTCTCCTTTGATTACTTTAACAATATTGTAGTTCTTGCTGTATACACTAAGCTAGTGATTCTCAAACTTTCTGGTCTCAGGACAACTTTACATTCTTAAAATTTACAGAGAGTTGAAAAAAGCTTTTGTTTATGTGTTTGCTGCTCAGCTCTTTAGTCGTATCTGACTCTTTGCAACCCCATGGACTTGTAGCTCACCAGGCTCCTCTGTTCATGAGATTCTCCAGGAAAGAATACTGGAGTGGGTTGCCATTTCCTTCTCCAGGTGATCTTCCCAACCCAGGGATCGAATCCAGGTCTCCTGCATTGCAGGTGGTCTCTTGCATTGCAGGTGGATTCTTTATAGACTGAGTCACTGGGGAAGCCCGTTTATGTGTGTATTATCTATCAATATTTATCCTATTAGAAATGAACGATGAATTAAAAATTTTAAATTAACAAAAGCATGTTAATACAACATATTTCAATGAAAATCACTGTATTTTTGAAAGGAAAAAAATTCACTGAGAATGGCATTGTTTTATATCTTCAGAAAACTCTTTAATATCTGACCTAATAGCAGATGGCTGGATTCTCTGCTTCTGCATTTAATTGCCACTATGCATCATTTTGGTTGAAATACATGAAGCATAGAAAGAAAATCTCCAGATTCATGGAGACATGTAATTGGAAAAATTTTAAATAAAATTATCAGGTAGTTGTGGATATCCCCCTCTGATACTATGTTAAAACTCAGTAAGTTTCCAAAATATTAGTTGAAACATAGAATCTGAGGCCAAACATAGAATCAGAATGTTTCATATTCTGTTAATGTTAAAAACCACTGGTCAATCTCACACTTTGAATGGATCTTTTATCTACAAATGATTTTGTAACATTATGCTTTGGTCATTTGGAAAATACTGTTTCACTGAATTATGCAGATTTTCCAATGTTGACACATTTCATTATGCAATATCAAAAATTCAGAGTAGTTGCTATCATTATAATCCCATCAGAAAAGTCTGTATGCTGCTGCTGCTAAGTCGCGTCAGTCGTGTCCAACTCTGTGCGACCCCAGAGACGGCAGCCCAACAGGCTCCTCTGTCCCTGGGATTCTCCAGGCAAGAATACTGGAATGGGTTGCCGTTTCCTTCTTCAATGAATGAAAGTGAAAAGTGAAAGTGAAGTCGTTCAGTCGTGTCTGACTCTTAGGGACCCCATGGACTGTAGCCTACCAGGCTCCTCCATCCATGGGATTCTCCAGGCAAGAATACTGGAGTGGGTTGCCATTTCCTTCTCCAAAAGTCTGTTTAAGTACTAGCAAACTGTTGAGATATGGTGGCAGATACAAGTTTTCCAAAATTCTAATATTCATTTGAATTTTAGCATTGTTGGCAAATGCTATTAGTTTTTTTTCCTTGAAGTGACAAGCTCACTTCACTAATTTTTGGGAAAATGTCTGCCAGATACCAAATCTGAATAACCAGTCTTCCAGTCATTCTTTTAAGTGAAAATGGTGTTCACTTAAAAAGTGGCTGAAGGTCAATTATACAAGCACTTTTTCTTGAGGCAACCACAGTACTTCAGTATGCAGCAGAATTATTTTATCCATACTTCTTATTTCCTCATGAAGAATCTTAAAAAGATTGAAATCTAACAAAATTAATCAAATTTGGTAAAATTTATATATGTATATGATAGAAATAAAATTTGCTGCTTAAGCAAGGACACTCTTAAGTGAACCTGGATTATTTTTCCCCCTTGCAACACATGTAGTAACATTAGTGTTACTATAGCTTAGTGTCATTGCTTTTATTTGTGTCAAAGTGCCAGCGGTTGTATGCTTTTATACCATCAATGTAAAAAAAAAAAAAAAAAACCCAAGGAGAAAGACAAATAGAGTCAGTGTCATCATGAAAACAGTTTTATTAAACTCAGATCCTATGAAAGCATCTTGGGGATATGATCTAAGGATCACAGTTTGAGAATTGCTGCACTGAACAATTGCTTTTATGCACTTAAACAAGCAGGTCCCCTTGCCAGGAAAGAATTTTTTCCCCAGACACCCATAAGGTACTATGGTACCTTTCAGAGATGCTTTCCTTGATCACTCTGTATAAAATAATACCTCCACTTACCCCCTGCCTCCCATACCCCAACTCCTGGCACTTTTCATTTCCCTCTTTCTCTTTACCCTATTTAATCTTTCCACTGAGAAATTATCACTATTTACTTGATTATTTTCTGTCTCTTCCAACTTGCATATAAAATTTTAAGGGCAATCTATTATCTCTACCTACTAGAATTTTCCTTTATACATGGCAGGTGCTCAATACATCTTAACTGGGTGAATGAATATAACCTATGATTTGATTCTAAGATTTTGGTTTGCTTAGACTGTTTTTTCAGTAGTTCATGTCTTAACTCCCTAGCAGAATAAAAACTCCAAGAACAAGCTAAGCTACATTCCACATAGTCCCCGCAAAGATTTTGGCACAGGCCTTGGACATATTATGTGCATTCCCTTCCCCAGGGAATACTTGCAATATTACAACTCTTGAGTAATGGCTATTTCCAAAAGACAGCACACATGTGGAATGGTAGACAATTGGCAAAATATTTTACTACTTCTTTCTGGTTTGCAATAATTTCTATTGTAGGAACACATATAAAAATGATGATATCTTGGCTCCTGGCTCTGGGTTTTCTATCCAAATATACACTGGGAGTAAAAAAGTCATTCTGATGCTGCTTTCTGGTTGGTTTTAAGCAGAAGGTTCTTGGTTGAACACACAAATCACAAAAATATATTTCAAGAATGAGAAGATTAGGCTCTGGCAGCCAAGATCCTTACAAATACTCAATTTCTTTGACTTGTATTTCTGGGAACCAACGAGGCTTCCCTGGTGGCTCAGCACTAAAGAATCCGCATGCAAAGCAGGAAACACAGGTTTGATCCCTGGGTCAAGAAGATCCCCTGGGAAAGGAAATGGCAACTCACTCTAGTGTTCTTGCCTGGGAAATCTCATGGCAGAGGAGCCTGGGGGGCTACATATAGTCCATGGTCACTAAGAGTCAGACATGACTGAGCAACTAAACGACAACAGATCTGAAGGACATGCTTCTTAGAATTGAAGCATGCTTAAATATGTTTATCAAAGCATTACTGTAAAAGAATTTTGGAGCACCAAACCAAGGGAATAATTAGGCAAACAACTGCATATCCATTTGACTAAATTATGTAATCACTAAAAATGATGACTATAAAGACTTTGGAATAACAGAAGGGAGATGATATAATGTTAAGTGAAAAACAATACAAAATTCAACATATAATTAAGCTATATTTCAAAGAATTACTTCTAAAGACTAAAAATCAGAATAAAATATACAAATAGCTAACAATGGCAAAGGAGAGGAGGAAGGTAGGAAGTTCAGAATAAGTGACTAGGTCCAGTAACAACAAACACTAACCTTCCATGCCTATTTCAATTACTAATCAGATAATATACCTAAAACAGAATCTTAATATATTAAGTGCTGAAAGGTAGCTTACACATCATCGAGCTTAATATCCTTTTTTTTTTTTTGATAGATGGAGAAACTAGAAATTACAGGAAAAAAATACTTGCTCATGATCTCCCAGGATGTTAATGGCTAAGCTGGAGCTGGAAGCATGGACATTTAAGCATGATGTGTGATTCTGAGGAAGTTACTTCGTCTCTTTGCACTGTTGTTTCTTCATTTGTAAAACAGGTAATAGTACTTTCCTAATGTATTACTGTTAAGATTATATGAAGTAACACATGATGAGACTACTATGGCACTGGCCACATAGTGGCCACAAACACTAGCGCCTCTTTCCTTCTAACTGCTACCTGGGAGGCAGAATAAAATGTGGAGGATGAGAGAAAGAAAAGAAAAAGAGGAGAGCAGGCCAGGGGTACCCAAGGCAGAACAGCGCTTGAGATCTGTTGGTTGTGTGACTCTGAATCATTGTTTCAGTAGAAGATAGTCAATGGGAATCCTGTCCTAAGACCAGAGTGAGCCCACTTGAATTGATAAAGAGTGTGGACAAGTCAGTGTCCTGCCTCCCTCTTCTCACCTTTTGCTCATCCCTCTCAGGCTAGTGATTAGAATGAAATCATTCTGATGGTCTCCATTGCACAGGGGGTAATTTGGGCAGTATCTGTGACCAGCTGTGATAGGGACTCTACACATTAGCAGCAATTTCTAGCCTTTTAACATAGTTCAACGAAATGCCTATTTCTTCACATGCTAGTTTTTAATAACTCTGAGAACCTTTAATTCTGCTCCAAAATTGGCAATGTGCAATATGGCTAAGTATACAAAAGGGAGTAAGTAAGTAAAGTCACTCAGTCGTGTCCGACTCTTTGTGACCCCATGGACGGTAGCCTACCAGGCTCCTCTTTCCATAGGATTTTCCAGAGAAGAGTACTGGAGTGGGTTGCCATTTCCTTCTCCAGGAGATCTTCCCAACCCAGGGATCGAACCCAGGTCTCCCACATTGTAGGCAGACGCTTTACCATCTGAGCCACCAGGGAAGAGCCCACAAAAGGGAAGTATATATTAATTAAAATAATAGATGTACAGTAATTATTTCAGTCCTTGAAAGAAATGGTTAACTAGAAATCAAGTTAGCCTGTCAGAATCTGGCTCAGAGTACTGTACCTTTAAGGATGGGAGAAACTGTATCTTTCATCACAAATTCACTTGGACAACTAGTCTTCTAGGCTTACAACTTTGTTGACTGATTTCAGATTAGTTTCCTGGTTTTTATACTGCCTATACCTAGATCTGGCATTTTCTGCTGATGACACAGTCTATCTCTAACTCTGTATTTATTCCATTTAGTTTTAGTTTGACATCAAAGTCCATGGTTTCCCCAGCTCCCCAGCATTTCAGTCTGCTTCCAGTTCAAAGATTCTTTAACACTAAAAGCATAAAAGAATGTAGCTCAAAAAAGAAAATGCCTTTTCCCAGAAAAATTGTCCTCTGAATGTGTCAAATTCATTTCTTTCACTCCAACTACTACCTTAAGTCAGATCCTCATTATCTCTTGCCTTGATCACTGAAATGGCCAACCAACTGATCTCCTGCCTCTAATTTACCCTCACCCATCATTACCTCCATCCCTTATCTAACAGGTCATAAGTTCAGTTCAGTTCAGGCACTCAGTCGTGTCCGACTCTTTGCGACCCCATGAATCGCAGCACGCCAGGCCTCCCTGTCCATCACCAACTCCTGGAGTTCACTCAGACTCACATCCGTCGAGTCAGTGATGCCATCCAGCCATCTCATCCTCGGTCGTCCCCTTCTCCTCCTGCCCCCAATCCCTCCTGGCATCAGAGTCTTTTCTAATGAGTCAACTCTTCGCATGAGGTGGCCAAAGTACTGGAGTTTCAGCTTTAGCATCATTCCTTCCAAAGAAATCCCAGAGCTGATCTCCAAAAGATCTGACTAAAAAACAAATATGATCACGGCACCCCTCTGATTAAAAGTCCTTCCATGGTCTCTTCTAACTTTCGGGGTAAAGTCTCTTCTGAACAGGCCCTGCTTATTAATTTACATCATCTGGTTTTAGTTTTCCGACGTAAGTTGTGTTTCAATTTTCAGAACCATTTTTTTCCCCTTAGCTTGTGCCTTGTACATGTTAGTCCACCTGGAATGCCCTTTTCTATTACATCTCTAGTTGGCTAACAATTCTAGGCATCCTTCAGCAAATGACACAAATTCCAAGAAGCCTCTCCCAATCTTCCCTCTTTTTCCCTATTCAATTTGTATGGTATTATTCTGAACTTTATTTCTGGGTAATTCAGATATTTCCTTCTATTTTTTACAACAATCTTATAAGCACCTGCTTTTGTAATACACAAAAACTTAAACTTACCTTGCTTATCATCATACAAAAACACATCTAATAGCTAACTCAAATAAAACTTGATGAGGTGCTGGGTCTCAATTTCTTTATTTACAAAATAACAGCTTTACACTATAAAATGATTCATATTATTTAAGAGCTTAGTATATGCTAGATGTTGTTCTAATACGTGAACTCATTTAACTCCTTACAACAATCATGTGAATAGGGACTATTATTGCGTTTAACTTATAAAGAAACTAAGACAGTGTTAAATAACTTGTTCATAGCTGGCAAATCTCTAAAAAGATCCATTTTGAAACTTCTATGAGAATTCTATGGTTCTAAAAAATATCCAGATCTAAATAAGATGTAGAAGAAGGTCAAATGAGCAACTGTTTCTACCTTATATTTATCTATATCTCATCTCCTCTAATAAATTATGTTCCCTGCTGTACATGCATTAGAAACTCAGTAAATACTGAATTCTCAGTTTTTAGCATCGTGTATTTCACTGAAAGCCAGGTGTAGGCCTACAAATATTACTGGGAAAGATAAAAAAAAAAAATCCAATTTCTCCTCAATGTTAATGTGGAAAACAAAATTAACACCTTTCTGTTGGTTTTGGTGGGGTTGGGGTTTAACTTACAAGTTAGTCTAGGCCTCCAGGTGGTGCTAGTGGTAAAGAACCTGCTTGCCAGTGCAGGCGCTGTAAGAGATGGGTTTGACTGCTGGGTTGGGAAGATCCCCTGGAGGAGGAAATGACAACTTACTCCAGTATTCTTGCCTGGAGAATCCTATGGACAGAGGAGCCTGGCAGGCTACGGTCCATAGCGCTGCAAAGAGGTGGAAACAACTGAAGTGACTTAGTGTGTACATGTGCACGTGCACACACACACGTTAGTTAAGATGAGAATATTATTTTATTTTTGATATGGTTAACATAATTTTTCCAATGAGTCAACTCTTCACATGAGGTGGCCAAAGTACTGGAGTTTCAGCTTTAGCATCACTCCTTCCAAAGAAATCCCAGGGCTGATCTTCAGAATGGACTGGTTGGATCTCCTTGCAGTCCAAGGGACTCTCAAGAGTCTTCTCCAACACCACAGTTCAAAAGCATCAATTCTTCGGCGCTCAGCCTTCTTCACAGTCCAACTCTCACATCCATACATGACCACAGGAAAAACCATAGCCTTGACTAAACGGACCTTAGTCAGCAAAGTAACGTCTCTGCTTTTGAATATGTTATCTAGGTTGGTCATAACTTTTCTTCCAAGGAGTAAGCATCTTTTAATTTCGTGGCTGCAGTCAGCATCTGCAGTGATTTTGGAGCCCCCCAAAATAAAGTCTGATACTGTTTCCACTGTTTCCCCATCTATTTCCCATGAAGTGATGGGACCAGATAACATGATCTTCGTTTTCTGAATGTTGAGCTTTAAGCTAACTTTTTCACTCTCCACTTTCACTTTCAAGGGGCTTTTTAGTTCCTCTTCACTTTCTGCCTTAAGGGTGGTGTCATCTGCATATCTGAGGTTATTGATATTTCTTTCTCCCAACAATCTTGATTCCAGCTTGTGTTTCTTCCAGCCCAGCACTTCTCATGATGTACTCTGCACAGAAGTTAAATAAGCAGGGTGACAATATACAGCCTTGACGTACTCCTTTTCCTATTTGGAACCAGTCTGTTGTTCCATGTCCAGTTCTAACTGTTGCTTCCTGACCTGCATACAGATTTCTCAAGAGGCAGGTCAGGTGATGCTGGAGGGATTTGGGGCAGGAGGAGAAGGGGACGACAGAGGATGAGATGGCTGGATGGCATCACTGACTCGACGGACATGAGTCTGAGTGAACTTCGGGAGTTGGTGATGGACAGGGAGGCCTGGTGTGCTGCGATTCACGGGGTCGCAAAGAGTCAGACACGACTGAGCGACTGAACAGAACATAATTTTGGAAACAAAACACACATAAAGAAAACACACATAAATAAAAAAGTGTGGTGATATGTTGTCACTAAAAAGCACAAGTGCTCCATAAGCCCCTATCCAAATAGGCTTCTAGGCCATATAAAGCAGTCGGACTACCAGTTGCTATACCAGCACCGGGAAGAAAGGTCAGAGAAACCACGATGCACTCAAAATATCCTGCGTGAGGGAGTCCTTGATGGCTTTTCCACTCCCTTTTATTTCCACAAAAATTAAATTTCTTAGGAATACCTCAATTGGCACAGCTGATTGCACAACTATATATACAGGTGGTTCCACTCTATTATGAATGACTTCTGTGAGAACCATTGTATTTCATTTTCTGTGGCTGAACAGCTGGCAGTAACTAGCCTAGAAAACTAACTTCCCTTGTCCAGATGTATAGTAACTAGCTATTGGTGTTTTGAAGGATTTATTTCCCAATCTTGATCTTTCTCATTAGACTCCCAATACACATTCCAAACTCATCCAAACCCCCAGCAGCTGGGGTAAAAAAGGCCCCTGGAGTTTCTGATAGATTGCACTATGCATTTCCACAATCACAGATGGAAACTCCTTGTGTGAGAATCACACTTTGCAATTCTCAAAGAGCCTCAACATTCATCAGTTCACTCAATCTTATTCACAATTATCTCATACTTCTTTACCTAATGGTTATCTCTAAAACTCCTTTGAGGCACGGAGAAGTGAAGTGTGGTGTAACAGAAAGAAAAGGATTTTGAAGTCAGAATCCATTAGGTTCAAACTCTTGCAAATCATTTAACTTCTCTGAGCTATGAGCTCTTATGAGGTTTACCTGAGATAAAGTTTGAGGATATGGATGTAATAAGCACTGCATCTAATATGACCTAAGGATTCAACAAATTTTAGTTCGTATTCCTCTCAGGAAACTTCCTGAGCCTCAGTTTCTTCAAAGGTAAAATAAAGTCATATACCCCATAGTGGGTTTGTGAGATTCACTGAATAATGTATCAAAGGGTCTGCTGTATCATAGACCTTATATCAACCAGTTCAGTCACTCAGTTGTGTCCGACTCTTTGTGACTCCATGGACTTCAGCAACTCCCAGAGCTTGCTCAAACTCATGTCCATTGAGTCAGTGATGCTATCCAACCATCTCATCCTCTGTTGTCCCTTTCTCCTCCTGCCTTCAATCTTTCCCAGCATCAAGGTCTTTTCCAATCAGTCAGTTCTTTACATCATGTGGCCAAAGTACTGGAGTTTCAGCCTTAACATCAGTCCTTCCAATGAATATTCAGGACTGATTTCCTTTAGGATTGACTGGTTTGATTTTCTTGCAGTCTGCAAGGAGATGGCTGCAAAGGGACTCTCAAGAGTCTTCTCCAACACCACCGTTTAAAAGCTTGCTTTATAGTCCAACTCTCACATCCAAACATGACTACTGGAAAAACCACAGCTTTGACTAGACAGACCTTTTTGGCAAAGTAACGCCTCTGCTTTTTAATATGTTGTTTAGGTTGGTCAGAGCTTTTCTTCCAAGGAGCAAGTGTCTTTTAATTTCATGGCTGCAATCACCATCTGCAGTGATTTTGGAGCCCCCCAAAATAAAGTCTGTTACTGTTTCCATTGTTTCCCCATCTATTTGCCATGAAGTGATGAGACTGGATGCCATGATATTAGTTTTCTGAATGCTGAGTTTTAAGTCAGCTTTTTCACTCTCCTCCTTCACTTTCATCAAGAGTTCTCCTTCGCTTTCTGCCATAAGGGTAGTGTCATCTGCATATCTGAGGTCACTGATATTTTTCCTGGCAATCTTGATTCCCGCTTGTGCTTCATCCAGCCCAGCATTTTGCATGATGTACTCTTGTATGGGTTTGGTAAATGTTAACTTCCTTTCTTATTAAAATGGTTGCTCATTGAATATCCTTTTAAACAACATTATGGGCTTCCCAGATGGCTGAGGGGTAAAGAATCCACCTGCCAATGCAGGAGCCACAAGAGACTCAGGTTCAATCCTTGGGTTGGGAAAATCCCTTGGAGGAGGAAATGGCAGCCCACTCCAGTATTTTTGCCAGGAAAATTCCATGGGCCTGATGGGGTCACAAACAGTCAGACACGACTGAGCAACTGACCAAACATGCAAACAACATTATAAGACATAATTTAATGTAGTACCAAATATCAGATACAAAAATGGTTACATATATTTTGTGACCTATAGTTTTTGTTTTGTAGAAAATTTAGAATTGAAGTTATGATTTAAATCAAATGCTTTAAAATTTTTTATTTATATTGGATTGCAGTGGATTCACAATGTTGCATTAGTTTCAGGTGTAGAGCAAAGCAATTCAGGCATACATAGACACATACCCACTCTATTTCAGATTCCTTCCCCATTTAGATTATTAAAGAATACTGAGTAGAGTTCTCTGTGCTTTATAGTAGGTGCAACCTACATTGTTTGGAGCTTTCATGGAAAGTTCCAAATAATCCTGAATCTATAGTTGTTGTCCAGTCACTAAGTCATGTCTGACCCTTTGTGATCCAGTGAACTGCAGCACACCAGGCTTTCCTGTCTGTCACTATCTCTCAGTTTGCTCAAACTCTGTCTGTCACTATCTCTCAGTTTGCTCAAACTCATGTCCAGTGAGTCTGTGATGCTATCAAACCACTTCATCCTCTGTCATCCCCTTCTTTTTCCAGTGAGTCAGCTCTTTGTATCAGGTGGCCAAAGTATTGGAGCTTCAGCATCGGTCCTTCCAATGAATATTCAGGGTTGATTTCCTTTAGGATTGACTGGTTTGATCTCTATGCTGTCCAAGGGACTCTCAAAAGTATTCTCCAGCACCCCAGTTCGAAAGCATCAATTCTTCAGTGCTCAGGCTTCTTTATGGTCCAACTCTCACATCTGTACATGACTGTTGGAAAAACCATAGCTTTCGCTATATGGACTTGTGTCAGCAAAGTCTACAGTATACTCTGAATTTTAAATCTACAATATACTCTGAATTTTAAATCTACAGTATACTCTGAATATTGACCATGTGTACATGACTGAATTCAATTCTAGGGCAGGCTTCCATGTTTCTACAGAGCAGATACTATATGATCCTTACTGATTTGAATCAAGAAAAGTTATCATGGAGAAAGAAGAGGAATTCTCCTATTTGATGAAAACTTCTACTGAAGAAAATACTTGGTTTATTACAACTTGGGTACTGTGATAAAAGATAAGTGTAAAAGCACTTTTAAAATCTTGTGAATTACCACCTGTACCCCTCAGTCTTAAAAAAAAGATTTGTTAGAAAACCCCCTTACCTAACATGACTATTATGTCCTGAAGTTTGGTTCAATTTGTGCTGAGACTCAAAAAGAGGATAATTAAACATCTACTGTGACCATTTGAGAATATAAAAATTTAAAAAGTGCAATCCCGTATTTTCAACTCTTCAACAAGTTAGGTCACAGTATAGTTACTTTTTAAGGGAAGCTAGAGTGCCACTCTATTCTGCACTAGCTGGACCATTCCCAATGTTGGAGCTTATTCTTAAGAACATCAACCAAAACAGATCAAGAAGAGAGTCCAAGCTGATGAGGGCCTTAGAAACTATCTAATTTCAGAAATATATGAGGGAAAAAAAGACCTCGAGGAACAAGAGTATCAAGAGTGCTCTGAAAAGGTTTAAAGTAAAACAAGAAACAAAATTAGAGCCCAAGGATAGACACTGGGGGAAAGCAGATTTCAGCTCAGAATTTAAAAGAACACTTTTAGCCATTAAAGCTATCGTAAATAGAAGGAATGTGCTCCTTTGGGAGGGTACAATCTCCCTGTCTTTGGAAGAATTCTAGTAAGGGATAGATGAGTATTTACAGAATATGCTCTCAAGGAGCATCCTGAATTAGGTGGGACATTGAATTTGGGGACTTCTGAGGTTTCCTCTAACCCTGAGATTCTACGATCCTATGACTCTACATTCCCATCATCTCATATTTCAAAGTAAGGTAACAAACTGTATCTTAACCAAAATCACTTCTAGATAGGCGATAATATGGTCAAGAGTGAATCTGAATTCTTTACATACTGGAAAGATGTTGAGCTTACATTAGTGGATACAAGTTTTCCAAGATCCTAATATTTACTTGTAAGTTTATCATTTTATAGGTTGTCCCTCTTGAAGCGACCTTCTCACTTAATATTGGAGAAAGTGTCTGCCAAACACTCAAGTCAGTTGTTCTGTTAAATAAAGATGATGTTCCATGAAAAAAGTAGCTACTTCAGTTTGCAACTCTAACAGTCACATAAGTGCCTCACTTCTTCCTAAGACAACATTATATTTGATTATTTTAAGGATGTAGAACTGAACTCACGAGGTTAAAAGACTTGTCAAAGGACACACAGTAAAGCTAGGATTTGAATCTAGATCTTTTGGTCTCCGAAGTCCATACTCTTTCCACTAACTTCGGACTTCTATGTCTCCAATAATCCTGAGTTAGAGGAGTCTTAATTGCCCCCAAAGAATTCATTACCAGATTTTTCCTCTTTACAGCAACAACACAGCATATGTAATTGGAAACTGATTCATAAGTCCAGCTTGTGTGTGTGTGTGTGCGCACACACGCGTGCACATGGGTCCACATGACACAGAACATGAACAATGGAAAAGAAAAAAAAACGGGGAAATCTATTTGGTTTATCAGTTTCCTGGACTGGGATCGTGTTTTCATTCACAGCAGCGTATCACTGGCTTTGGCATAGTAATTTAGAGGATGTGTTCTTTACTAGCTTTGCTCAACTTGGCTGGGTTCAGCTATATACTGCCAGCTGGGCTGATGCCAAGGCTGAAACTCCACTGATCCAAATTCCAGTTCACATAAAAAAGCATGGGTTGCCTCCTGCTTCTATCTAGCTGAGTTAACACATTCAGTTCCCCATATCTAGCTCTTTCTCTCCCTCCTGACTCTTACTCCCAAAGCATGAATAAAGGACTTCTGAAACCAAAAAGACATTTCACATTTTCCTGAGGCCTTCTCCAATGGATAAATCTGTGGAGAGTAGGAAGAACAGAAGGAAGATAAAATTACCCACGATAGGCCCAGAGCCAACCTCAAAAGCCTTTCATTACTGAGACTCAAAGGAGTGTCTTGAGCAATAGGTAAGAGGATTCAGGAACAATTTCAGCAAGTGGAGAGCTATATTCTCAGAAGATGGTCTGCTCATGTGTCTGGTCAAGTCTAAGTTGCTTACTGCTAAGTCACTTCAGTCGTGTATGACTCTGTGTGACCCCAGAGACAGCAGCCCACCAGGCTTCCACGTCCCTGGGATTCTCCAGGCAAGAATACTGGATTGGGTTGCCATTTCCTTCTCCAATGCATGAAAGTGAAAAGTGAAAGTGAAGTCGCTCAGTCGTGTCCGACTCTTAGCGACCCCATGAACTGCAGCCCACCAGGCTCCTCCATCCATGGGATTTTCCAGGCAAGAGTACTGGAGTGGGGTGCCATTGCCTTCTCTGAAGTTGCTTAAAGAGGTGACATAAAAGGACACTGTAATGAAGCACCTGCCGGTCAGCCATGTAGTCAATGCACACACTCCACCTTTCCTGAGCATAGGACTATTTAAAAAACCTACAGTCAAACTCCTGCCTTCCTGCCATATCAGCCTCATAATCTTCTGTTTTTCTTTGCTCCGTTTAAGAGTTTGCCCAGTTTCCCTCATCTTTCTGATATATTCGGTTGGCCAAAAAGTTGGTTCAAGTTTTTGCATAATCAACTTTTTGGCCAACCTAATACATGAAAGTTTATGTTTTATTTGTCTCCTAGTAAGTTACTGAGATTCAGAAAATCTCATTTGTAATTGTAGTATTTCCTCAAAAATTAAGGGGGAAAATGTAAAATACAGAGTTGATATTACTGGTTTCCAATATGACTTTATTAACCACCTACACTTATCACTTCATGGCAAATAGATGGGGAAAACGTGGAAACAGATTGGATTTCATTTTCTTGGGCTCCAAAGTCACTGTGTACGGTGAGTGCAGCCACAAAATTAAAAGACACTTGCTCCTTGGAGGAATAGCTATGTCAAACCTAGACAGTGTTTTAAAAGGCAGAGACATCACTTTGTTAACAAAGGTCCATACAGTCAAAGCTATGGTTTTTCCAACCTAGACAGCATATTAAAAAGCAGAGACATTACTTTGTCAACAAAGGTATGTCTAGTCAAGGCTATGGTTTTTCCAGTAGTCATGTATGGACATGAGAGTTGGACTATAAAGAAAGCTGAGTGCCAAAGAACTGATGCTTTTGAACTGTGGTATTGGATAAGACTCTTGAAGAGTCCCTTGGACTACAAGGAGATCCAACTAGTCCAACCTAAAGAAAATCAGTCCTGGGTGTTCACTGGAAGGACTGAAGTTGAAGCTGAAACTCCAATAGTTTGGCCACCTCATGAGAAGAACTGACTCATTTGAAAAGACCCTGATGCTGGGAAAGATTTGAGGGCAGGAGGAGAAGGGGACGACAGAGGATGAGATGGTTGGATGGCATCACCAACTCAATGCACATGGTTTTGGGTAGACTCCGAGAGTTGGTGATGGACAGGGAGGTCTGGCGTGCTGCAGTTCATGGGGTTGCAAAGAGTCGGACATGACTGAGTGACTGAACTGGAATAATTTCTCCAGTAGTCATGTATGGATGTGAGATTTGGACCATAAAGAAAGCTGAGCATCAAAGAATTGACACTTCTGAACTGTGGTGCTGGAGAAGACTCTTGAGAGTTCCTTGGACAGCAAGGAGATCAAACCAGTCAATCCTAAAGGAAATCAACCCTGAGTATTCATTGGAAGGGCTGATGCTGAAGTTGAAGCTCCTATACTTTGGCCACCTGATGAGAAGAGCTGACTCACTGGATAAGACCCTGATGCTGGAAAAAAATGAGGGCAAGAGGAGAAGAGGGTAACAGAGGATGAGATGGTTGGATGGCACCACTGACTCAAAGGACATGAATCTGAGGAAACTCAGGGAGAAAGTGATGGACAGAGAAGCCTGGCATGCTGCAGTTCATGGAGTCACAAAGAGGTGGACAAGACTTAGTGATGTATTCATTGGAAGGGCTGATGCTGAAGTTGAAGCTCCTATACTTTGGCCACCTGATGAGAAGAGCTGACTCACTGGATAAGACCCTGATGCTGGAAAAAAATGAGGGCAAGAGGAGAAGAGGGTAACAGAGGATGAGATGGTTGGATGGCACCACTGACTCAAAGGACATGAATCTGAGGAAACTCAGGGAGAAAGTGATGGACAGAGAAGCCTGGCATGCTGCAGTTCATGGAGTCACAAAGAGGTGGACAAGACTTAGTGACTGAATGACAACAATTAACAACACATTTAAAACAGGGAATTTTCCAAGTTGATGCATGTTGATGCTGGCACACAGTAGGTGTTAACAAAACCTTGTCAGAGGTAACTATATGGATCCAAGTATTTTCAAGAAGACAGCAGGTGTGGTCAAATTTATGAACTGCCTAAATCAAATCTCACTATTTCCAGGAGTTTGAGAGATGCCAGTTGTTTTATTATACATGCCAGAAAATTGCTACCACTCTCAGGCATCTGTGGTTGGTGAAGGCAGGAGAGAAAACTGGGCAGGGCCAAGAGCCAGCTTAAGGAAGCCGGAAGAGAGATATGGAGCTATTCTGTCCCTTGAGCAGATATAATTAGGATCAGTGAGAGAACCCAGATTCCCCACTTCATAATGTAATGCCACTCATTTAATTTCCTCATATTCCCATTTCTACTTATGTAGTATCAGCATACAATCAAGAGAAAAGCAGTTATGGGAGCATTAGTTCACTGTACAAACCTCATCTCATAAATATATTTATTTTTCCTGACCAAAATAGAGCACTTAAGTGTCTCTGTGTGCAGTTCCCTTTTCTTGGGGATGTCTAGACATCTAAATTCAGATATAACTAACAGATGGTGTGCACCTACTCTGTGCTACATGCATTTGCACACCCATTTTCTCATTTCAACCACTAATCAACCTGGGAGGTAGGTACTTCTTCACAATCTTCACTGAGCCTAACACTGCTAAGATTGGAAAAAAAAGTGAAAGTGTTAGTTGCTCAGTTGTGTTCAACTCTTTGAGACCCTATGGTCTGTAGCCTCCTAGACTCTTCTAATTCATGTCCATGGAATTCTCCAGGCAAGAATATTGGAGTAGGCAGCCATTCCCTTCTTTAGGGAATCTTCCCAACCCAGGGTTCGAACTCAGGTTGCCTGCACTGCAGGCAGATTCTTTACCATCTGAGATATGAGGGAAGATGGGGCTGTTCTACAACTATTGTGTAGATGGATGAATAAAGGCCGGAATTTCTAGATGCAATTAAAGCACAACGCCAAAGCTGGAATAATGACAAAGATAGTGTGTGTGTGTGTGAAAGCTGGAATAATGACAAAGATATTGTGTGTGTGTGTGTATGTGTGTGTGTGTGTGTTGGTGTCCTCATTAAGGGTACTGAAGAATTTGATTCACTTATTAATCAACAGGCTCATGCCTTTTCTGACAGGGCTACTGAACATACCTTCTCAGGAGACAGGAAGAATATACCGATTGCTTGAAGCTTCCTGTAGAGAAGACATTCTCCTGTTTGCTGTGGCTTAGTAGAAAAAGAATTTGGGTGGAAGGGCAGGGGGTATTCCAGGTGTAAAGGTGTAAGTGTGTTTTGTGATAGAGAAGTGAGTGAACATGAATTCAAAGATATCCCTTTCTGGAGATGAGAGTCCTTTGTCACTCTTATTTTTGGCCACAAGTTTCCAAGACTTAGAACAATAGTCTAAATAAATTTTAATCTGCTTTTAAAATTATAGTAGCCCTCTCACTTTTGTACCTCAGTGAATAATGGCTTTAGATGATGGTGAACAGAAATGAAATCAGAAAATATAGCATGATTTATTTCACTCAATAAATATTACTGAATAACTACTATGGGCCAAGTGCTGGGGATATAAAGATGAAGTTAATAAATTGGTCCCACTCAACAAGGACTCCAAGTAGACACGAATCCTAACCTTCTAGACAGGGCAGAAAGAATTATCTTCATACTAAAAAACTTATTTCACAGGCTGCAGGGATAACTTTGCTAAATAAATAAAATAGTTGCGATAGGTATTGAAATAAACTTTAAGAACTTACATTTCAGCTTCTTTATTCAAAGACTATCCCCTCACCCCATCTTATCTTCTCACCACTCTCCACTGGCCTGGGAGTGTGAGCACACATTCACAAAACTATAAACTCTAAAGGCAGGATTCCTACAAATTTATCCAATGACTAGCCCCTAGTCATGACAATATTTAAACTTGAATGAATGGCTGGCTGAAGAAAATCAGGCCATTAGTTGACCAATAGCCTCAGTTGTGTTATTCTTGCCTCTACTTAGTTTTTCCCTGCACAATTTAGGATTCCAATTTAACCAACTCTCTCTTTCTGACCCAGAATTCCAAAGTTATTACAGTATAGTTTCCTATGTAGTTTTACAACAGAAAGAGAACATCCATTCATAAAGTATGGGACACACTTAAATGTTACACAGAGGAAAAAAGGAAGATGTATTCTGAAAGTTTTAAGTATCAAATTCTTACTCTCCAGGTCAGAGTAATACTCCTGTGGCACTTTAGCCACAGCACTGAAGTAGATTTTGAAACGTTCTCTTTGTTTGATGCCACAGGTAGAAAGGGTAGACCAAAAGGATAAAGGAGGCCTGGCTGACCATTTACTCCAACAGGTGTGCTCAAGGGCTACACTTCTACTGGACACCCATATCTGCATCAGCATAGAGAGCAGTCAGACCAAGCTTACACTATATGAAGTGCAAGAGACTGGTGTACAGTCCAGCGTAATAATATACAATAAAATATATAATAAAAATATAAACATGAAGTAGCTGGGATCTCATTATATAGGAAGCTAAGCTATAATCTGAAACTGTCTTGCTCACCTGCAATCAGAACAAAGGAGAGGAGAGTTAATTAGATTATTAAGTGCCTAAGTAACATTATAGTCACACCAAATGGACTGAGTTCTTTATTTGTTTTTTTAATTTTAAAATGTATAGTTTACCTCTGTTTTCTTCTAAGTCAGATACAAAAACAGTGATCAGCTGAAAAAAAAAAAAAATGCTTCTGTTTTTTGTAAGAAGTACCCTGGATTAGCTGCAAGCTTAGCATCTGAAGCCCATCAGAAGTGGCTTGGCCCAGGAGTTTAGGACCTAAAAAGGTTTACTACTGGCTTTGCAAAGGAGAAACAGCTAGCATGAAGGATCCCCTTAGAGAGGGAGAGCCCTGTGTGGCTGGAGTACAGAGGTAGGCAGGGGTGAGATGAGCATCTGGGATCAAGTAGAAGATAGTCAAAGGAGTCATCTTTTACCCACTGTCAGAGGTCAGGAACCTGTACAGTACACAGGGGTATTAGGATGCTCAAGGATCATCGAGTTCAATCTCTTGCTTTAGGAATGACTTGCTCAAAGACATAAAACAAGTTTGCGTACAGCTGGGACTAGACTTCCGTTCAATTCTCTGATGTTACACTACACAGCTTATGCCAAAACCCAAGGTCTCAAAAGAAGCTTTGAAGAGACCCCAAAGGAGAATGGGAGAGTATAGGGGAAGACTGTGAAGATAATATGGCTAAAGTGATGGCCTTGACAGCTGACCTTACTAAAAATCTCATGGCTTCTCCCTCTAGACTCAGAGATCAACAGAACTAAGTCACTTAATCCTTTGAACTTTGCTTTTCTTATAAATAGAATGTATCTGACTGTAACAGAGTTCAAAGTTAGCAAAAGATACAAAGAAATAATGTGTGTGAAAGAACATTAAACGAATATTGATATTTTCCCCACTCACTGTGGGTAAGAAACAATTAACATTTGCACACTAATGACCAGAAGGTAGAAAAGAAAGAGGAGATAGGATGATTAGAAAGAGAACAGGCTTACACATAGAGAACATCTTGTTTTGTGAAATGAATTGAGTAATCACATTTTTTCCAAGTTGTATCACTTGTTTCTCAGCCAGGATACTGAATGGCCCATGTTCTGCTATTACTAAAAGCTGCATTATAAAATCAACCGAGGGTATGAGGTGGGGGAGGAGAGAGTTGCTGGAGGAAACAATCCAGCTGCTGGGATAAGGACTGAAGGTCCTGATCTGGAAATGCCAACTGGAATAACCTCCTATCTTCTGAGCTGGTCCTTCTGGTCATCTATTAAAAATCTAGAATCTCCAGAGACACACTGAAGGGAAGGAAAAGAGCCAGCAAACAACTCTGGAATCATCAGCCACACAGTATGCCATATTTCTTATCAGCATGATGTGCAGTCAGAAAAAAAATGTTGAGTCCAGAAGACTCTCCTGCTCCTCTAGCTTTTGAGAATCACCCAATTGCTGTAGGAGACTTACTAGTCAAAATAGCGGAGTTACTCTAACCAAGGAAGTAACAAACTCAACCTACAAACTGAATATGGCTGGGGGCACCAAGGCTTATCCTGTTTTAGTCTCAAGTAAGCAAAGATGACTCCACTGTTACTTTCAAGGCACTTCTTTTCCTGCTATTTCCACAGAGCTATTATCTCATAGGCTCTGTAGAGGGAGGGCAATGTATGTCTCACACTGGCCCACATTTGTTTCTTGGAGCAGTTAGAGGAGTAGTACTTTTCCAGGCAGAAGGGCTGTCTTCTCTCCTCCATGCTGCCCCCATCTCAAGTTCTCGTCACTCAGTGCCACCAACCTAATCCAAGCAGCCCTGTATTTTCCTTGTCCACAGTCACCATGATACAACCCATTTTCTATAAAGCAGCCCAAATGAGGTCTTAAATAACAGCTTTATTGATGTGTACTTCACATACCATAAAATTCACCTTTTAAAGTGCATAATTCAGTGTTTTTAAGCAAACTCAGAGTTGTGGGAATAGCATCCCTGCCTTTAGAACACATTCATCATCCCCAAAAGAAATCTCATGTCCATTAGCAGTCACTTCACATTTCCTCTTCTTCCAAAGCCCCTAAAACCACTACTTCATTTCTCGGTTTTGCCTATTCTGGACGTTTCATATAACTGCAATTATACAATGTGTGGTCTTTAGTGATTGGCTTTTTCACTTAGCATAACCTTTTTAAGATAAGTGATTGGCTTTTTCACTTAGCATAACCTTTTTAAGATAAGTGATTGACTTTTTCACTTAGCATAATGTTTTTAAGGTACATTTATGTTGTAGCACAAACCAGTACTTCATTCTTTTTTTATTGTCAATAAATAATTTATTTCATGTGAATATAACACATTGTGTTCATCTTGTCATCAGATGGGCAGTTGGGCTATTTCAATTTTTTGGCCATTATGAATAATGCTGCCATGAAGTTCAAGTTACATTTTTGTGTGGACATATGATTTCTATTTTCTTGGATATATACCTACAAGTAGACTTGCTAGGTCACAGATAACTCTATGATTAACATTTTGAGAAACTTCCAAACTGTTTTCAAAGTGGCTGCAGCAGTTTAGAATATCACCAGAAACAAATGAGAGTTCCAATTTCTCTACATTCTCACTAACACTTATTACTGTCTGTCTTTAGATTATATCCACACCCATGGGTGTAAAGTGGTATCTCACTGTGGCTTGGATTTGCATTTCCCTAATGACTACTGATGTTGAGCATCTTTTCAAGTGCTTTATGACCTTTTGTATATTTCCTTGCTTGCTTGCTAAGTCGCTTCAGTTGTATCTGACTCTGTGCGACCCCACAGACGGCAGCACACCAGGCTCCCCTGTCCCCGGGATTCTCCAGGCAAGAACACTGGAGTGGGCTGCCATTTCCTTCCCCAATGCATGAAAGTGAAAAGTGAAAGTGAAGTCACTTCAGTCGTGTCCGACTCTTCACGACCCCATGGACTGCAGCCCACCAGGTTCCTCCATCCATGGGATTTTCCAGGCAAGAGTACTGGAGTGGGGTGCCACTGCCTTCTCCGATATTTCTTAGGAGAAATGTTTAAGTCCTTTGTCCATCTTCTCAACTGGGTTATTTATCATTTTTATTGTTGAGTCATACATGCTCTTTTGTATTCTTGGACATAAGTGCAAGTGATTTTTTTTTTAAGTAAATCAGATTTTGTTACTCCTTCTGATGATTCCCTATTATGTTTAGAATAAAATCCAAATTATCACTCTGGCTTATAAGGTCCTACATGATTGTGCCACTTTCCCCCTCCCATGGTACACTGTAGCCACAGCAGTATTCTTTCTGCCCTTGAAACATAATAAACTCATTCATGTCTCAATACCATCGTAAGTATGTCACATCTGCTTGCTTGGAATTCTCTTTCCTTGCATGGCTTCTTTTTGTCGTCGAATTCAAATATCAATCATCTTTTTGGGCAATTTTTCCTAAAAAGAAATTGTATCCAAAAAGCTCGCCCTCCACAAAAAGGAACAGTGAACATTTAGGGATGATGGATATGTTCATTATCTTGATTAAAGTAATGGTTTCATGGATATATATATATATGTCAAAACTTTTCAAACTGTATACTTTAAAAATGTGCAACTTATTTTACTTCAATTATATTCAATAAAGCTGTTAAATGAATCCCTTCACAGTCACTATCTTATTATACTTTATTTTCTTAGGAAAAATAGTCTATCTGAAATCATCTTGTTTATTTCTTGATTTAAATGTATATTGACTATCTCATCCCTCTAAAATGAAAGTGTCATGAGGGCACTTGATGAATGCTTTTCATCTTTGTAGCTACTGTATCCTCAGTTTGGCTCACAATTAGGTACTACATAAATATTTGGCTAATTGAATGAATGAATCTGATAGAGGTTTAGAAATGAACCCACAGAACAAGAAGGGTGACTTTCTATTCTCTCAGATTTACCAGTACTTTTAGGAATGAGATTCTTACTATTTTCTTTATTAAGAGCTACCTCAAAGTTTATCCTGGATGTTCTCCAACATCATGACCATCAGAAATATCATTGACTGTTAACTATCCTGTGGTACTATTCTAGTATTTTATGTAT